>JAEUWL010000561.1:0-404371 GCA_018524415.1 Podaxis rugospora | reverse complement strand
CTCTGTCCACCTCTGCTGGGTCTGCTCAGCCCTCCAAGCCTGTCAACTTGTCAAATATCCCCTCAGATTATCATGAATTCACTAATATTTTCAGCAAGGTCTGCATGGATATGTTGCCTCCACATCATCTGTATGACCTTAAAATCATTCTGGAAGAAGGTGCCAGTCCTCCTATTGGGACTATTTATTCCTTATCCTAGGTTGAGCTGGAAGTGCTAAGAGAGTTTATCAATGAACACTTGTCCATTGGCTTTATTTGCCCATCTACCTCTCCACATGGTGTCCTAGTCCTCTTCATCCACAAGAAAGATGGTTCTCTCTGCCTTTACATTGACTTCCATGGACTCAACAAGATTATCAAGAAAGACCATTATCCCCTTCCCCTGATTTCTGACCTTCTGGATTCCCTGTAGAGTGCAACATTTAACTTCAGGACTAATTTGGGATCATCAAGAGGATAGCCTGGAATTTATTGGATGTAGATGTCACAGTTGAGTTGTGCATGAAGAAATACAGTTTTACAATCCCAGCCATATAATTCTAGATTGTGATATGCTGCCAGTGCTAGGACAATATGAATGCTTGCAATTTTTGTAACAGGTGCATATATTTCTCCAAAATCATCCAGTTGCTGACTATATACCTTTGCAACCAATCTTGCCTTTTCATCTGCTTCTCTTGGCATCCCTTTGTCATCAAACTTGAATGTGTATACCCATCTCACATCAATAGCTTTTCTGCCTTCTGGTAGTGAACATGGTATAAAAGCCTTCATCTCTTCCAGACTCTTGTATTTCCTATCTATTGCCTTCTCCTACATCACTCAATCTTTATGATGTTTTGCTTCACAATATGATTCTGGTGCCTTGGTATAGCCAAATGAAGTTGCTGACATTGTAACCAGATTAGTATCAAATTCCAGGATTGCTGATAACAGCAGTTCATATCCTTCCCAAGCTTGCTCTGTGAATTTGGACATATATTGTTCATGTATGATTTCAGAAAGTGTCCCATAAGATGCAAGGCTTGAATGTTTTTTACCAAATACTTTGCCAGACTACCCATTGTTCTTTTCTCATGAGTTTGAGCTCTTTTCTTAATTTTGTTATCATATAGTTGTCCCTTTGCTATATATACTCAGGTTCATTTCTGACTTTGAATTGTATTCATACCCATGTCATTGTTTGGTGTCAGGAATGCCACAAATGATTCTTCCTCCATGTATGTATTCCAGAATAAGTTGACATAACCACAAATCAAAAATGAAAAAGTAATACATTTACACATTGGAAATTCCAATATTGTCAAGGAATTATGTGTTACCATGAGCATGGCAATACTGTCAGTTTGAAATTTGCAAAGCACTCCTTTTCTTGCCAGACAGCTAACCAATAATATATTCACTGGAACATTGGGGGCAAATAGGCAACCCTGAAGTATTAGTCACACCAATGAAGTTTTGGTTCAAAGACAGAGATTCATATCTCCATGACCAAATATTGGTAGTAGTGATTGATTTGCTGTTGTAACAGGAAGGCTGAAAGACTCATCAAGGGTCAAAAATAGTATGTAATCTGAGAATATATGATGTGTTGATCCTGAGTCCAACAGACCCTCAAAGATACCAGAGAAATGCTTATCATCTAGCTCAACTATTACATTGGTTGAAGATTTGGGTACCATCACACCCAAAAAATAGAGGGAAGTGGAGAAATCTGTTAATTGATGTAGGAAGGACTACATTTATAGTAGCAAAGTCATCAATACCTCCATCATCAATAATTAGCTCAATACCCCATCATCAAGTCCAGTTTCAGGAAATTCATCAGAACCAGATACATGATAAACCTGTAGCTTATTACCCTTCAGTATATTTGGTACTGGGTCGGGTCATCAATTATCAGTAGAGTTGTTGGAATTGTAGTTGTGTGGTTGAGTCCCATTTGTAGCCAGCTAAGAGCCTTAGTTATTCCTCTAGTTCAAATTATGAGATTGGGGTGTGGACAAGGAGTTACTACCATTTCCACTCATGAGCTTGAAGTTCAACAGGGTCTCTGATCAACAAGTTTGTTGATCATTTGGAAAAAGTAAGTGGAGGAGAGATTTAGATCAGATGCCAAAGTCCAAAATGCATTGCATTTAACAATCAGAATTAGACCTGTGCTGGATAAACTGTTGAAAAATGTTATTATTGCCAGTGTAGTTGAGATTGGATATCACAACATGCAAACCCTTCTGAATTCTGAAATCCATTTGTGGCAATACATGATGATATCACTATTAGGTTGAAGATATACTAGACCATCCCAAATTTCTTTCCCACCAATCCAATCCTGTGATAAATATGCCTTTTGAAGCTCATTGTAAATCTTGCATACAGTTGCATATTTCACCATTGTGACAGTTCTGGAGACTATTGGTGAAAGTTTGTTTAAAATGATGTGCTTGACCTGACTATCATTTGAGTGCCAAACACTTACAGCTGCAAGCTCCTTGGACATGGGATTTTGGCTAAGAGCCAGACAGTATGATGGAGTAATGGTTGGATCCAGGAAATTGAATGCAGGGTTGTAGATGTGTGGTAAGAATCCCATACCATTGAGAAAAGATTGTATGTTGTCATTCCAGTACTCAAAATTTGCTGATCCCTCAAGAGGCACAATGTAAGAAATGGAAGTTATACAACAAATAACAGAAGGAGGCTTCATGAAGCTATATTAGGAGCTGGTGGATGTGGGGGCACTGGGCAAGGTGGACAAAATGGAGGTAGGGAATTATTATAAACATTATTGGAAAAATTAGGAGGATAATTATATGTTTGAAATAGAGGGGGATAAGGATGAAAATAAGGCTGAGGAGGATAAACTGGATAAGAGAATTGCTGAGAAAAATTAGGACTGGATGATTGTAAAAATGGATTATTAATTGGAAGAAGAAGATTTATAGGTATAGACTGAGGAACTTGAGGTAGAAAAAATATGTTTGAATCAATGTGCCTTGGTGGACTATGATCCTGAGCAAGATCAGATTGAGGCACTAGGCTCCAGTCATGACCAAGAGACAGAGATAGTGAGAATAGATTATGGGAAACAGAAGAGAATGGTGAAAATGAATTAGGGGGAACAGAATGATCAAGAGGCATATGAGCCATGTCCCTTTGAACAGGGAGAAAAATAGTGGATATATATAGCAAATCTTGTTGAGAAGAATTTTGAAACTGAGCAGGGCAAGTGTCTGGATAAAATTTGGGAGAATTATAATGAATACCATAAGAGTTTTGAGGCTAAAAAGTCATTGAATTAATTATATGTGAATTTTCAAAAGGGGAATTATGTGTCAAGGAACCAATGTTATTACCTGATTGAGTGATGAATCAATAGCACCAGTCAAGCAGAATGATTGATAATTGGTAGGCAGCAATGAGAGTAACTAGCCTGGTTGTGAGATTCTGAAAATTTCCTTATGAAGATGGTCAAAGTCCATAAATATGAATATATGCACATAGAAACTTGTAATCAAGACAATACAAGTGTCTATGCACCAAAAAAAATGTTTGTTAGTTACTTTCAAAGAGCATGTCCTACAGTCCAGTTTATGTGGGGCCCATAACCTATTGGCTGTAGTACATAGATACATGTCAACTCAGTTAATGGTAAGCAACTATATTAATACCTGTAGTATACAGATACACATCACTACAGCCAATTAGTCCCATATTGAATGAATAAAGAACTATATGCACACTCAGTTGATGGTAAGCAACTAAGGAGTAAAGGAAAAGAAGTAACAATTATCTATATGAATGTGGTAACATGATCAATCACAAGATCAACAATATTGTTTATGGACTTCATCCAACAGCTATATACCTTATTGTATAAGGCTTATAGTCTGAAGGTAAATATCTGGAAGTACACAAGAAGTTTCCTTTGATATGATCTGCAGATATATATCAGGCTTCCTCACAGACTGAGGAAGTCACACTATAACAGTAACATTGTGTCACATGTGGGGTCACACCATTAAGAGGACTGGTTTTGTAACATATTTTGAAACTTCACTTGTTTCATGGTCTCATTTCTCACTTAAATTTTTCAAAAAATTGTAGACCTGTAGGACTCAAGTGTTGAATACAACATGTAAATTTTCATTTAGTCTATACAAAAACTGCATTCAAAATTTGCAAAATATGATTTGGTGTTAAAAGGGATGCTAAGTGACTATACCAGTCTCCAATACCCTCTTGACATCAGCCAGGCTCTCACTTCACCAGACCACTCTCCATAATTGGAGTTGTTCAATGGTTGAATTTTAGCACTGATTGAGTCACCCATTATAATCCAGCAATAGTCTCCCAAATGTGTATGATAATACAATCAAAATTTTATATGGTCTCCCACAGAGTTCCCAGTAGTTGCAGCAATAAGCAGCAGTAATAATCAGTATTATAGTTTAGAGCCTGGAGCCCATAACCTGTTAGAACTCAATATTCAGACAATACCAGTGTATATTGATCAATGTTGAATGAATTGAGACTCTTATACTAATTCATACACACATTGATAATAGTAGTGTGATTTGTATTGCCTCGTATCAATGCTAGTGTCAAGTCTCCTTGACATAGTAGGAATTGGGGTTTGTTTGTACATAATTTATCAGTCCAAGCAGTAGGCATGAAACTTGGTGTCCACTAATATACTGTGCACTTAAACAAGTGCATTTCATCACTTCCTTCAACATAGTGTTCTGTTCCTGTTTCTTACTTCAAACATAGGCTACTCATTAAAACCCTAAAGTTCCTGACCAGCTGTCCAGGAGATTTTTTTTCATTGATTGCTTATAATCACTTTTTTCATCTACTTCTGAGAATCCAATTGTTCTGAATATATGATTCAATATATGATTTATTTATGACTCCCTTGATCACACCAGTAGTGTGGGAAATCATGGTAACACCACATTGGAACAGGTACGGGTCATGCAACTTGTAGTGCTCTTGCTATTCCCCTCGCCTCCACACAGAAACCTATTTTGCAGTATGGATGACATGCCCTCAGTTCCGCTGAGTGACCACAACATGTGGTTTTACCCCTCTCATGGCCATGACTCGGACGAAGACGATTTGAATGTTGTATCCAAGACTGGCAACTGGGGATGCAAGACCGCCAAGGGGGCGCGGTGGGTGAGGAGGGGCAAAATCACTCCTTGGGGACCCGGAATGGAAGATTGGGAGGTAAGTCTAGTCGTCTCGTACATAGGACTTCAACCTGACGGAGACAGGCCGAGGAACGCGCCCGTAAGCGGCTGAAGATGCTGCTACCACAAGAACGACGGTCCCCCTCTCCACCTACTCTCCCCCATCTCTCACGTTCCCCTTCTCCGCCCCTCACATCACCGTATCCACCTCCTGCTTCCGTACACCTCAGCTATTCCTCTTTCGTCCTCGACAAGTCTGTGACATATACTTTCCGTTCGAAACTACTCGACGAACTCGAACATGCGACCAACGGACTTATCGAGGGCGAGGCTACGCTTCGGCACGCACTAGGGCGACTTTGGCAGGTCATGAGCGAGGACCCTGACCAAAAAGAGATGGCAACAGAGACACCAGTGATACCGAAGATGGAAGACGAGGATGAGAACGGGGAAGACCGAGATGATAGAGGTCAGAGGATTATCCGAGCCCCAGACCTGACGCCGACGACGTACAAGATTTTCATAAATAACGACGGGGACCCTGCATCGCATTTCAGTCAGCCGGAGACGCAGTTGGAGAGTCTGCAAAAGTCGATATTATTGTTGAGGGAGTTGCAAGACAATGGGCGAGAGTATGTAGAACGGCTACAAGAAATTCGAGAGGGGTTGGGTGATGTGCGAGCGCAACGGAGCACGGTATGGGATACGGTTCGGGAGCGAGCGATAAAGGAATTGCAAGATGTAGCAATGACGACAGTAGGACTCAATAATACTTAGCAATTGTGTGTATATACAGTCAACTCTGTCGGAACGCATGCCATAACCCATAGCTCCATCCCTGGGACGAAGCCGGCTTTTTTCGTGCTTCAGGTGCATTGGCGGAACACGGGACCAAGTGCTTTGCATTATGTCGAGAGTTGACTATCACTTGTCTTAATCGGGTTCTGCTCGTCTTGCTCCATCCCTGACTCGACCTGACTTTTGACTAACATTCGCGTAGCCACTCTGACATCAACCACATCATCCCATCTCTTTACTACTCCCAGCCTGTATTTGCCCTTACTCAACTAACCTTTTGCATTGCATCACGGTTGAACTTTCATACACCTTTACAGCTTTTGACCCGCGAGCTACGTGGTGAGTGCTTTGGCTTATGTTGCCCCTGTCTCTTCTCACCCTCGCGTACAGTCTTTTCTTAGAACCATGGCTCTACCAGATATTGGCAGGCTGCATATAAATGGCGCGCACCCATCGTTACAACATCGCAATGCAAACATTCCAGAAGATGCAGTCGACCCCAAAGGCAGCCGGGAAATGGAGAAACTCAAAAATCTTGCGCGTCTGTTGCCGTATTCCATCGAGCCCGATTCGCAGATGCAGCGAATGTTGGATTTCATCATATTGCGGATATACCAGTCCGTGGAAGCTCAGGACTATGACGTCGGATTCCAGCAGTGGGATACCATGTTAACCCTGTTTGTGACATCGTCTTTCCTCTGCGGCGAATTGGACTGATACCTTATTTCCAGTTGGATGTCGCTCAAGTATCCAATTCCCAAGGACAAACGAATCAAGCTTGCGAGGCTATATTTTGAGCTCAGCATCACCCCTGGGATGCCCATGCAAGTTGTAGCTAGTGGAGCCGATGGCTTTCGACTCCTGACACGATCGAACAAGATTCTGACGGTGGAAGACATGAGATTGCCATGGAAGCCGATCTATGATATCCTCAGTCAAGATCTCTTCTTGACACGAAGGCAATTCGAATATACGTGAGCAGTCCTGGCGTGGTTACCTCTACTGAGAGGATGCTGAATGGCATTTGTAGCCAACTATCCTGGTGCATGGGCTATATAGCCGACAATGCTCGCAGGTTCTTTCACCCTGCTGCTATCAACGATATGCTCTCTACCTTCGTGCCCCTGATTGATGGAACTAAGTTGGATGTATGTACAGGTCATTTCTATATCCTGTCCCGCTGACTTCCATTCTAACAGAGCGTCCTGTCTTCTCATTACTACCTCATGACCTTCCTGCCCCTTTCCCACCCACAAACATACCTTCCAATGTTACTCCGGGTGTGGGAGTCCATAAACTCATACAAGTATGATGAGCGGATGTTACACTTTCTCTCGAAATTAGCAGAGATGCATGTTGTCCCTGAAGTCAGCGATCCACGAAAGATCGCACAGATCTCAGACGATGCTATCTCAGAGGGCGAAACGAGGCCCAACTGGACAAAGAGCAGTATCCAGAAGGACGATTCCTATTGGCCTGGTCTGTATAAAGATGTCGGTATCTTCTCTGAGCATGAGTGGAACTTGTTGATGTGCAAGTGTCTCGCATCAATGGGTATGTTCTTATGATGGCCATTTCATCTGTCGCTGCTAACGAGCTGGTCAGAAATATCTCTTGCCGATGGAGGGTCGCTCACCACTGGTCCATCCGCGGATAATAGTGCCAGCTTTGAGATTGGACGGCTGCCCAAGCCGCAATGGCGTATCCGTACGTTCCTATTCTCTCTTGTACGTGGGTTCTTGAATGATTCTCTGTAGTGTCTTTGGCGAAGATCATTGTCTACTCGATGGCACCTGATGGAATCCCAGTCCCCGCTTCAAATGCACCCACACCCATGTTCTCTCCGCTTCCCTCAGGGATGAGTACGCCCCAGCCCCATAGCGGCGGCACCTCGCTTGGGGATTATCTTTCATCCCCATTACAGAAAAGAACCTATGTGCCTCAGAAAACATACCTAGCCGGTTCGAAGGCGCTGGACTCCTTTGCCCGACTAATCGCTTCGACCGAAAGCTTCTTCCATCCCTCGAATTCTGGTACATGGACCCAAGATGTGAGTTCGATCCTAATTTCTTCCGCTACAGGCTAGTAAAACTGCTTGTAACAGCTCAGCGCATTCATCAAGTGTGTTGCATCCGAGTTTAACAAACGTACGTCTACAATGTAGTTCAAGCCTTTTATAGGGTTGGCTCATGATGCCATAGGTTGGTTCGAGGAGCAAAAACCTGACTGCAAGACCCCTCCAGTAGGTTGGCGGCTACTCCTGTTTGAAGCATTCCTGAAGTGTTTGGCGTAGAATCGGAGATTGACAAACCAAATGAAACGCGAGCTTGTGAAATCCATGAGAACGGTAGCGCTTTTGGCGACGTTTTCACAGGACTCGTCAGTTGTGAACAATATCCAAGGATGTTTGAAGTCTATGTGCATAATGGAACCGAATTTGATTCTCGAACCCATTCTGGAGCGTGCTGTCCCTTCGCTCGAAGCGTTGACGGAGGTTCGTCTGGTATTCCACGTCATTGAAATCACTCTTACCCAATCGCATTCCAGACGCACCGAACTCTTGCTGTTATCAAAGCCTTGGGTGCAGTGGCTCCTGCCATCGTGTCTCGTCAAGTCCATTACGCTGGCGCCAAACATCTGGTACCTATCCTCGAACTTCTCATCCCTGGAATCGACCTCGTACGTCCGCCATGATGGTCTTGGTACATTACTCACGCGGCTACTCAGAATGACCCGTCGAAAACGGTATTTGATTTCCTGACTTGCTATTGTTTTCATATCTCACGTGCGAATCTAGTTGTGCACTACCTCATTTCTTGTGGAAATTTCACAGTATATCACCATCGGAGATCTCACTGATTTTGACAACGTCGCGCCTCGAAGTGATACGGAGCCAACTCTGCCGCCGGAAACCAACCTCACGTTACCATCCTTATCCTTTGACGACGCTGGCGGGTTTGCGGAGATAACTCCAAAGCTGAGTCCCGAGGAGGAGGATGCCCTACTGAAGGTAGTCCATTCCCACTAGTAGTGCTTACTTCTTCATAGTTATCACCTTGCCTTGCAGGATTCTACGGGAAGTTTCCCAGACTGGGTGGCAAGTTTTATCCGACGTGTGATCCAACTGCTGGAAAACTTGCCCGAAGAAGGGCCGAATGGGTCAAGTGGGGGTGCAACAGAAGGTATGCATGCCGGTCGCAATATTCAGCATTATCTAAACCTGTCACAGTCCAGGTTGTCGATGCTGTCGCAGGCGCCTGTAGTCAGATATGCGTGCATTTGTCAGAGCCGCTGTTCGACATGGTGTTAAACATGGTCTATGATTACGCCAGCAACAATGTCCGAACTAATGCTGTCCGGGCAATTCATCAACTGGTGGAATGCGTTGCCAATGCAAACCCAGTCAAGACTCTGGCCAAGTTCTTCCCCTTCTGTGCGAACAATATCAGGGTCGAGCTTGAGAATGGAGCTAGCTCTCTGAGAACGACTTCTGCATCTCGTCCGTTGCCCTCCGATGCTACCTTACATTGGAATCTTGCAATTTTGCGAGGTGCTGTCTACAAGTGAGCCTTTTCTCGTCCTTCACAATGACATGTAGTAATATCACGCATTATCCTAGCGATGGACATGCGGTCAGTGACTTATCCTCGGCTCTCCCGGGCTAGACGTGATGCTCTGTTTCAGATTCTGGAGTACAAAGAAGAGTTCATCCCTTTGCTTCGTTTTCTCAGGGACAAGACTTTATCCAAGCGAGGCTATTCTTGGACAGGAAAACTGCTATCGAGCCTGCTACTGACGCTGACTCATACATATCCCTTGGAGAACAAGTTCGTGAACCCCGCGGAATGGAATAGCGAAGGCCAGTGCCATCATCTTCTTTAGGCTGGTGCCGTGTGTTTATCATGGTACTTGTATTTAGAGTTCCAAAAGAACCATCATCGTTACTGGGGTAAATCCTATGCCCCAGACGAGGTGGAGGTGAGCACATATTTCGGCGAGCAAGAGGAAAGAAAGCTCAAGTTTTACTTTTCAGATCTCCTGGCATGTACCATCGAATGACGAAATCCAGTTCGCACTCGAGATCTTCCGAGATCTCGTGGAACCCACTCTGGATATCCTAGAGGCGTTGATGAAACCTGGTACGTTGTCCCCGCGCTACAGATAGCCTTTATACTGACATATATATGTAGACGTACCAAGAGACGCGAAATGGCGGAACGACTTCTGCAGGTATGTTGGTCGTCCTCTCACAAGACTGCTCTGGTCTGATGCCTGGTTAGATATTTGACCTTCGTACGCAATGCATTTGCTGGAATCCCGACCCTATACAAGGAGCATATCCCGGAAGAATACTTTGCAAATCTTGTCAACACAAGTGATATCCTGTGAGTGCCTACCCGCACTTTTTGAGTAAGGAAAAGCATATACGTTATTCAGGGACGAAATTCCGGAAATGATTGCCAACCTTCAACCTATCAATTCTGGTTTTTGCCTTACTGACCCTTCAGATCGTGACTATGTCTTCATCACGAGTCTGAGGAAGAGATTTGGGCAGTTCTTGCATGAAGCGTCCGTCTCGCTGCGGCAGCAAGGTGAGGAGAACACGGTTGATGCTGTACAGATCTTGGTGAGTGTTGTCCGAGGATCCCGAGATACTGATAACCAACAATAAATAAGGTGAGATCGATGCGAACGTACTTCCTCGAATATGCGGACAGCAGAGATAGGTAAGTCAGGTTGATGCTGGTCCCAGATGATGGACTTATGGGACTCCCGTAGCTCTCAGGTGAATGGGGATAGTTACACTTCAGAGAAGAACATCGCGCGACTCTACATCGGACAAAAAACGTGGCCTCGAGCGGTCTATGTTCGAAGGGCAAGGTAAGTTGAAGCGCCAACCAACGCTATTTTCTCTCATTCCTGTGCAAAAGGTATTACGCGTCCACTCGCTTGAGGTGGAACTCGATCGAGCGCTATCGAGGACCACTGGAAGACTGTTTGATTGATGATCTGGTGGAATGGTCAATTTGGCACTATCCCATTGTCCGACAGTGAGTCACTTCATGATCAATGCGAATCATGCATAAACAAGCTTTCAATAGGTCTGGCCAGTCTGTGCTGGAAGCAATCTCAAGTGTATGTCCACAGTAACGTGATCGAGGCAATTGACTAAGAAACGTCAGGTCTACGACGGTGTTCGGCGTCGTTCATTGCCAATTCTGTTCAAAGCCCTTGAGCCTGGGGGAGACGATGATCGAATGAAGGGTGCATTGTGGACAATCAACTACCCAGCCTTCGGAAAATATGCTTTATCTGGTTCGTGCCCCATTCTGACCCACTGGAAGCGAGCACTCAAATGTTTGTAGAACCAAGCCTTGCTTTGACAACCGTGAAACATCTTTTTGGGTGTCAACATAACGAGAAACCTTCCCTACAGAACTGTTCTTCCGTCGTGTTTGAGAACTGTAAGCCCACACCATCGCATCACCGCATCCAACTAAGATATCTTGAAGGCCTTAACAGCTTTTCGGAACCATGCCATCTTATTTACAATGTCGCTAAGCCAAGAGTGGATGAAGCCCTCGCTCAACTGAAGACGCTTTTCGTTGAAACAGAAGAAGATCAACAAGTTACACGTAGGTGCCGAGAGCAAAGGATCGTGAGAGTCAGGAAGACAGATGAAGTTGCTCAGGAGATTGTAAGTTCGCGTTAACTTTTTCTCATGGACGGCAGCCTCACCGCTCCTTTTTAGACGACGTACGTCCTCGGCCTGTCGAGCTCAGGGAAATTACATTGGCGGTACTCTATTTATGCTGTTCGATGTTTGCGAACACTTGTTCGACGTGATATCCCCTTACAAGCCGCCCAAATGCGCTATTTCCTCGAGAAGCTCCATGACAATCATCCGACGATTGTAAGTGACCATCTTCTAGAAACTAGCAGCCGCTAAGTAACACTTTCCTTCCTAGCGATATGTGAGTGAAGATCTACCGCGAATTGCTTAGTTAATTCACTCCGCTTTGCAGTATGCCCAAAGGGCTGTCATGAAGAGTATCAGAGTCATCAAGTTACGAACGCATTGCAGGGACCCCGCGGACCTTGCTCTCATGAGGAATCTCAATCCACTGAGACGTTCAGTTCCAGTGAAACCCTCTCGCCAAACAACACCCGACTTCCTTAATGCTTACAAGATCCCAGTCGATCTTTCAATTGCGAGTGATGAACCGTACGTGAACCTCAAGCCGGGACAGAAAGAAAGCAGGGTTGCTAACTCAAATTTACTCTTTATTTAGTATATTCTATGACAAGGATCCTCCTGGATGGTTGACATGGGACAAGACCGTGAATCTATACTTGGCTCCTGACCCGACTAGATCTACATTCCAGCCCTGGGATCTTTTGAGTGCCGAAGCCGTCTCAGAGGTGCTCAAAATCACCACCGATCAGAAGTACTGGGAAAAAATATCCGCTTACTACTCGGAGGAAAATCACGAAACCGCCATGATCCAGGACAACGTCTCGTGTGTTAAATCAATTTGTATGTCACCGTTTGACTTGTGGCGGGATCAGCATGGCTCACAGTTCACAGTCCAGCTTCTCGAAGACAAACCTTTCGCCGCTTTCAAACCCGTCGTGGAGAAATTTATCCCTGACAAGGATCAGAACAAACAGCGCGCCGCGGCAGAACTCCTCGCAGGCGTCTTGGGAGGCATGACATCCTATGTTCATAAGTGATGTTTTTCTCATGCCAGGGATTCCAGGTTCGAAACATTGGCCGACAAAGAAGCAAAACGCATTATGGTCTTGGTTCACACCCCATATGAGGAAGATCTTCTCGCAGAACATCAAGACAGATACTTTGCCCATTTGGTCATCCTTTACCGAGGTACATATTCATGCGTTCCTAACGTCACACTTGTCAAGATTGAGCATCACGCTGTAGTACATGTTCTATCATCGGGATCCGCGAAGGATTCAACCTCTGGTTGATTATATTGTCACGGCATTTAGGTCTCTCGACTACAATGCGGAAATGGCCTTTGATGCCGTGAAGATCGCTACCCTTTACAGAGCCTTCTATGAAGAACTAGGGAGGAAATTCATGGTATGGACCGACGAGACGGTAGAGCGGTCTTGGGCTGAGATTTCAAGTGAACATGACGATGTTTGTATTTCTTTCCTCTGGTTCACGTCATCACTAACAACGGTTACAGGTGCGAGCTTATATTGGGGAAATATTGGCCTTCTCTGAGAACATTAAGGTGAGATGTTTCCACACATCCGTACAAAGTGACGTTATTGAGGCTGTCACCTAGTGGCAACCCAGACCATCATATCCTGACACGGAGGCTTTTGTCAGAGAGTGTCAAGTTGTTCCAGCAGATTACGACATAATGGGAATGAGAGGCACCTACCACAGGGCAAGAGTGCTTCAATTAGTTGATCGCTTCAAGGCTTGGCGCAAAGAACGTACACCCGGTGTTCGAGCGTTCCAGTCCACATATGACCGGTACGTCGGGTGATACTCCGGTTGGAAACCCTTAACTGATTAGATCCATCTTTCATGATTTAGAGTTGGCACGACGGTGTGCAAATGGCTATATCAGTCTCTCCACGATCTCCACGCCATCTCGGCTTTCGATTACATTCTGCCTCTAATCGTGCGTAATTCTTCTCTTCACCCATCTACGGTGACTTAATCATCAAGCAGTCCGAAATATTCCGGTTTACTGAACGTGAGTGCTCACCCATTGATTCCAGCTTTTGAGGTCTAACGATCCAAAGTCAATGATAACGATGATCTTGCGACAAGGGCGAGCCGACTTCTGGTTCGAATGTGTGGCGTAACTCCTCCCGTACCCTTAGTCAACCCTATACTGGACGCGATCTTCCACACGATTCAGAATTCTCCTGTGAGTATCTGGAGTTCGAGCATTGACTTGGTTCACTCGCTCAACCAATAACCAGTCATGGAAAGTCCGGCTGAAAGCTTTGCCACTGGTTCAAGGTTAGTCGCAATTCCTGGTTTCGCATAATTTTGTTCTCCTTCTGCGGGCCAGTGCAAAGTGACGGCAAACGTCGTCTCTTCTTTGCCCTTCCGATATCGATATCGATTGGATAGTAGATTTTGGGTTTCAAAGGCGGATTTCAGGATACTAACCATATGTAGTGTTCTATTTCCGACAACTCCCGTTAATACCAGAGATCAAAATCGTTGAGATGCTAGAAGTAAGTGGGATGTCTTATTAGTTCGTGATTCTTGCTCCAGGGGTGCCGCCGCCAGTTCCATCTCAAGGTTTCATCTGATTTCTGTGATACCTCGGTGCTTACTTTATATCCTTTAGGTACTCTGCAGGTGCCTCGATGACGAGGTGGTGGAAGTGCGGGAGATGGCAGCCATGTAAGTCTTTTGTCCAGGTTTAGTATCAGACTCGTTGCCACTACTCGTCACTTGCTGCTCCGTGGATTTGCCTCACTTGCCTTCACCTTCCCATGGTTCTTGCTGGTCTGGCGCTTTAAAGCCTCCAGCTTCCTGGATGGTGGCACCCACCCTGAAGGAATACTCCCTTACTCCGCCACGCGTTCACTTGAGATGTATTTTTGGTGTCTCGCGCTTACTCTATCACCCTTGGTCATTTGGATCTCTTCCTCTTATCCTCCTGGATCCTGTTCGAAACCTCACACCATAATTATAGAACACTCTCTGGAATTTTACGTCTATCGCCGCGGCGCAGCGTATTGACACTCAAAGTAAGTCTCTCCTACTCGGCCTCTGAGGTTTCTGTTCTCATGATGATTCCATTCCCTCTAGGATCGATTCGTGCGGTTGCTAAAGAACAGCCATATTCCCAGCCGGATTGATCCCAATTATAACAAAGCAGTTCGACAGAGGCACGCGGCGATTCTGGGAATATGTGCATTAGTGGAAAGCTATCCGTACACTGTAGAGAAGTGGATGCCCGAGTTGTTGACTGGCGTATTGGGGGAGCACACTTATGATCCAGTCAGTTCCTCTCACTAGCCTTGCTGTCCTGAGCTATTCAAACATGGCTCATCGTAGATTCCGATATCGACGACAGTACGGAAATGCGCCAGCAATTTCAAGAGGACCCATCAGGACACTTGGCATGAAGATTGCAAGCGTTTTAACGAAGACCAACTCGCAGGGCTCTCGACTTTACTGTCTGGCTCCTCATATTGTGCGTCGATCTATCCACTTCTATTTCGAATCATCTATCACGATGCTGATTCTCACTTTTGATGTCGTATCCAGATGCCTGAGTCTTGGAAGCAAAACGTAACAGATGGACCCGAGCCGTGTGATAATGATACAAGGTAATACAAGATATTTGTCGTTCTTGATTTGAACTACTGCGAATGCCGAAGTAAATTTGTTTCCATCGCAGTTGACCATATATGGGAGGTCCGCCTTGAACAAAAGCAGATAGACAACCAGACACCAATAAGAAACGAGATATTACTGTAGAACATGCCAGTGGTTACAGAATGACAAAGGAGTCTACAAAGAACCCCCAAGTTCATCTGGAGGATATTACACGTGCGGCTGGGGTATCTGACTCTGGACCAAGGAGCGAGGGAGTCCGGGACAACAAAAGAGGGGAGGGTTGACCCTCTTCAAGCGATGCTATTTGAGGTGCTAATCCGGGCTCTGTAGTTTCGATGCCATCGGCGGTCCCTGATCGAGCGCCCGCAGCAGGAACAAGGTCGATGGGCGCCCGAGAGCGATTCTCATATCCGGACTTGACACGGTTGTTTGAGACGGACTCTCTGAAAGAAGATAAATACTGGACTATTCTGTCATGTGCAATGACACGAATGGACACCAACCTGATTTCAGCAATGAGGTCGTCAATAGGATACCAGGCCATTGGCCCGTATGCGATACCTCTCCACCATCCCATAAGGTCTGCGGGTGCAATGTATGCATGTGCATGGAGGTGATCTGTTACAGGGATTTTATTATCCTTGAAGGGCGGGGTAATGAAACCGATGCGAAATGAGGGATTGGCTGGTTGGGCAGGTATGGCGGTTGAAGGGGATGCTGGAGTCGAATTTGGGAGAAAAGAAGTGAGGAGGCGAATCGCGAGATTGCGAACGTTGACAAGTAGGGGGAGGTCAGTTGGGGACTGGGCAAGGAATGAGTTTCCTTGTGGCTGCTGCTGTGCAGCTGCTATTGACGTACAAGAGTGTATATTGATGGTACGTGAAGGCTGAAGCTAAACGTGAGCGGAGACCTACAAGGCAAAGGTGACAGAAAACACACTTGAAAGCAATGATGAGATGGCCCTTGGACGAAACGGGGTTGGCTTTTTCCCTATAGGCAGTAAAGTTGTCATCACGCCATAGAACCTCAGGCTGGGTTGGACCTGGGGGAAATGACGGCGAGCGGGGAGAATTTGGAGTTGCGTGGGAGGCAGAAGCGATGATACTGCACATTGGGCAGCCAGGCTTGGGAGCGAAAGCCATGGTGGAGATGGGAAACACCTGAAACGGTCATTCTGCCCAACACAACCATAACTCACACGTGACCTCTCCCTCTCACTCACCATGCCGCCCTCTCGTCCTCAGCACGACCGGAACAGCCTCTTTGCAAACTTTCAGTCATTCAGAGTCGATATTGACGACTACAACGACAGGAGAGAGCGTCTCATCAAGGTTCCCTAACCACTCTATATGCTCTCATAACATATCCGCTCAATAACCTCAGGCCAGTCGCGACATCACCAACTTATCTAAGAAAGTCATCTTCCTCCTCCATCGCATTGCACTCGAAGATGACGACACGTCTTATGCTCGCGCTGCAAACCGTGGCTTTGCCAAGCTCCGCGAGGTCCAGAATATCTACGCTGGCCTCACACATGAACTCGCTGGCGACCGTTTCTGGAGATTTCAACGCCAAGTCTCCCCAGGTCTTCAGGAATACCTAGAGGCACTCAGCTTTGCGCATTACCTGAAAAACGGTACCCTAATATCATTTGAAACCGTTCAACGGTCCCTCTCGTCTCCTGAGGGTGTTCCTGTGTGTACTTCCTACACGAGTGATCTTGGCCAAAACACTATATTTATCAGCACCCCAGTTCTTCCCGCTAACTGTCTCAGACTACCTCCTTGGGCTTTCGGATTTGACAGGCGAGCTTATGCGATTTGCCATATCTGGTCTCTCGTCACATAAGGGAGGTCGAGCCAAAGCCGCCCAAGTCTGCGCCTTTGTTAGAGCATGTAAGGCGGGTGAGTTGAACCATCAGAGTTCAAGGCATCGTATTCCCCTTCACAACCTGAATCTCCGCCGCATATGCTCACTAGATTTCGAACAATATACGGTCTTCGTCCGAGATTTACGCAAAAAGCAAGCTGTCACCGCTCAATCCCTTGAGAAAATTGAAGACGGTTCGCACATACATTCTGACGCACCTTCCTTACTTGACGATCACCGCCTCGTCTTCTAGCTGCTTACACGATCGTTGTGCGCACCTCTGAATATGACTTGCCACCGGAGATCCTGGACGATATCGTCGCCCGTTCCATTTCCCCCTTCTCGGACCGATCTCATAAACGACCAAGAGGAGATGATGTGGAGGAAGATCAGGATGGCGACCTTGAAGAAAAGTTAGAGACTGTAGGTGTTTACCAGTAAATAAGATGAGATCTTTGTTAGCGGCTAGTATGGCGGTAAACCTGTTAGTACATCGTACTCAAAGGCTTGCCGAATTAGAGCCAAGGAAAATTCTCCAAAAAGAAGGTGCGAAAACAGAACGAGCTAAACCTTTCGGGTACAACCTGAGCCTTCTGATTTCTAATATACTTTCACTTAGGAACGACCATCTCAACCATCCGCCTTTCAGATTCGATTCTTTGGTGAGCTCCAACAATGATATTAATATTCTGTCACCTCCGCTGTCCGCTACGTTCACGAAATGCTTCCAAACGAATTTATCCTAGTTCCAGTGTCATATCTCGTACTGTGGCCGCCAGCGGTCTCACGCTGGCTATTAGTTACTTCCAATATTCTTCCACTCAATCGCACGGAATTAACAATCTCGTAATGCATCTTCAAGTACGACCTCCCCGCTTTCTTCGGCGATTGTTCCGGCACTACTGTCACCGTCCCTGCTGTGTCAATGCTTCGCAGAGTCATAATGACTGCTCTTTGTCGGATTTCTGCGTGGAACGATGAAGGATGTGCAGCGATACCCCAATCTCCTCGTATGGAGATTGGGCCGTATTCCGGGACACCCTCCCTGCCTTGTCCTCTGTCTGTGCCCGACAAATGTTGTCCTCCCGCGATACTTGCGCGATCGGATAATCTGCTGATGAATTCAGAAGAATCTTGGATACCTGATCTCTGCTTGAAGTAGCTGATGGAGAGGTCGAAAGGCGAAACATCCATGCTATCAAACCAGCCCCCCGAGCTACAATTCCAGAATTCTTATCTTCTTGACTTTCGGGGGTTGAAATTTTCCTTCGAGAAGCATACATCAAACCATCTCGAGTACGTGAAGAGAGAGAACAAAGGAGACTGGACAGGGTTTCCAGTTTCGGAAATTTGGTTATGAATTTGGGTGTCAGAGGTATGTTTTCCTCTCTCCGATATTCGGATGCAACACCGACATCGGTCAGGGATCAGAGGATGTCATGCATCCCTGGGATTCGATGTCGATAGTTCATGAATTGTATCACCAGGAGATGATTGAGGAGGAGGTCAAACTCGGCAACTCGAGATTACCTGATCCCAGCCTACCATAGCAATAACTATCACCGGGTTTCCTGCGTACCTCTCGGAATCACTGAAGGCGACGCATTCTTCCCCGCCAACACCACAAGGTATCATGCCAGACCTGAGATATCACCTTTCCTTGTAGGGAAAGGTCGCTGCGATTCGGTGCGGGGCAGACGCGGTGTATGTTTAACGTTTATTGAGCTGGCCTAGCTAAGGGTAGAAACATAGGTCACGAGGCTGAATGGGTGTCGAGATCGTTTTGACAGGCCTACGATCCTCCAGAATGGCGATAATAACACGGTGCATTTCTATTTCAGATAGGACGACTGGACTTAATGATGGCGAACAGGTAATGAATTCCATGAACCGGTGCGGACCGTTTAGGGGATTGTGAGCCTCCAAGGTCAGTCTGCTGGTTCCAGAAGTTCATGAGGTTGGTGGATGCGGCCAACATATACATAGGCAAAAGTGGGAAGAGCACTTCATCATAAAGGACTAAAGATGTTTCAACGGCGTCACAGCCACGATTACAAGTTCTGCATAGTGCAACAAATGTCAGGGAAGGGTAAAACAGGCGGGCAATCATTAAGAATGCACCCATCAACGTCCTAGCGTAGTAACAGGTCGTAACCAGAAAACTACACGTTCTCGTTCATTGGCCTCGCTTCCTCGCCTGAGAGAGCTCCGAGTGAATAAGTGACGAGAGCAAGTCGCACAAGAAAGGGAAGTCGATCCGGGAATGCGGTCTCATCAGACCCCGTTATGATTTCCCCATTCTGATCAGATTATTCCAACCCCTTCACCGGACATATATACATATGAACAACGAGCGCCAGCACGAAACCCATGCCATCGAGTTGCCTTTTCATTCGGCACAAAAGCTGGGATTCAGGATCCTGTGGCAGGGTCGCTGAAATCCGTTGTATGGCCATCAACTAGCATGTTCGACATGCCATTGGGCCCTCGCACACTGCGCCGAAGGAAGTAAACATCTAGACTAACCCGAATGACCAACCAATGTTATCTCTGCGTGGTTCGAAGTGGACATGGACTAAATCTCGACCAGATCAGGAATGAATTGAAGGCGCATGTAATGTCGAGATTGCCGTCAGCCTACTGACTACCGCGAATGCTAGGGCGAGGAGGGCAGATTGATGTTGATGTGAGTAGCAGCCTTGTGCCGTCTATAACAAGTGACATCATCAGAGGTACAGAATGGCTTACAAGTTCAAGAGAGCAATGAAACCTTAGTCTCATCCTCGCCTCCCTCTCCTATTCCGTGTTTGGCGATCGGAACGAGCCCTTGCCATTTCTATTTGCGATTGCTCTTGAGACAAATTTTCGACATATGAACCGTCGTCATCACTCGGCTCCTCAATGTGACCCTCAGGGACCTCGTCAATCACTATAGGACGTATTTCTGCTTTGCGTGCTTGCTTGGTCTTCATCCTGGCGCCAGTAGAAGCCTTCCATTTCCTTGCCGAATGAATACTCCACTTGAGTTCACAATTATTCAAGGAAATTCGAGAGAACAGAACTTACATTTTACGAGCGTCTCGCTCTTTATATTTAGAGCCATGAGGCTGCCAGTCCCCATTTCCAACAAAGCTTAACTGTGCTATATACTTCTCCACAAGGTTGTCCATCGTTATATTCGGAATGAGCGGCTCCTTTCTGATGAGCTTTGTTCGACAAACAGGACACTGGCTGTGTTTCTGAAACAAATTGGAGTTAGCCCTCAGATTGAATGACCGATAGAGGTTTTGTATAACACACATTCTTTTTCACCCATTGCCATCCACAATCGCCACAGAAGCTATGGCCACATGGATTGCCAATATGGGTGGCCACGCTACAACTAGGTGCATAACAACACATTGTGATGCAGGAAGAACAACCTACAACAGGTCGCAGCATCTAGGTTGCAGTGGTCTCAGAGAAAGACCTTCGACGCAACCAGGTACTCACATAGGGCATGTTAATTCCTCTTCATAATCTTCAAGGAAACGCTGGATCGTTGTATCAGCTCTCATTTTTCCTTTTTCGGGCTCGGAGTCGGAGAGTTGACTTCTTGATCTCTTTGCAGGCAGACATGAGGACTCAATATCCGACAGTCCTAATCGCTCAGAGTTATCGCCTTCCCCCAATATCGGACTCGCTCACTTACGGGGTCTTTCTGCTAATCGAGCCAGATTTACAGCCACCCTAGTCATTGGTTGTGAAGTTTGATGATTGGCATTCGCATTCACGTCGTAAGGGGGTCGTAACAGGTCATCGTCGATCTCGATCCTTGTAGATGCTTATGTCGCGTTAATATCAATGCCTCTTCGACAGGACCATTGTAAGCCCATTCACCTCCTGATTTAGGTGAGTAAGGCAGAAAGAATCAGGTTCGTGGGCTTACCTAGTGGAGCATGGTGGCCAGAGGTAGCTGTGCGATGTGCTGTCGGCGCCCGTCAAGTCCCTTTCAAACCAGCCACATGGAAGATAAACCCGTACCACGAGTTGTGGGTGATGATCCCTCAAGAGTCTGTAAAGCATGTACTTCTATACGATCAAGCTCAGCCAGTGTTTCTGCGTCCATAGAGTCATCATCCCCGTAATCAGTTGATTCCGTGGGGCTAGCAGGGAATCCACCCTGCCCTTGTCGCCGAGGATGTTGGCCATTGGAGTCTCCTGATGTGAGATCTGGCTGATCCAATATTCTTGACCACTCTGCTTCACTGACGCCCGTGAAAAGGTCAGGGAAAGTGTCGAACTCGTCTTCGGACATTCAACAAAGCAGGGTGATGGTCCAAGTTGAATCAACCAGGCACGTATTCTCCATAGCATGTTCAAATTCACGCGTATGTCACGTGTTGAGTACTAGACGTCACTGGATCTATGAATGGGCTAATTATAGATTGTAAAGGATATTGGGACGGCTCCGGGTCAGACGGAGCAGGATCCCATATTTGGTCCGTGCCACCTGTCACGGTGCCGGAGGGGCTAAAACCCAGAAATTGACGTGATTGAGCGCGTACTCCACACCTGAATTAAAATGAATAGCGAATGTATCAGGTATGTCCAAAAATAGGTTCTGATATCCAACATGTGGAACTTGATGGATGATAGGGCCCCCTGGCTGTTTTTCCGATATTCAGTCATGCCAAATGATGCAAGAGGTGCATTAGCATGTTGTCAAGACCAAATTTGAACATCGGCCTAAAGCCAAGGACAGGGGGATGTGGCACAGAGAACAAAAATACTCCTCTGATCGCAACATCCGACAGTCTCTTGCATGGTGGCGCAATATAATAGCCGGACCATATTACAAACAAGCATTACATACAAAGAAAGCATGATTCAGTAAACTATGGAATATGAAATATTGTGGGAGGCGAGGGTAAGGAATCCGCAGTGGTATCGGCAAGTGTGGTACAGCCGAAGGCGAGGTAAGAATAAATACATGCATTTTCGGCAAAGGCGATGAATCATGAAATCAACATGAGCTGCTGGAACGGTGTAAAGAACTCGGTTCCTATGGTCATGTGCACCATCATTCACGGTCCTGGATATCTCCGCGCATTTCTTTACTTGGCCCGGATGATAGAAGGGAGCCTATTGCCATTGATTGGCGCGAGCGCGGAGAGTATTCAGCGGAGTCGCTTCTGTCTGATGATGAGTAAGGGGAAGGAGGGAATTGCTCATGCTGCGAACCAGGATGGGAATCGTAGGCCCCAGCATGAGTTGGAGGAGGCGAATGGGAGCCTCGATGGCGCTTGCGGGGGGGTTCATGATACATGGATGCATCTCGAGGTGGCAGTATATGCGAGTGTATTCGTGCTGGAGACCGACTTCTCGATGATGCACGAGGATATTGACTCCGTCGGCTAGGCCTGCAATGTGGCGGCGACTGAGTGAAGGAAGGGGTGGGATAGGGATAACTGCCATTGACGCCCGCCGGCGACATCGGTTCAAAAGAGGCCTGGTACACATCTAAAACAGTGCGATGGAGATTTGCCATAGCAGCTATCCGCTGGTTGGAGGTCAGGCGAAGGTCATAACTTGTATACATCAGTAACGCGAACCTGATCCTCCGCGGCTTTCGCGTTAAGCATGGCAAGGAGCATATCACGGTCTCCGTCTCCTTTTGTCCGGTAGGCAGCGAGAATTTCTCTTAGAGTGGGAGGGGTAGGCTGAGAAATGATAAGAATAAGGCAGAAAAAAGTACGTAAGACAAGATGAGCTCACCTGCTCAAGGACCTGGAACGAAGATGCGACCATGCGCTTAATGTCGCTGTCGGAGAAATTGCGTGTATAGGAGGTGGATTCGGGGAGGGGATGGGCAGAATTCATGGTTGCGAGGAAGGGCTAATGGGGCCAAGAGGTAGGAGGGACAACGCAGAGGGTTGCTCTTATGCCTCGCCTGTGGACTATTTTTGTTACCTCCCAAGACTTTTTGCCAAGACCTTTGCGCCAGCCACCTGTTCCCTGAACTATTTTCGAACCAGGAAAATGCTCGGAGCCAAGAATAGCCTGTGGCAATAATACATGTCCGTGGTTGCATAAAATCCTGATTATTAGGGCTTCGATGGGTGTCTATCGCGTTTACAGGCCAAGCTTCGAGCTACCTGCGGAACTATTGTCACTGGCGAAAACCATTGACGTGAAAATTGGATTTCATGGGTGTGTGTGCCTTGTGAGCTGTCTTGGCAGGCTGGCATTCTTGGTATAGCCTGTGACACGTACGTGTGACCCCAGCTGAACAATTTTTGAATTGGTCGGGGCGGTGCCTCCAAATAGCAGCCAATCAGCTGCCGTCACCCAGGTTAAATTTGGCTCCCTCCCACGGTGGATCATCCTTTGTCACATAACAGTAGTCCGCTTCTGTCCTTGCAGTTCCTGGACTCTGGATGCTATTTGGGTGCTGAAGTTAAGCATTGAGCTTTCCTCGTACATCAGTGCGGCATCTGACTAATTTCTATCCCCAAGCATCCTAGCATCAATACTCAGGGCAACATATATCAATTTATCCTGGCCCTGGGCTGAGGTTGCTCTTCATTGCGGTTCGCAACAGATTCCTTACCTGTCTCAGCCTCATCCTGGTTATCAATCAATCCCCAGATCCATTTATTATCATCACTTGACACGCCGGCCTTCTCGCCCAATCTTACCCTATGCCAAGGACTATCACCATTTGCTCGCCTTCCTAATCATGCTGATTTTCAAGCGCATATTTATAGAAAGAACCAACCCGGCCGCTTTACACACGATGGACGAATTTAGACCTTGACTAACCAAAACGTACTTGCAAACGTACAGCTTGTGCATGTTACTCCAGCCGCATCACAGTTCCGCAGCCCATATTAACCCCCACACACTCTTCTGCCCTGCTTTCCCCTTACATTCCTTCCTCTCTTAGAACTCAAGAATTGAGGTGTAATGGCAGCTTCAGGGCCAACACCAATAGCACAGCCCATTAATGCTCACGGCCCCCCTACTCCGGTATCACCCGCCTCACCCGCGGAGACTCCGTCCGCGCCGACCACCCCATATTCATGGCGTGAATGGCACCCAAACGCCCGGCTCATCTATACACGTGATTATCAGGAGGCAAATCGAGTACTCGAACAACTCAACAGTAACGTCTATGGATTCGACCTTGAATGGAAGCCGACCTTCGTGAAAGGGCAATCCGAAAATCGCGTCGCATTAGTCCAAATTGCCAACCACGAAACCATCCTTCTCCTCCAAGTCACCGCAATGCAAGGCAAGGCGTATCCGCTGATAGCAATCTCACCCAATCCTTATATTTTTAACACCAGAATTTCCTTCAAAGTTGCGCGAATTCCTGGTTAACCCAAATATCGTCAAGGCTGGTGTAGGCATCCAAGGTCAGATTTTCCACTTTCCTTTCCTACTTCTGTTGACACGGCTATTAGGTGACGCAAAGAAACTGTACCAAGACTGGCATGCCGACATCACCAACTGTGCAGACCTTGCCTTGCTTGCTCGCACAGTCGATAACGATAAGTGGAAAGGAAGGTATACCGATCCTCTCGGACTTGCACGTCTTGTCGCTGTCTATGAGGATCGTATGCTAGCAAAAGGGAAAATCACACGCAGCAACTGGGAACGCAAGTTGACTGAACCCCAGCAAACGTGTCAGTGTTTCAGGTCCCCCATAGCAATAGATCATCATTCTAACTCGTCCCTGAATAGATGCTGCTAATGATGCTCATGCAGGCTATGTTATCTATACGAGGCTGATGGCTATGATGCCATCAGTATCGCCCCAGCCGGATGTCAGATGCTACACTTTTGGTATGATCAGGGGCTGCCTCTGTGACTCATTTGGAAGAGCATGGCAACCATCCAACCCCTACTATGATCCCGGTCCACCACCCCCACCACGAGAACCTAAACCACCGAAGATACAAAAAGAGGCAGCTAACGCAGTTGTGGAAGCCACAGCCTTAGTCTCCCGGCGACCTGGCAGTGCACTTGCGCTGCCAGCTCCACAGTCGATTCCCTTGACGCGAGGAGCCTCGAATCATAGAGGGAATGGAGGATCTCGTGGAAACCATTTCCCACATCCGGCGACTCGTTTTCAGCCGCGTTCTCCTCAATTCCCTCCCTCCCCCAATCCGAATTACTCACGTCTCGATAATGTTCTTCTGCGTCGTTGTGCAAATCACCCAGTAGTGAGATCTGCTCAGTCAGTGCAGCCACGCAACTCCAGAAGAGAAGTGAGGCCGCCATCCACTGCGGTCATCCAACCTACTCCTGCACCAAGTCTTCGTGAGGTCGATAATTCATGACTGGGTTCTCCCTCCATCATTGGACCTCTTACGTCTGATGGCACTGGCGACACCCAGTTTATTGCGACAGGACCGTACCTGTACACATCTGAATGCATTATCCGATATCTTTTACACGCGTGATGTTACCCGTGGTATACGGCTGTCTCTGGCGTAATGAATGCTCCTTCGGATCGCTGCAATTCGGAAACCGGTTATTCAGGAAAATTTTGGACATGTGTGGCATGAGGCTATTTTTGGTGCACTCGCCAAGCCAAAGAAGTCCTGTCATGACAAAGGCTGGACTACGAATCATCCAGAGTCTAATGATAGCTCTAACTATATCAGTGTCACACTTCCCCACTGACATTTCAGATGTGTGCTATACGCTGAGTACCAAACTATTCAGGCCCCACCAGCTGTCGCGAGCTCACGCCAGACGGTCTTTGCTTACTCGGGATCCCAGTCTGTGATAGGTTATGCAACAGGCAACAGAGTCCGCGTCGCTTGTCAAGCTCCTTTAGATCGGCATTATCGACACAGCCGGGTCCACAATAACTGGAACGATGAAACATGAAGAGATAGGCCCTTAGGTATCATCATCTCCGTTTATCATGTCACAAAATTAGCCTCCACCACTCCTTTGGCTTCTTTCCGGATCTTCACACCCCAGTAAATGAGGGTTCTTCTCCTTGTATCCCTTATAAAAATAGATGGTGGATCCTCACAGAAGAGAATAACTGATGGACGCGATAGACGTGTTATATACTTATGTCTGGCTGTTGAACATGTCATTTTGTTTGAGTGCTTTTCACCTACCTTCCCTAAGGATTCAACGCTAATGATCGGATCTGCACTATGTCCTGGTCGTATATCTCGTGTCTGGTCAGAGGAGGGATGGAACCGATGTTATATAATACCAGAGATTACCACTGCGACCGAGAAAAGCCGAGAAAAGTAACTCAAACAAATCAGGTACATACATGATACTCTTATTCGCATGAGTGGGTTTTGCCCGGATGCTTGCCGGACTATCGTAACAGGAGACATTCTGATGGAATGATTCGTTCTTCAACTACAACCGGAAGAGGCGGGAGGACACTTTCGGTCGACCTGTCCCTTCATCTCGCCGTATGATTGTGAGGTTCGATGGTCGCTTCACTCGAGCTTTCTCTCTGGGGTCTCGGAAATCTGCCGGTAAGGTGGCTTCCGCAATTATCGCCCCCGACGTAACAGAAGGGCCGTCCTCGTCACCTTTGCTACCTCCATCACCTTCACCATCTAATGTGTTTGGTTTCGTGGGTACTTCGTGTCCCGTCGTAATAGCGTTCTTGATTTTGAGATCAAATCGGTCGTTATCTATCGGATGGTATCACAGAACGATGGTCAGACTCCTTCAATGAAGTAAAATAGATATGTACTTACTATAAGCTGTGTCGGCATCCCAAAGCATCACACCTCCAAAAGAAGAATATTGATTTTGAACATTTGCAGCCATGCTGATCAATGTATTAGCGTCGACATAACCTGAGCCAGCGGCTGTGGGTCCAGCAGGAGCGCCGATATAAACTTTGACATTTGGGTTAGCTGACTTTGTTTTTGCCCAACGATCCCTGCGGGCTTGAGATAAGAGGATTGACTGAGAAGAATTTCATATGGGGACTGTACCATGTGGCAAAGTTGAATTCCTTGTAGTTATTTTAGCTGAGTATTTTGGGGGATGGATATTGATAGAAGTAATCTCACGGAAGGTTTTGATGTTTCACAGTAATTATTATCTGACGGAGAGGTGAGAATCCTTGAAGTCCGCCTGGGAAATTTGGACTTACAGAACTGGACGTAAATAGCATCGAAATCGGCATTGTCGAGTGCATCCCCCACTTCAGCGTCCGGGAAAGGACACTGAGGTGCAGCCGTGATATAATACCTATGTGCGGATAAGCACAGAGAAGTGGAGCCAATATAAATACACACCGTTTTTGTGAGCCCTTTGACAGGGCTCGAAGCCTGTCGACAAAAGTTGAATAATGCGAAGGAGAACCAGATTCTATATCTAGGTCGACGCTACACCAGACAAGATGAGCAGGGGATAAACCTGTATGATGATCGACATACCCATCGAGTACTGCATCTCCAAACGGTCGTGTATTGCTTCCTAGAAAGGTGTCAAAACGAACAGTCTCCTGCACTAGATGGAAGACTCACGACCCCCTGCGAGTTTCAGTTGAGCACATACTCCGTAACATCACAGGGAAACTTCGCACCTAAGAAGGTATCCCATACAGTCTCCGCGAAATCGTTGGCCTGTGCGGCATTGGCAAATCCGACTTTGGCCGTAGCACCTCCGAGGCTGATAGTGACTACCTTCCCTTTAGCTTGACATTGTTTGATATCGGAAGCCAGGAAGGAGCAATCCGCCAAATCCGAGTTAGGGAATTCCACTCCGCCCTGGCTGCATATCTGACAACGAAGTTCGTGAACATCAGCATATACCACGCACCACTTTGCTACTCACATTTGAAAAATCCACAATGGGCATACCGCCTTCTCCGAAAAATACATATAGGAAGGCGAGTGGGATCACATCGATCGTATCGTCCTGACAGTAGAAGGACAATCTGAGGGGTGGTGCAATTAGTGATGCAGCGGTTCTCTACATTCACGCTGCATACCGTTGTTGATGGCCAGCAGAGTCTTGTCCCCAGTACCTGAAATGTGATTATGACACGTTTCTGAAACTATTTAGCGAAAGGTCTGCTTACACTGCTAGCTGTGGAGAGGATCAATGTTGGTCCACCTGAAGGTATCTGGGAACTCACATTGTCAGAACGATCATTGGAGAAAGCTGCGGCTTGTTGTAAGTCGACCAGTCCGAGGAAAAAGAGAAAATAGAAGACGAGTCCAGCTCTCCAAACTATCATTATGAGGCAGGGGCGGAACTGCGTCGTTCCATTAGGCATCCCAAGGCCTTATGTAGCCTGCGAAGAGAACTCAGGAATGCCACGTATCGGATGGCCATTTTTCAGGAAAGTCATAAGATGCTCTATGTTTGAGGTCTTGCCGTCCGGATGGCATTCATATCGACGCGATAGGCGGGGAAATGGAGCGGGTGGCCAATCAGCTCGTGACGGTTAACGTTAACATTCCCAGGTCACCCGGGTGTTCATCAGCTTCGCGTGCACATATCGCTTGCGTAGAAGACAAAACGCTCAACTGATCGGCCCTTGAGGCACAGTTTATTTCGGATTCAGATAATCGACATTCTATCTTCCCCCCCCCCCCCCCCCCAGCGTGTAATCTCAGTAAATTCAATTTAGACAGCTGAACTTGGATATACAGCATGAACAGGTAATATTCTGTACAGATGAATAGGGAATTTCCCTATCAGACGAGGACCATCTCTCAGAGGAAAAAGCGGGAACTTTTTCTTGGAGTGGGGCTCGCAAGAACCGTGGTCTGTGCAGCCTGGGAAAATTTTCCTGTAGCTCCTTTAGCACTTACACACGAACCATCGTCGGCCCAGACACCCGCAGGTCCTTGATCAGGGTGAGACTAGAGACACGCCAGAGAGGGGAGGCGGGTACATACCTCCGGGAGTGTCAGCTTGCGTCCACCAGAGTGATGTCCAGAGGTGTCCACTTGAGATTATAAGCGACTTGTCCAATAATTGGCATGCTAAGCCCTTACTTGTAGACGACTTGTGAACCACCATCGTATGCGACAGTGCTCGACCAAGCGGAAATCCCGGCGCAATTTCCGCCTGGTGTGGTTGATGAAGTCGATGATGTAGTTGTGGAAGTTACGGGCGGCGTAGGCGAGGATGTTGCAGTGCTACTTGAGGTAGTACCGCTGCTTGAGGGTTGGGGAACAGCTGTCCCACCACAAGCGCTAACTGTAAACAGTTAATTCACTTCGAAGTCACTATAGGGGTGGCATTCGTCGTACTTGCACTCCAATCTCCATTGGGATTATGTGCCGGCTGAGAGGAAGACCACCATTTTGCCTGTGCATATCGTAGAAACGTGTGGGGTAATTTAGGGTTGGGGGAGAGGTTCACCTGCCAGATGTACCTGACATAACACTGATTAGTTTGATCTATTCTTATAATTAGTCCAAAGCGATGCTCACCCTTCAAAAGAAACCACTGTGTTTGCGGTGTAGGCGTTCCCAGAAACCCACGCTGGCGCGGAGCAAGCTGGGAAGGTAAACCCTGTCCCTCCTGCAGCGACCAATGCGTCTTTGATCGCCTTGTCGTATCTTCCATTGGCTGTAAACCTATTAGCAACATCCCACCATTCGGCTACAGAATGAGGTACCGTAAGCCTGTGAAGCATCCCAAAGCATTACGCCACCGAAAGATGGAAAACTCTTGCGCATTTGGACTGCAATTGTCGTGAGAGTGTCAGGCGAAACATACCCTCCCCCTGCCGCTGAACTTGAGGCTGGAGCGCCGATGTAAACTTTGACATTCTTATTCGGGCTTATAGTTCGGGCCCAATTATCCCTTCACATTCAGTGCAATTAGGACATTATTTACGGAAGGGGACACTCTTACCAGATCCCGAAGTCCCAGTTCTGCAAATCTATGTCATCCAAGGTCGCAACCGCAACAAGTGTGATTTACTTACAGAAGCAGAATTGAAATTTTGAAGACCGCAAGCATTGTTATAGAACCTGCGTGGCGAAAATTTCAGTTCTTGGCCCTCACGAGAAGAAAACCAGCAACTAACTGGACTTGGGAAGATGTCAGGTAATGTTCATCATCTCGGTGTCGGATACCTCACCATAGATAGCGTCGAAGTTCGCAGAATTCAAAACCCCGCCGAGGGCCGCATCTGGATACACGCACTGAGGTGCGGCAGTCACATAGTACCTATACAAGGAACCTCAAAAGGCACACTTCCAGGGTAAAGGCTGACTCACTTTTTGCTTCCTCCGCTAGCGAGGGAGCGGATGCGATTGACAAAGGCGGAGTAATGGTCTGAGGAACCACCTTCAATATCCAAATCCACCCTAAAACCTCGCCGTGGTTAACACAATTATGATGGACATAGATCGACCTTACCCGTCCAGGACAGCGTTACCAAAGGGGCGGGTAGAGGAAGAACCCCCCAAGAACATGTCCCATATTGTCTGCGCAAAGGTCTCCGCTTGACTGTCGGACTCGAACCCAACGGAGCCAGTAGCACCGCCGAGGCTAAGAGTGACGATCTTTCCTTTGGCTTGACAAGCCCCAATATCAGCTGCAAGAGAAGCACAGTTTGCCAGGTTCGTCCCAGGGAAGGTAGAGTTATCGGTGGGATTGCATGTCTATGGCCCTCATTAGTCATGAGCTGAAGTTCAGAAGTAGCAGAAGTGGTATGTAACGGGCTGCCCACATTAGCCAGGTTGATGACAGGAGCGCCACCGGGACCGAAGAAGACATATAAAAATGCGACGGGAAACACGTTGATCGTGTCATCCTGAGATCCAAGTCATTGTCACGCCTGTTTGACAGTGTTGGTGCCGCTCACATTACAATAGAACGATAGTGTTTTCTGGTAATTAGCCGTGTCGTTATGGCCAGCGCCATATGAGTTCTGACCCCAGTAACTGGTTCATTCACGTCATTTTAAGGTGTTCAGTCGATCGTGTAACATTACACATACACCACCAACTGTCGAGACATTGTGTATCAGCCATGGCATTCAAAAGAATGTACAACCTTACATTATCATAACGACTGTTGTCGAACGCGGTTGTCTGTAGGATCGTGGTGGCAAGAACAGTCAAAGTCAAGAGAAGGTTGAGCATTGGTACAAGGGTGGTTCTACACGTCTGCCGCTGGCCGTGAGGAGCCGCCTCTCGCGCTCTGTGCTGCCTCACTTGGGTTTATAAGAAATCTAACAAGTTTCGGGACCATATGGGTGCCATCGCACAAGACACCAAGCATGCGCACGAAGAAGGTCAGTGAATAAACTTGGCTGGTGATACAAGTCGAGCATGAGGAAAGAGCTGGGTCGCCGTGGCTCAATGGAGTAACTCGCTTAAAGAGGTAGTTGATACGGGCGAACGAAGACATGTGGGACTCATGTGGGAGGATGGCCATTTTTAGCTATATTTACACTATCAATTCATTGAACCGCGAAAAGCAACGAGACTCACTTTACTGCTTTGGTCAAAGCACGCTTTCCAGAAACAGCGGCCGACCACATGATGCCATTGAAAGACGGCACCATGAGGGGGACATGGAATTCTTGGCAAGCTTATGCTCCAGTGCCGATGCAGCGACAATTCTCTGAACTCAACTGCTGACCCAACACACTGCAAGAAGGTTATCGAAGTTTAAAAGGAATCTATACATACGGAAGGACCGGGATGACAAAATACAGGTAGGTGACTCGAGACTTTATGCAGATGCTGCCAAATCGTTCCCCCCGTCAACAGGAACTTGGGATTCGCCTCGGACAGGGTCTACAAACCAATCAGAAAGACATGAAAAGTAAAACAAGGTAACATGCTCACCAAAATAAGGTTGCGCTTGTGCCTCACGAGCTGTTAGGCGTTCTTGATGATCGTAACGGAGGAGTTTATCCAGTAAATCGATCGCCTCATTCGATATATACCTTTGGTTATCCGACGTAATAAAACGCGTCCAAGGTTTCCTCGGGTATCTGTCAACGTACTGGAATGTATCACATACAGTCAATCGATTAAGGAGAACGGACCTTCCGAGCAGCTCATCATATTGCGAGTCCAGACGAATGTTGTATTTGTCAATGTATGCGTATAGTTCATCGGTGCCAAGGACTTTGGTGATCTTAACCAATTGGTCGTAGTTATCATGCCCGTGGAAGAATGGTTCCTTGCGGAAGATCTGGATCACATCTCATGAATCGTGGACGCATGGACAAAAGTATGGAATCTCACCATTGACGCGAACATGCAACCATAACTCCACATGTCCAGACTGTAGTCGTATTCTTGGAAGTCTACAAGCAGCTCGGGGCCCTTGAAGTAACGTGATGCGACGCGAACATTGTACTCGGTTTTGGGATGATAAAATTCGGCCAAACCCCAATCGATCAGCCGTAGCTATGACACGAATAAGGAGTATGAGATAGATTCAACAACAGTGACGAACGTCCGTGTACCTTGCGGTGTTCATGGTCTATCATTACATTATGAGGCTTCACGTCTCGATGCATTATCCCTTTGGAATGACAGTAGTCCAAGGCCTAGAAATGGTGAGCAGAAAGGTATCAGTAGAATGCGAGAAGTACATACTTTCAGTAATTCGAACATATAGTACCGCACATCATAGTCCGTGAAGCGGGGATATAATACTTTGAAATCGACGTTGTTAACATATTCCGTAATTAAGCTAGGGATCTTGGACGCGGGATCGCGTACTACGTCTAATAGAGCGACGACATTTGGACCGCCAGCGAGGTTCTGCAAAATCTTGATTTCTCGTTTGATTTTCTTTTTCTTGACCGGCTTCAAGACTTTGATGATACACTTTTCCTCCGTAACGACATTCACGCCCTCAAAAACCTGTAAACGGAGTCAAACCTGTTTTTATACAGTAAACTTGCGGAGATGAACCTCAGAGTATTTCCCGCGTCCCACTTTTCGTACAATCTCGTAGTGATCTTGTGATCCCCACTGCACCTGAAGGTTGTCTGGCGAGTGAAATCAGAGAAGATGAAGATTGATAGTAAAGGATGTTGTACCGTATTCATGCCAGGATGGACCTAGTTTAGCGTTGACATCAGCGTATACACGAGCGACAGACTTGGCTGCAGAACGACCCATGGGCTGAGGACGGGTGAAAGTCGAGGAGGATGCTGTGACTTCAATTCAGCAACGAGGAAACGGCCTGTTCCTGTTCCTGTTCACTGATCAAGGCGGTTAATTCCCACGGGTCACGATCTCTCAATCTCATGACCCCTGTCTGCTTCAAACTCTGTTGTGCAGTCCTGGCCCCTAGCCCGCGCATTCACAGAACTGTGCTCCATGCCCTGTGAACAACAACAATCTGGACAGGTAAAGCCACCTGCCCGTTGGCCCAAGGAAATCCGTTATCTTCGATCCTACCAGTTTCATGACTCTGCAACACCAGCCATTCGTGATTTTATAAAAGGCAACTCTTCGATCGGTGGCCAGCTCTCAAACACCTTTCCAAACTGTGTCGCAATCCGACCAATTGTAGATCCAACTCATCCTGCACATGGTCAATATGGGCTATTTGCAACCTCCCGCATCCAGCCTCATACACGAATACTCGATTACATTGGTGCGTCACACCTCAGTCCTCGATATATTGGCTGCGTCGTGCTAATAAGTTCGCCTCTCCAGGAGAAGTACACTGTGATGATCGCACTGAATCTGACTATGACCTCTCCCTTCACCGGTTCCCGGATGGTGTTAGTGTAGGGATTGACGCTCATAAGTCGGGTAATGCGGCCAGATTCATCAACGACTATCGTGGAATCTCAAAACGGCCTAATGCTGTATTCCGTGACAATAGGCTTGGCACAGGTGAACTTCGCATGAGCGTCTGGAGCTCTTCTGAAGGGATCAAAAAAGGTGATGAGATCCTGGTTTCCTATGGTAAATTATGGTGGCAGGCTCGTTCGAACTTGAATATCAGTTGATCATTCAGTACACCTAACTACGTCAATAGTCCAAAATAATTCACACCTCTCGCTCTAGCAGGAAGCAACTCGTAGGCCACGATACCAGTACTTATGATCAGGATAACTTTGGTGTCCTTTCCTCAAATTTCAAAAGTTGTGTGCAACAAGCTCTCGGGATCTTAGGACATCAATAGAACGCCTCGGAAATGCAAGTCTAGCCGGCCATAAAGACGCATGGCTGCTTGTTGTAATTCGCGTTCGTACCCTTAGCTACATAGCAGGAGCCTGGGATACATATTGCCAGAACATCGAATAATATAACTCGACCAGATTTTTGCGAAGTTTCTGGGATATTCTAGTGCACGTGGCGTTCACGACACCGGAATACCCTGAATTATCCCAAATAGGGACAAATCCTCAAATTTCCGTCTACGTCGCACCGGGCAGCGAGCACTCTCCCAAGTCAATGCGTCTGTCACGCTCGACATTCTTGTCTCTTCCTGTTCCTTCATGTGCACGCCACCTAACTAATTCTCAAGCTCGTTTCATCTCCATCTACCGATTTGCATGTGTGCCTGAACATCGTTGTCGTCAGTCGCACTTCGGACTGGTACATGCGAGACACGCCGTTAGAAAGGTTAGTTATGTCCTGAACTTACACCATGCATCCAGCTGAACAATTTATAGCGCTTAATACACGCTTCGGCGCCCTTGCGAGCCAGCTCGAAGAATCCTTATGATGTTCTGGGAGTGAAACCGGATGCCTCTGCCGCTGACATCAAGAAAGCCTACTTTGCCGTAGGTTGGATGATCTAAACTGTCTACATTCTCACTTACCCCTGTCAGTTAGCTCGTAAATTCCATCCGGATACAAATCCAGATAAGAATGCCAGGGACAAGTTTGTAGAGATTCAAGATGCATACGACGTAGGCGTTTCCGGATTTTCTTCCTCCGTATATTTATATCAGCTCCTCAGACTCTGAAAGACGAGAAGAAGAGGGCAGCATATGACAAGTATGGAGCAGCTTCACAGCAACCAGGATTTGACCCAGATGCATTTGCACGTGGATTTGGAGGCGGAGGGTTTAATGCAGGCGGGTTCGGTAGTACAGGAGGCTTCTCCGCAGGAGGATTCAGCTTTGAAGACCTGGGATCTGTCTTTGGAAGTGGCCGTGGTCCTCGAGGCCCTCAAGCTGATTTGTTCGAGCAACTCTTTGGAGCATTTGCTGGCCCGAAAGGTCCTGGGTTCCGCGGTCCTACGCGAGGCGCGGACCTTGAAACCAGCGTGAATATTAGCTTCCTGGAAGCGTGCAAGGGTACTTCCAAGAAGGTCACAGTTCAACCAATTACAAACTGCGGGACATGTTCGGGAAGCGGACTCAAGCAGGGTGCCAAACGAGTTGCTTGTACTTCCTGCGGTGGCACTGGAACACGAACGTTTATGAGCAATGGCTTCCATCTGGCTAGTACATGTGATGCCTGTCAGGGAGTAGGTAGCACGATCCCACGTAGCAGCGAATGTTCAGGATGTGGGGGTATGGGGAAGGTCCGTGTGAAGAAGACTGTGCAGGTTGACATCCCGGCAGGCAAGTAATCTATCCGTTTGTCTGAACAGGAAATTTACAACCTACAAGGGGTGGAGAACGGCATGACGATCCGAATCAATAATGCTGGCGACGCGCCTATCACGGGCAAGGGATCGACGGGTGATCTACTCGTGAGGATTAATGTCTCCCCGTCAAAGAACTTCGTACGCCAAGGTTCGAACCTGTATCATGAGGCCCGCATCCCGTTCTATACTGCATTACTTGGTGGTCGCGTACGTGTACCGACTCTGGATGGTGACGTTGACGTACGCATTCCCTCCGGAACTCAACAAGGAGAAGAGATGGTTCTGAAAGGACGTGGTGTTCCATCCGTCTATGGCGGGAGTAATGGGGATTTACTTGTCACTTTTTCAATGATATTACCAAGGTTGGCACCTGAATCACCCGTATATGAGGTGATCTGATACTGACCCCTTGCTCAGATCTGTGACAAAGCGACAAAGAGAACTTCTGCAAGCATATGCTGACGATGTTGAAGGTCGCTCATCAACATCATCGGGCACCTCGTCAAAACCCAAGTCAAGTTCAGAAACAACGGATACGTCGCCAGGCGGCGAAAATGACAATGGTACGGCCCTTTTTACACATTCATCACCACTTGGTGGTTGGATGTCTCGCACATGGCAAAAAGTACGGGAGCTCATTGGATTCTGAACCTTTTACCGGCATGTGACTATCCTCCACGAACCTATGCATAACCCTCTCACGAATGACTATCCTCACATTAGCCAAGACAGGAAAGCCGACGGCTGACGATCAAGACCCTCAAGATCAGAAAGGTGATGAAAAGAAGAAACTAGCGACCGCATAACCAACATAGACTAGTTCATATTTGATTCCCTCCGTAGTAGTAGCATATCTCCTGGTAATACATACACACATCCCTGGGCAACCTCGACAAAGTACGAGTGGTTCATGTGCCCAGATTGGGTCATGTAGAATATCTCAGACGTGTGCCTACTGGTTCGAAATCGTGAGATCTAGCGGCCCTTAGGCCTCTGGCTCGATTCCGTGCACGAGGCAACAAAAACCTTCGAAACTAGAACACATTCCCAGTTAGGTCGTGGGTTGACTTTATTCGTGACAAACGGTGGCAATTACACCCACACCAGAGGTACCTCTTACGTTTCTTCTTGCTACAACTTCCTCAACCAGGATCTCACCAATCAAATTCAAAATCTTAAACTCAATCCTGGGTATCTCTATGAGATCTTAGTCGTCAAACGAATCGGCTCTGAACCTGGTCGTGGATTTTTTTCTATTCCAGCCCCCCCATTTTCTTTGGCAGTCAAGAAGTCATGAAGATCATCTTCGCCCTGATGCGATAATCCCAATTGCTACCTTGCGTTCGGTATAAAACGCGACAAGAAACTTTGACCGAATGCATTCCCTCAGTTCCTTTCTCTCCGACTAGGAAAAGAGCCATAGCATCGCCTCCACTATGCCAAAAAACCTTGTTTTCGGGTCATCCACGCCTTCTGAGACCTCTCCTCCCGCTTTTGGTGCCGCCAGCGTAGATTCCTCTCTAGTCGTCGATGGGAGCCCAGAATCACTACCCGCTCGCCAAAGTTCTCCTTGCAGTATTACCACTGCGTCGTCGGCCACACTCGATGGCGTGTACTCCGAAGTCCAGCTGTCAACCCTTCGTTTGTTAATAACTCATATTGGGTACTTCTGAATTCTGTGATATCACACTTCTTAAGTCTAAATTATCCTGTCAGCGCTGCTTTGGCCCTATTTCTGGCAACAACAGATGCAGTCAGTTCTCCTTATCATCTCAAACACTTCAACCTTCTTGGGGATTGACCGCTACGACGGGTAGACCATCGTTTCGACAAGCTTGCCAACGATCGCGAGTGAACTCCACGCTTCACAAAGCCAGTATACGTGGGTCGGCGTGTCATACATGCTGACCCAGACTGCTCTCCAACCCCTTTATGGAAGGATTTCTGACCTTGTTGGACGAAAGGTTCGTCTGATCTTTGCTAAATTGAATCAAACCTGACCTAGTTTTCCTTAGAGTGTTCTTTATTATAGTATTGCCATCTTCGCTATTGGCTCACTTCTTTGCGGTGCTGCTCAGGTACTGCCCAATCTGATCCAATCTTCCAAAATCTGACCAAACGGCTATGACTAGAGTATCAACTGGCTTATCGCCGCAAGAGCCCTCGGTTTGTGAAGCTTAGGTCAATCCCCAACGTACTTGCTCATGGCATGGTAGCCGGCATAGGTGGTGGTGGTATCGTCAGCGCCGTCTGGATACTAACAGCCGAGATCGTTGAAGTTCAAAATCGCGCCAAATGGTCCCAGGCGCTCAGCGTTACATGGAGTGGTTCTGCCATCGCCGGTCCGCTCATCGGCGGATTATTCAGCGGTGAGCCTCATAAGTCTTTGTGGGATGTTGTCCCTCCTCATTCCGATCTTCATTTCAGGCGAGGCTGTCTCTGCCAAGACGACCTGGAGGTGGGGTTGTAGGTTCGACCAATTAAATCGCGTCTTCCTCGACTGAAACAACACAGTCTATATTAACCTGCCAATATGCCTCGTCGCATTTTTGGTCCTAGTCCTTTCTCTCCGCAGAGTGCGACCGATTCAGCCTACTAATACATCGTGGCGCGCCCTAGCTAGGAAATTTGACTTCGGAGGCCTGTGCGTCATTAATGCGCATTTTAATAGATCCTTGCTCAATACTCTTTCAGAATTCTTTTCATGACGGGCACGAGTTGTATTGTAGTTGGCTTTAGCTTCGCAAACGAAGCTGGGTGTAAGGGTTCTTGCCTGCAGCCCACCAAAATTGGTCTAAATGAGGTCACAGGGCTAACCGTATCCACTCTTCTCCCCATATCTCTCGGCTTTGCCGTGCTTCTCTGTGGTGGTATATATGAGAAGCATACGACTCGAGAATGCCTGTTTCCTCCCACGACTTTTACAGATCCTACAACCGGTATGAAGCTGTCCATTGCTCGCCGAGATACAATCTTCACCTGCGGTTCGACAGTCATCATCCTCGTCATCAGCTTCCTTCACCAAGTGACATTCACTTCGGGGACGTTCTATCTATCTCTGTTCTATCAGGTGATGCATTGATCTAGAGGATTGCAATAATGCTGATTGAGTTTATCCCAGGCTGCCAATGGATCCACTCCACTCGAGGCTGGTCTCAAGTTGCTTCCGTATTCTCTTGGCTCATCACTAGCCTCCATGCCGGCTGCGTGGTTTATTGGCTACTGGCAGAAGAGAACCAACGATACTAGTGGTCAGAAGTGGACCATTGCTGCAGGCCTCTTAATTTCGACGATCGGTTTCGGTGAGTGTAGAGCCGCGCTGTGGTTGAATTCATTTAGTTAGCCATGGTCCAGGTGTCTTGAACCTGTTGGATGAGGATTCACCCCTCCACGCACAAGTGATTTATCCGCTGATAGCAGGAATCGGTCTTGGCATGCTCTTTCATGCCCCTTATCAGGTGTTTACTCGAGCGCTCAAGCACGAGGAGTTGGCTGCAGGAACTAGCGCCTTTTTCCTCGTTCGTTTCACTGGTGCAACTGTCGGCCTCGTATGCCCCCTATAACATTGTCGCTCGCTGGATCTAACCTGGGTTTCTGACTAGGCCATAGCAGGGGTAATATTTTTCGCGCGTGCTGCCCCCAGGTTGCCTCCAGACGTTAAACCACACGGATCTCTCTCGTCTATCGATTACAGTAGTATTCGTAAACTCGAACCGCTTGAGCTTAGGGTCCAGGTCCTAAGAGTCGTCTCTACATCGGTCCAGGTACGATCATCTTTCCAGGATCTCGACAACTGATGAATCGTTTTACCGGTTTGGTTCTTGTCAGACCGTGTGGACTGTTTGGACGCCTTGCTTGGGCCTAGCTTTCCTGGTAAGTCTATGCACTGAGTTATTGAAGAACGTTAACGTGAAACGCCCCTGCGCCGTTCTTAGCTCGCTTTCGGTTTACGCACGATGTCCATTCATGGCGGTGTTCGCAGAAGCAAGAATCATCAGGCTTCTGTTTCTCAGTCAACTACGCAAAAGACGGAAAAAGAGAAGGAGGCTCAAGTATAGGCCATTCACCAGCTTTTCAAACACAGATTGATTTTCATTCAGTCTGACACATAGGAAGTACCCTATGTCCACAATTAAGTCAGGCTGCATCCTAGATGGCTGTTGACATATCCGACAGGGAGTTAGTATTGTGTAGTCATTGGTTTGGCTGAGCGGTTCGTTATGCATGATTATGATAGACTATCATATATGACAATTTTGGATTTTGGGGTTCATATTTTCTTTCCGCGAAGTAGTTGAAAGGAAGGCGAGAAGGAGTTGGGGTTACGAACGATTGGCCACACCCTGATCGGCGAACATATTATAGAATGCAATGCACTGAACATGGCCGCCAAGAAAGGTTGTATCAGGCAACAAGTCACCCAAATGCAGGGGAGAAGTGTAGATGTCCCTCGCCAGACATCAGTTCACATTTGACAGCAGACCCCGACGTTTGCAGAAACGAACGGACGTGTGGGGGTCATGTGGAATAAGATGCGATCAGAAGAACCGCGGCTGGCCTTGTAGCCTATTCAATCTGAACAAGGTCATGTCTCCGTGGAACCAGTGCCTTGTGCTCTTACAAGGTTAGAAGCGTCAAGCAGTTTCGCACCATCGTGGTGTTTCCGATGTGTCGTGACTGATGGGCATTGAAAACAAACGGTGCTTGCCTAACCGACACAAAGTCACAGCTCGCAAGAGATAGAAACCAAGAGGCTTAATTAATAAGATCGCATTGAGTAATTAAAAAAGATCCCCCGGCGCGTGGTGACTGTCGAGATTGCCATACCGTATGATTGAGGCGACTCAATCCCCAAATCATCCTTGGGTGATTCATACCCGGCAGCTATTTAATGGATCTGTTGGTCGGCTACTCTCAAACTAGCGTCCATCTGTCTATCTCATGTCAGGAGATTGTCCTGTCAAACGCCGATATTCCACGCTATTACTGGCCTCCAGTTATCCTGATATAATATTCGACAGGAGTCCCTGAGGCAGGAAAAGTGGAGCCTTCGAGAAAATAAAGAGTGAATCCACCTGGATACTCGGATACCCGGGCGCGGCAAAACCGCAGAGCGGTTCGTTTGCGTGTTAGACATGTCTACTTCCCCACGAGCGAGGTCTGAATCACAACCCGAGATAGGCGAGATGAATTATGGGCAGCGGAGACGTGGGACATTTGCGCCTTAAAGTTGAGCCTGCTCAATTTATTGAACGGTCTATCTGGCTTATTGCAGTAATTCAAGAAGATAAAGTGACAATCCATTACGAGGGTTGTATCAAGAAAGGACAGGGCTCCCAGAATTTAAGCGTTCGCGCCCGCGACAAAACGCCGGCGCAAGTGAGTTGCAGGAAGTCAGGCTTTGAAACCCTACAGATCGCTAAGCAGACGTGAGCTTGGAAGTCCGCTTCCGATGGGACATCCGTGGCATCATTGCTGCAGGCTCGAGTAAGCCAAAAGGTCTCTTAATATCGGACGATCAATCCCAGCCAACGCTTAAATTTGGACCCAGCATGAATCCATATACACATGTTTTTGAACCTCCAGCCAGGAGAAACGGCATGAGGGATTATTAAAACAACGAGGATAAAGGGTTAGAGTAGAGCACTATGCAGTACCCAGAGTTCCTTATTAGAAGGGGGCTGAAAGGATCGTTGCAATGAGACCATGAGTCAGCTACACTTGCAGGTCCTGTTCCTGCGTTCATAGTGAAGCAGGATCCGGTAGTTTGACGTAAGGAACCCATAGGTGTACATGAACGGTTTGACACAAGTAAAATACCCTTGAGCCGACAAGCTCGGCGATCGGCTTTAGGGCTTCCGCACAAACGGGCCGTCATTAAGTCGACGGATTTTCGACCATCATCAAGGGTTTCTGACATGTGAGACGAGGAGTTGGGACGGACTTCCGTTGGACCAACATAGAAATCAGACTAATGCACCTCCCGCGATTTCTTCTGCTGTAAGCATATCCAAAGAAAGCGACAGCAACTCCGACAAGCTAATGAACCCTTGCAACAGCCTGGACCAGCGTCACGTAGACCCCAACGAGGCTAGGAACCCCTCGGTGATGAATCAAGACCGATACGCACCGAATGCCTCGTACTAGCATACTGTGATAAGTGTTTGACCCTACTTGCGGATCCTCGTGGAGGGATTATATCCAAGTCTGCTCGGGATTTTGGATAGAGCATTGATGGGTAGTAGAAGCATATGGTTACCGTCGACTGTCCGAGTAACACATCATTAACTTTCAACATGAACGTCTTGAAATTTCTCTCGACAAGGAAGTCAATGATGTGTGGCGAGAAGGCAAGCTGTATGCCAAATGGCCCTGTAAAGCGCACTATTGCTGGATGATCATTGACGATACAGGTGTTCATTTCATACAGGCTGAGGAACAGAGATGGAAGCCAGTTCTGTCGTTCCAAATGTCAGAAGGACCATTCGGCCGTTTTGCGAATCGTTTAACGTAAAACGTTTGCCTTCTTGAGAAATTGAAATGCCGACGTTGAATGTTATAACAAGCAGGTGGTCAGTAGGGGGATATACCACATTAGTGATTGCAACCTCATATCAATAATCGTAGGTTGGGTATTACATCTACTGAGTATGGTGCATTTTCATACCTCCTTTGGGCCATGAAACGATTGGGCTTCCGCAAGCCGAAATAATACAATGACAAGTTGAATGGTCTTCTCGTAAGACACATGCGGATTTGAAGCCACAAGAAGTCCGCTGCAATCCCGAGGGGTCCTGTAGCTCTTAAGTGCAAGCTGTGGGTCATATGTAGTTCCTGATGGTGATGCTTGATCATCAGGTTTTGGAAATCAGATACATACTTTGACGTGGGAAGGTGGGAGTCCGTGATGCTCTATTGGTATCAATCATCGACAAGAGCACCTACTCCAACTAGGCTCCTCCGCAAACGACCTCGGGACCTTTATTGATTTACGTAGGCACTGGAGCGTATTCGCAGGCCGTTTTCAGCGAGATCCCGGGCTTGGAGCAATTCGGTTCCAAACCGACTGAAAGCGGGATTGCGAATGTGCTGTACGTCTCTGCATTTTCTACGGTGGTAGAGCGTAGTAGAGCTCCGCAATCAGTGATGTCACACGATATAATCACATGACCCTGATGACAGAGGAGTTGAAACGGAACCGAGGTGCACACGATCGCCATATCCAGACGCTAGGACGGAAGGTTTGCAAGTAGGTGCCTTAAACCAGGTCCAGTGCTCTGCGAGGCGTCCTAGTAACCATTCGGAATCTGGGTTGACGATAGCAAGAACGGAGAAACAAATACAACTTTGATGAGGGGAAAGATAAGAGTCGCAAGACTACATTTACAGTATCCAATATGCACGGCTCCATGCAAGCTCCGTCCTTAGAGTCTGACCACCACCACCATGTCCCCTGTATTTTCCTCCACAGTTTCTACTTCCCTGTCCTCGCCACCTGCGTCGGCCTCATCACGGCGCCAGCTCTCAAGTGCTTCCATCCAGAGCCTTGCATCCCTCATTACGAGTGCCTCTTCTTCCAGAACGTCGCTGCGACTCGCAGAGGTTGATTCGGACACCATCAGAGTCGAGGGCTTACGCCATGCCAAGATAAGTCTTCAAGCAAGGTGAGCCGTCTTTTCACTCAGTTTCAGGTGGGCGGACGTCTACGATAACCTGACCGAGGACATGGTTTGGCTCCGTCACTCCGTCTTTGTATTCGGTTCTAATACCATTTATCTCTCTACAGACACTACAAGGCACCTGAGTTTGCCTCACAGGTTTTTGAAATCCTGCGGCTCCTCCACGTTCCATATTTCTATGCCACCGATTTTCTACCTCGGGACCTCAACATACGAAAAATTTCTGGTGCTCTGACCAACGCCGTGTTTTTCGTTACATACCCCTCGAAGAAACGTGTGCGCACCGTTCTTCTTCGCATATACGGACCTTCTTCGGGTTCTTTGATTTCTCGCCCTCGAGAACTCCATACTCTCCATATCCTCTCCTCCAAATATCACATTGGGCCACGCATATATGGAACTTTTGAAAACGGCCGTATTGAAGAATACTTTGAGTCAACCACCCTTACCGCCCAAGACATTCGCAACCAAAGAATTAGCCAATGGATTGGTGCACGAATGGCGGAGTTTCATTCTGTCGATATTGAAGTCGTGGAAGGCGAGGGTTGGGATATCGCAGTCCAGAATAACATCCGTTCATGGCTCCCACCAGCACGTGCCGTCCTTGAACTTCCTTCGTTGCCTGAAGACATCAGGCGAGAGCTTGATCTCAATGATTTTTGGCGCGACTGGGATCGTTATTCTCGTTGGTTAGCCAAAGTGGATGATGTGCACTCTGGCAGTAGGAGAGTTTTCGCACATAATGACACTCAGTACGGTAACCTACTTAGGTTGAGACATCCAAAGGAAGGGGTGGACGATCATCGCCAGGTACGATTCCTTACCTTCTGGAATGTTTTCGGGACGAAGAATTTCTCATGTCTTTTGTTCATTTATTCTTTCCTCCTATCCGTTTATCTATTTATTTTGTGAATGTCACCCTCAAGATAATCGTGGTTGACTTTGAATACGCAGCGCCTAACCCCGCGTCATACGACATTGCAAATCATTTCCATGAGTGGACGGCAAATTACCACTCGGATACACCTCACTTACTCGACCTTTCGCGATACCCCACCTTAGCTGAACGGCGCAACTTCTATATCGCTTACTTTCGTCATACTTGCTTCTCCACAAAGGAGCATCAACACCTCACGAATTCGGATGCCGAGCTTGAACCCGCCATCGCCAAACTCGACAGACAGGTCCAAGTGTGGAGCCCAGCGTCTCATGCCTGCTGGGCTATATGGGCCATTGTCCAAGCGCGTGACGATTTGGAGAACGACCACCAAACCCCCGAGTTTGACTACATCGGTTATGCAAGGTGTCGTATGGCTGGGTTCCGTCGGGAGCTCAGGCAACTAGGAGTGCTATAGGATAATCTCTCATCTCAACCCCTATGATCGGGCAATTGCCCCGTCCTTGCTTTAATAAATGTGCAACATGTTACTTACCCTGCGGTGGTTAGCTGGCAGCTTTCGCTTTCCTGCTTATCCTCTGGCATATTTGGTCTTGACGTATATACATTATAATGCCTCCATTCAGATATTAGCACCTACACGAACAAGCACGATAAAGAGAATAAAAACATGGCTATTGCTGCTGACGACAAATAATGCAAAATGTATGGTGGCTTGTAATCAGATAACCTACGATGACAATGACAAGAAGAAAGGAATAAGAGGAAAGCATAAAACAGGGAGCAGACGAAAAGTGTTCATTTGTTGCGGGGTAAAGAGGATAAAGGGGATATGAGAAACCCGTTTAAACAAGCAAGTAGTACACTTGATATTGGCAGGGAAAGACGAAACAGGAAAAGAATCCGTTCCACAAAAACTTCGATTGAAGGGCGTCGAAGTAGGGGAGAGTGTGTCCGACCAAGTGGCAAATTATATTTGACGTTATACAGGACGAAAGCGCCGAAGGCGTGGACTCAACCACCCCAATGTCGCGATTGACCACCCAGGCTTACGCCCAGGCCTTCTCGTGCAACCTAGTACCACCGATGGCAATATCATTCCAAGGTGAAACCCCCATCCTGTCAGCCGCGGGGCTCGAAGAGCCTGGGTAAGACGAGTTTGAAAGCTGGCTGCGAGGGAAGCTTGCCCAGTTTCCTGCACTGCCTGTACGAACGTGTCCATTCGGGCGAGGTGCAGCATGTGACGCAGCGTCACTAGTGGGGAGGGTATAGTTGTGACCGGGTCCGGTGGGGAGAGAGCTAAGGTTAAGATCGACTTCTGTTCCATTGAAGGAATGACGGATACTAGAGCCCGCGGTGGTCTTTTTGGGAGTCGTCTGTTGAAGAACGTGTCTCGGATCATTATATGTGTCGAGAGGCAAAGTTTGAGGACTTACGTTATTGAAACCAACGATCTCAAGCCTGGCGTTGTGTTGCCTGCCCAGGTCAGGGCCCGCAGTAACGGGTGCAGGCTCCTGAGAAGAAGTCTGGTCACCAGCAGGAAGGAGGATGCCGTTGCTCGTGAAAGAAGGATAGGCCGACTTGTTTTGCTTCGTTGGAGGGACGGTGGTATCAACCCGTAGCTTGCCGGTTGAGGAGCGACCAAACTGGAACGCATTCTTGTTCAACTCCACAGGGGTGGGCAAACCACTGGTGTTCGATTCGGTGCGTTTAGCGGAGATGCGAGCGAGGAGTGAGACAGAAGAGTCATTAGGGTCGCTGTTGGTGCTCATGGATCGGGGCCGAGCTTCAGGAGGATTCTCAGAGCCTGGGGTAGCGGGGCTTTGGCCGTTGGTGGGCAACTCTGTGTGGATGAAACAGCACCTCTTGCCATATGGACATGATCCAGATACCCAGAAAGTCTACATGAAGAAAGTATGTTAGGTATTAATCGATTCTAGAACCAGGGTTGAGGCACTCACCCTGCAAATCTCTGTCTTGTACTGGAGAAGAGAAAAATCAAAACGCATACGTGAATGCTATGAGCGAGATCGTACCTTGGGGTGTCGAGCAACTTTGCGCAACTCTTCTTCCCCATGAGCGAATTGACACTTAGCACCATAGCGGCAGGTGCCTTTCTCTTCCCAACTTCGACAAAGTTCGGTCTTGTAGAGGCCAAGCTTTCTATTGTTAGCGCTGGGTCCTAGCTGTCCATTAACACTTGCTGTAGGGGTGGTAGCGGTGGTCTCGGCGTTGGGAGTCTGGGGCGGAACATTGTAGGGACCAGTGAACGGCGTGGGAAGCCTGCCCGCTAATTGCGCAGCAACATCTTGTGCCCCGTAAAACTGACTAGGGAACATGGGTATTGATGGAGGATATATCCCAGGAGCAAAGGATGGGAGGTTACCATTGAGGAGGGAAAGAGGGGCCGCATCACGCATCGCTGAAGGGTCGGATGCAGAATGGTGGTGGCCACCGCGGAAGACATTGTGTTGCTGCTGAACACGGGTTACTGCGGGATGATTATCGTGGGGGGCGGACGGTATCATCATCTCATACAGCTGTTGGGTATTACCAAGTGAGAGATGCGAAGTGTGGTGCCCGGCAGGGAAACCCAACGGACTTGGATTAGGAAGCAAGGTCTGCTGAGGGAAACTACGAGGAGGTTGACGGTAGCCCACGTTAGGGACTACGTTATTGAGCCGACCAGCGACAAACGAGGGGTGCGGGGGCACAGTAGTCATGGGGAGACCTTGAGGAACAGTAGGGTAACGTTGAGATAGGTTGTAATCTATTTGAGACTCATCGCGATCGGAGGCAGCCGATTGCATAGTGTTCCTATAATCAAATAATTGAGGGTGGGACAAGGGTTGGGGGCGATGAATTTGGGTGAGGGTGGGATATTGTAACTGCTCGTTCTGCAGGGTGCCATTGTCGCGAAACTGATTGGGCCCCCATTGTTGTGCTTCGAGCTCATCATTGGCATCATCGATTTGCTGCAAGCGACGGAGATCGGCAGTGGAAAGACCGCCACTGAAAGAATGAGGACGCTCCTTGGGCTCAATTGTGGGACCCTTGAGGGTATGGTTCAACAAAGCATTTTGAGCGCCGGGCGAGGAGTCATGGGAACCAGAGGTTGTCGAATCGGTAGATGAGCCACGAGAATGGGTGACATTGAGCTGGTGGTCCGGTGTATGTGGTGACGAGCCTATACTGGTGTTCGACGATGTGTCGAGAGGGCTGCTCTCGTTCAACTGAGATACGGACGAAGAAAGTTTGGACTTGGGGGGAGTGCGCATGGTCCTGTGCAATTCATCGCCTTCCTTGCTAACATCGCCGATCTGAAGCCGGACAAGATCGTCTGCTAGTCCCCATCCAGAAGGAGTGGGGTCCGCATCCACGATGTGGCCGTTGGAGCTCAGTCTCCAACGCTGTCCGGCGCTTCTGGAGAGTTCGGCTGTGATAGTATCGGTTCGAGTGGGCATGACGGTGGATTTGAGTTTTTGCTGGGAAATAGGAAGGTGTGCTGTAGTCAGCGATACAATATCGTCGTCTTCGTCGTGATGGGTTGTCGACAAATGCCAATCCTGAAGATGGGGCTTTTGATGAGCGAGGCGCACACGTGTTGGAAAAATATGGAAGTACCTTTATATCCGGGAAATAATCTTCTTGGAGTCCCAAAAGGTTGAGGTGGAAATTGTTCGAAGGGATGGCGACTGGCAGATGGGGTTCGGAGAAGGTATGCAACTGAGGAGTCGTGACTGTTTCGTACATTGGACTACAGGTCAGAACGGTGTGTTTGAGGGACAAGACGGGGAATAGATGAATCCGTGTGGAGACTGACCGTAAATTAGACAGATGATGGAAGGACGACTGAGTGATAATGTTTTGGAAGGCAGCTAATATGAGGGATAGATAGGGCCCGTCTGAGGAAAGAGACTGGGGCGTAGGATGGACAGCAGATAGGTATAAAAAAGCGTGAGGATCGTGAGGGGCTGGACGTGTTGTTTTGCAAGATAAGTCCGGAGTTGTGACAGAAATGGGGTTGTTGACCTAGGAGGAAGGTGAATGTTAAGAAGGAAGGGGAGCAAGGCAAAGGGGAGGCATTCACGGTCAAGGTTTTGATCGCAGGCAACGTGCCCTTCTCGCGGTCGGCTTTTCCCAATAATTTAATCACGGCCGTGCTGGGCGCCAACGGGTCCACTCACTTGGAAAGATGACCAGCAAGCCAAATCCGCTGAATATGTTCTATCGATGAAGAATTGTGCTTCCAAACTAATATTATGCGGGGAGAGATGATGGTGAAAGAGTCCAAGGCGCAATTCCACCCGTTCCAACGCCCAAAATATGGCTGTCCACTAAACCCGTTGTTTTCCATAACAGGGATGGCTTCGACAGCTCTGATTTCAACCCCAAGCCGAGCTGCTCATCATGGCACCTCCTCCGCCACATCCTCCTTCTCAGCCCCCGGCTCCCAGAACACCTCTCGGAATATACACCGTTGATTCTCATTTCACCGATACCACTCTCCCGCTTCAACGGTGCAAACAGCTCCCCAAACTGGCCACCACTCCAGCACATGTTGAACACGTGCCCCGTGCTGTGCCATATAGAAACACAGATCATTCCAAGTTTAGTGCTATCTCCATCGCTGTCGTCAACTTGAATGATTTTGCTCAGCCTCCATCGAATACCCATCAAGCCTTGTTTGTTTAGAGCAGTATCGTTTGTTCGAAACCTCATATACTGCCCCCTGCCATCGCAATCGACACACCTGATGGATGGATATGATAGTTCCCCTACAAGCTCTCCGTCCGCAAATATACTATCTGTCATTCTACTCTATAGAACGCGTTCTCTTCCCGATCAAATGCCACTGCCTTCCAACGAAGAATGCCGGTCCTTACTGACACAAATAGCCTAACACTCACAAAAGCACGCATCATCGAGGACTCGGAGGAAATATTTACAAGGTCGCAACGCAATGATGGACTCTGGCTTGTGTCCGGCTGCTTTTATATAGCTGGCCACATCCTCTTGCTCTCCGCGTCGCTGATTGTCCATGATACGAGCTATGATTTACTTCAATGCCGCCCTCCAGGCAAAAGGCACCATGCTTCTCCGTCTGTGTGACTTTGACGTCAGCCAGACTTCGCCTAGCAAAGAACTTCCACTCAGTTCAATCGTCTATAATTGTACATATCCACAGGATCCAGCCATCCGATCCGTTGGAAGAAACGAGCACTGTTGCCAAACTCGAAAAAGCTCACAGGTATATACAATACCCCACGTTACCCTTGGCTTGGGTCCCTCCTCCTGAAGAGGGGAAAAACATATCGATACCGCTGTCAACAGATCGCTTCTCGATACACATGTTCGAACATGCTTGATCTCTACCATGTGTTGATTTTCTATGCAGACTTAGACACCAGGTCCGCTTCGCTGGGTGAAAAACATTAAGCCCCAACCTTTAAGCTCTTAAGATAAATAGTAGATAAAAACTCCCTTATCGCATCAGTTCGCGGTATGCCATGAAGTTCAAATACATCAAGGACGTGCTCGAACCCCGTTCGAGCGCTGAACTTGTCTGTCTCGTTGGAAGAATCTCCCGGAATCACACCCTATTGACGAAGCGACCCACTAGACCTCGCGGGCGATAAACTTATCGCGAACACGATGTAACACCATCCTCCACCTTCTAGAGGACCCCCAAATTCTTTTATCTCCGTCCGCCGCGATTACCAATCGAGCAGAGGAGACCCGGACCTCCCAAAGCTTTTGCCGAGATTAAATACATCCGCTGCATGACCAATACTGACCTCTCGACTAGTGCGAATGCTTCGACCACTTTCTTATTCTGTCTTGTATGCAACCTCCACATCAGTGATATCTTGATCACTCTTCCAGATTTCATATCTTGACATGATTGACATTACTCAGCCAGTAAATGGAGCCCGGCGCCCTAGTTGCCATTCCATAGGCGTAAACCCAGAAGGTGCCAGAGAATGAAAGAACAAGGGTACCTTCACCCATACTATGCGCAGTCAATTTTCCACCTAGTGTTGATTAGCAAAATGACCCTTGACGTAACTTCTATCGTGCACGACCGTGCTGTGTGGCATAAAATATAAAGGGGATCCGTGGATTGCAGATGCAATAAACGCAGTAACAGTACAGATTACGTCTGATTAGCCCGCGCTCTCCTGCGCGCAATTAATTATCTGGATGATTAAGCGTCTGGGATCCATTCGTTAGCCCGAGTACGGCATGGAAGGCGGTCGGAGTAGGACTTACAATAGGAAGTGCCAACGAGCATCGTTGAGAGGTTCTGCAATTGATCTTCATCGAAAAGAAGCTGGTCCTTGTGCCAAGTATCCTGGTCATAGTTTTTGTTACCTGTGTTCTGATCGCACTTTTGATTCCATCTTACCTGATGGGTCTAGGCGATTGTCGAGGATTGTGAAGACGCAAGAGGCACGTGTAGACTGAACGTACCTTCTTGAATTCGGATGCACACTTTCTGATCGTTGTTGAGATCGGTGGCGGGTCTGTTGCATGGTTTGCAAGGACTGTGACACGTCAGACGGGTTCATCAGCGAGCTAGATGGTGGTGCCTACTTTCTGTCAGTGGCGGGATCCACGATTCAACGGAATAAGGCACACTCTCAATGAGTGCACATAGTCCCAAAATCGCGGAGTGCAAGGTTCGCAGGGCATCTGCATAACCAGGATCGCGCCTCGGCGGAAGTGTGGATTTACTGGCTAGTGAGATGAAGCGGTTCTGTGGCGCCATTTCAGTACTTGCGTTACGCACGGTCAACCTGAAAAACATACCTTTAACGGAATGATGCTCTGCCGTTGAGAGCAACGTACCACGCCGGCCAATGTCTTAGAAGCCATATCCCTTACTTCTACATTTTCATCAGCAAGACATTCCATGAGTACCTCCATTACGCTGGATACTCCTTCCTGTGAGATATACAGAAGGTTCCTGTAGAAAAATACCACTAGTGTCGGCAGGGCTTGTAGTCGCGTACGCCAGGACTTGGAGCGAAAGGAGTAATACTGAGCTTCCTTTAACACCAGAGAGAGTACTACAGGACACCTACTGTTGTGGATTTAATCGCCGAAACGAAGTTCGAGAAGATTGCTTCCACGTATTCGATCGGTGGTGATACAGCAGACAGGATATATAAGACGGCACTACTGTATGTGTGTAGGTCCGAGCTATCGTTAAGCTCTGACATGCGGAGGATTTCGGGGCTAAACCAGACTTTCAGCTTCCGACCCTAATCAAGATTGGACGCACTTACAGCATCGGGACAGCGTATGGGAAAATCATGGAAACCTGAGGACCATGGGCCGAAACCCAGAGCCATTCCAATACTATCCCGGAGTCAGGTTCTCGAAGGATGAAAGATAGGTTTAGAACCTACACGTTAATCCAACCTTGTCGTACTGCAAATCCAGTTGGGGTCAGCGCAAAAGATACAAAGGACGACAGCAGTGAATATACCTCTGACTGACTGACGCGCGGTGGGGGAAGGCGCTCTTTTCTCCATTTGGGCATCTCTTTTAGAATCTCTTGTATGTGTCCCATGTATCGCGCTTGGCTGCTCATGGTGTCAGCAACAAAACAATTAGGTAGCCACTAATCCTCACCGAATTAGTAACGGATCGCTCCCCAAGCTACATGCTTCAAGGAAAGACCGGACAGAAGGGTGCCAAGGCTGCCATTGATTCTGCGTAATGGTACGAAGTGTGTGACAGAATGAATTCCGAATCTTCAGGGCCGAGTCAGCCCAGGTATGTGGACCAGGGAATAGACTTACTTCTGCATAGCCAGTATTAGCATTGCTGAGAATGACTCCGACATACTTGTCAGCAAGGGGGTTAAAAAATATGCCCGTGCTTGAGGCAAGAATATTGACAAATGATAATGATTTCTTCACTAGGGTCCAACCAGCTCGTGAGTTATGTGAGTTGATGCATACACCCGGTTCGGAGAACACGAACTTTCGAACGCCGAATCTCCGGAAAACTCGAGAGGCAGCGATAGTATCCAGTCAGTCAAAGGCTGGTGTCGGCGGGGATCGCGGTCGTCTAGAATCCACTACGATGGATGAGACCATGTCAAGAGCATTCTGGGAGCCGCGGAGACGACGGTAACCCACTAAGAATAATGTCTCCCAGAAGGACATGGTTTCCGGTTTGATGATGGTGAGTATGGTGCTCAGTCGCTCTCCTGTCCATTTCCAGAGCTTCATCTTTCTGTTCGGCGGCCAATGCTTGGAACCTGTTTTGGACAGGAGTTCTAGCCTAACTCAACAAATATTTCCATGGACTCACCGCGCATCAGCCCAGCCCAGACTTCTGCACCAGCACGTTGCTTGTATTTGTCAGCGTCCAAGAGCAAGGGTTCAATTATTTCAAATATACTATCAAGTTCGTATTGAACCAGCATTTTTGCTGCACGTAGAATATTGAGACAAGGTCAACTTCCGGATCTAACGGCATCACTGACCGGCATTCTTGATTAAACATACATTCTCTGTTCGAACGTCAATGCTGCCAGACCCTTTCCCTGTTTCCTGGCTCCACAGAGAAACAACCTTTCTGGTATGCTCGGGCTGGAGTAACCTGGATTCGAGCACGTCTAATATTGGCTGCGACTGCGGGTCCCAGATGAATGGAGAGCGATCCTCTGTTATAGGTCGATAGCCCTTAACTGTCTTGCTCCAGGTCAAGAAGCCCGTTGGAACCTTATCAAAATAGTATCCACTGGTCAAGGTGTTCAGTTATGACTTCTAAGCAGGGGTGAAGCAACACAAACGTTTCTGTAACAGCTCCAGAGAGTTGGAGTTTCTTCAAGAACGTTTCGGGGTTGGTTATCTCAACCTCTTCTGCGATAGGGTTGTGCCACTCTTCGAGCCAGAGTTCCTCCTTTGTCTTTGAATATGTTCTGAATTTGACATGTGAAAGGAGTTTACGCAAGGTACTTGACAAAACATTAGTCAAAGGAGGGTCTCCAAGCCGAGCAACGTACTTCTGCGCTGTAGCACGTATGGTCGGCTGTGGACTCGTGCATTGATCCGTTATGAACTGAACGACTTGGGGCGACGCTGGGATATCTCGCCGAGATAGACCCGAGAGAAAATTAAGCGACATTTGAACATAGCGCCACTGTTGGAACTTTCAATCTACAACGAAGGAAAGAGTTTTGCGTGAAAACGTACATGAGTTGTAGGTCTAGTGGCTATCTCTAGAATGCCCACAACCTATGTCGCCAAATTAGAAACGACAAACATAGACACGAGGCGAGAACCGTACCGTATCATGATATATCTTATTTCGCTGATTGAAACGGGCCTGACCTTTACGTGTTGCCTTGTCTAGCAGGTCGCGATCAATGAAGCCGTCTGAAAATTCACTCTCTAGATCTTTAAGTGCTTCGTCTAGCCGAGGCGTTTCCATGGTGTATGCCTCAGTGTGGATGGTGTGCTCATTAACTAAAGCCAGACAGTCGTTGGCCACGCTTGATACAAGTTTCTGTATTGAAGGCTAATAAACTACCTTAGCGCCACAGATTGGGAGCAACACGGAACAAAATCTCACCTTCTCCTCGCCCTGGCATCCTAACAAGGAAAGCAGATAACGGGAGTGTAAACCCTGATCTGAATGCGTTCTGTTAGTATATTACATACCGCTCGAAGGGGAAATAGACCAAACCCGTCAATGCATAGGCAGCTGCGCATATGAAGAAGTTAGCATCGTGCCATCGCTAACTTCGTCCAACCTACCAATCCCCTTGTTCCATAGAATATATAGAGCTCCTTTCATCCGATCTGGGTCATCACCCTTGCCCAGAGCATCGTACAGGGTAGGCAGGACAAAACGTGTCGATCGGACATAATACTATTGGCATGCCATCAGCTTCACTGATCCTCACACTAGCTCCAACAAGAAGGCATACCCCAGACACGTTGTGAAAAACGCTCTGCGCTTGCCTGTCATTACATTCATCCCTTGAGTCTAACTCGGGATCAATGGCGGATGACCTACCGTCGTATCCGTGTATAGGGCGATAACGAAAGTTCCGCCAACTCGGCCAGTAGCCTATCGTCAAGCTCCGACCGGCGACGGTACAGGGAATGCATGTATACACGCCCGCTATGATATACGCGTGCGCGTTTCACAAAGACTAATCTTGAGAGTTCCTTCTGTCGTAGCCACGCACGACCTCCACTGAAGGCACCGAAGTTTCAATATTTTTCACAGTCAAAGAGAGAACACAGGAACTCACTCTCTGGCATGGGCATAGTTCCTCTGAATAGAGTCGAAATCAGATCTGCTTAGACCGTATCCAAGGAGATAGGTGTCCATTGCCCTCGTTACACCGATCACTGCATCAATATGGTCCTCGCCTCCCGTGTTCTTTCGCAGCGCAGAGGAGGCCCTTTGGCTAACTTCACCAAACCTTCGCCGTGTTTTGAGAATACGTTGATAACGGGGATCCTTCGGATCAGTTAACGTAAAGCCCGCCTGAACGTCTAGATGGCTGATTACTAGCTCCGGGACTTCTATCTCCAAATTCAAGCACGGATTAGCACTTTCTTGATACTGCTCCTTATAAATGGTAGGTAAGCCTGTCCAAGTGGCACGCACGGCATGAAGATATCTGGTTTTGTGAGAAGTTATTTGCGGACATAAATCTGGCGACTCACCGACAGAAATCGTTTCGCGCTGTGCTATCCCAGGTCGGCGTGGTTTGGAGTAGCTCCTCTACTTTGTCTAATGCGGGTGTGGTGATCTTATCGATGATCTCCAAGACACATGCAATTTCTGCACCAGATGGCACTAGATACATGGCGTTAGCCTCAGATTTAAACGCATCCTTAATGAAACGAACCATGCCAGTCAATCACTACATCCTTCGCCTCATAAAGTTTTCCCCAGTACAGATTGTGATTAGCTCGGAAACCTGATTGCAAACCATCAATAAAAACCAAAGGCCGTTACATATCAATCAACTTACTTGGGTCTTCCCATTCCTCATCATTGACGAAGCGGCCATTCAGTGGATAGACGCCAGCCAGTGTGTGTAACGCCCGTGTGATGAGACGGCCGGTCCCGGTATACCCTCTTTCACTCTTCGTCTTTTCTACGAGCAATGAAAGCAAGCTGATAACATCGTCTTTGTGTTTGAGAAGCTGGAAAGCCATCAAGGTATTGAAGAGAGAACCTTGGCACCTTTGACCTACCGTAGTGCCACCATAGCCAAAACAGCCACGTAGAATCGCCATATCTAGCCCCACGGGTCAACATGCACAAAAATCACAGACGAGGCGTGAACCACTAACTCCAGTGTAAAGTCGTATCAGACGGTACAGCCATATGGGTAGATGTAGTCCGTACGCTCGAGGCTCCATGCCGCAGCTCTTCCTCAATCTGGGCCTTGCAGAAGGGGAGGAATCGGGCCAGAGTCTTCTCAGGCTGGACCCTCGCCAGACAAGCAATGAGCTGACCAAAGGCACGAACAGCATTAGATCTCGCGTTGGTGGTTGCATAGTCGTAGACTAGGTTGAGCACAAGATCGAACAACTGGTCCGATAGGTGAAGGCAGACAACATCCATCATATTCTTGATGGATTTGAGCACGCTCTCCTCCAACTTTCCGCCAGTTGTCCCTTTCTTCCCGCCCTCTTCAGGCAAGTTCTCGTATAAAGCCAAAACACGTCTGAAGAGCGATGTGACCCAGTCGGCGAAGGCTGCTGTACTGTCACGAGCCAGTGATCGCTCCTCTTGCCGACTCAGTCGAGGTGTCATCCCCATTTCTGTTCCCTCGGGCAATCGTTCAGAATCCTCATTGATATCCATAACCTCTTCGGGTGGAGCATCATCAGACAGTGCAACTCCTGCATGGTGGAGTGAGAGGTCCCCTATCTTGATACTCTGTGCTACTCCAATGATAAACATAGTCGCACAAACGGTTTTGATGGGGTCGTTCTGTGGAGAATTGGATTCGAGACGGTCACACGCCATGCTTCAGTTAAGCTACTCACCAGATCAATGCCTGGGATGCAGAGTTCAAGTAATGGGACAATATGCTTTTGACCCCCGAGCCAAATTTTCTCCGTGGTCAAAGGATTGGTCACAGCGGAAAGCATGCCGAGGACTGCCGTCGTTCTATGAGTCTCATTGACAACCTCTAAGCCATTGTATGCTCTCTCCAACAATTCGGGCATCACCAGATCTGGCTCTAGGAAGACGAGTTGACGAAGACAGCCTTGCGCAAACCCCAGAGAGAGTGGGTCCTTGGAGAACATGGCGAGCAAGCAGGGGGTACGAAGAATCTGGACGAAAGCTCTACGAATATCTGGCGTAAGTCGATGTTCCTGGGTTCGGTAATTAGGGCACAATTTTCAGAAAAGGTAGGAGAATAATCCACCAGTGGGGTTTTACAGTCATCCAACTCCTCTTCCTTAGTACGTCTGAGGAAGTGCGATGCCAGATAATGAACGAATGTCGTGAGCTGTGTGTACCATGATCAGGATTTGGTAGATGACGCCTTCAGCTACAGGACGTACTAGTGTTGTCCAGGGACCAGAATTTGAAGGATGGAAGAAGGATTCAGTGCAAGTGACCAGTTTATCAAGGGTGTCCAAGGCTTTCGAGCCGGCGACATAACCCACTTGCTTGGGCAACTTCCCGTCCTGGAGGTGAGCCGGGGTTGGAAGACGCACTTCGCCATCTACCGACATGGAATAAACAAATATCTTGGCCAATGCACCTACAGAGGTATGAGCGCATAAAAATGTATCCCCGAGCAATACGTACTAATCTTGTTAGGCGATCTGATTTTCTTCGGAGGCTTATCCAATGAATTATCCGCGTGGGAGGCTGTCGAAGAGGAAGTCTGCCAAAATAACACATCAAAATCACACCGTTGTGCACTAGAGCGGACACCGGCTGCTGTACCTTCATGGAACCGACGGGAACAGCTATCAATGGTACCATTGTCAGGTGCTTCTCCAAATTTTAATCCAGTCAGAAGGACGTACCCATCATGTTCAAGCCCTTGCTTGTCAGCAAATTCCATTGCTCGGTGGTCCAAATCCCAACATCTTTCCAACGAACGGCACCTTCACTGCCAAACCGGCCATCTGGTCCTGATACATGGTCATGCGACAGCTCTCCGGCCAGCTCCATAAACATTTCGTCCAGAGATGCAGAGTTAAAGGCCTCCCATATCTTGAAAATCGCCGGCAGATAGGTATCGGCGCACGCCTGGGGAAGGAAGGAGGTCATGACAGTTGTCATGGTGAGAACCGTCTGGAGCTAGCGATGAATAAGGCACAATAATCGAAGACGTGACGGCTTACGTCGAAGGTAAGGAGGGGCAGAAATGTCTCGAGCATATGAGGTATTTCATGTGCGGGGAAGAAGGGTTTGCATTGAGTGGCGATATCCAAGTAATGGCTAGCAACTTGTTTTCTGTGCAGCGTATTTTGTCAACGATCGGTACAAGAATCGGGGAAGCCGGCTTACCTAGAATCAGCCCAAAGGTCTTTCTGCATTACCCGCCATAGCGGTTCCCAAGGCAGTTCGAGGTCAGAGGATTTGAGCTTGCGCCTTTGTCCGGCCTTATTGTTGCACAGACGAGAAATCATATCCGACCAACTTCTCAGGGTACGAGTATCTATCCCTGGAAGGAGGCAGAGCTCATAATAGAACCGCACAAGCCTTGCACGTGTAGACTTTAACATGGGATATCGCATGAGCAACCAGCTGTACTTGTATTAAAGCAAAGAAATGCATATATTGATGTGGCGAAACGCACCACTGGAGGAGACCATCCCAGGACGCGACCAGTTGCCAGTTCTTAGCTTTTGCAGCAATGTATAGCCTTCCAACAATGAATTCCAGTTTCTCTTGCATTTCTTGGGGGGATTCGCATTCATACGGAATGGAGTCCAAGTATGTTTGCAGAGACTCCCATTTCTCCTCGAGCCAAGATTGTTCATCACCCTCTTGCGCGGAACTCAGGGAGGAGGCCTCGTCGTCTTCCATGTCGAGATCGGCAGAATAAACTTGGTTGAAAGGATCAGATGACGCAAAGTCGAACAGGGAGGCTAGCGCTTGAGTTATGGCCTCCATGATAATGTGAGGAGATATGACATACAGTAGTGGGCCACTAAGGATTTATATATTTATATGGAAGTGCAGCTTACGAGTCCTGGTGACGCGTCCAGGTGGATTTGATCAGAGGATGACTGGACTGTCGATCGCAGTACTATACGCAGATGACGGATACTCTTCTGTCCGGGACGCGTGTCGTATATTCCAGCCACGTGCTTCTCTCTCCACTCGGCCCGGCCATTCCTGCTCATTCTCGTCCGAAATGTCCTTCCTCCAACCGCTTGCAAGGCTTGTTACTAACAGTTGTTGTCGTACCGGCCGTCTTGCCCCCTCCCGTGCGTATTCAAGCTCTGCCGCTGGGCGAGCGACAAGACTTTCTAGACCTTTGCTATGGAGTACCGTGGCGATAGCTTCTCTGGGACTCTCCGCATCAACTGCCTACTCCGATGCAAATGTGAAGCCGACTGCTAAAACGGAGGAAAGTGAAGACAAAGTTGGTGAGAGTGTATTGTCACTTCCCAAAATCGACGCTCACAAACTGGACACTACCTTCAGTTGATCCTGCTACCTCAATTGCCTTCCCTAAGACAGTCCGAGTTCCTGCCAAAGTTCCTATTCCGCCATTGATGTTAGTTGGTCTGGGTGTACGAACCGTTTCATTCATTGGCATCAAAGTTTACTCGGTCGGTTTATACGCCGACCTGGAAAATCCTAACCTCCGTGTTCGTTTACGATGCTCTTTCGGCCATTCAGAAAGCTTTGGTTGATCACATGCTACCACCAGGTACCCCGAGACCTTACCCCTGGGCAAAAGATTGAGCACATCATCAAAAATACTGCCTGTGTTGTTCGAATTGGTGATTGCGCTTCATAACTCGAGAGAACGAACGTCGGTATCTAACAACGCTGTAGTCCCAACTCGGTCAACTGGATATACTCATTTGCGGGATGCCTTTACGCGTGCTTTGAACGCTCGCCTATCAAAGGCCAAACAGAGCGGAGAGCTGACTGAGGAACAAGTTATCCAGGAGGGTTCTCCCATCAGGAAGCTGTCGGGCTTGTTCCCTAACTCTCCTTTGACTAAGAACACTCCCCTCGACATTTTTCTCTCGGCCCCGCAACCGGGGAAACCTCGTGCACTAGTTTTCCGTGATCTAGGGAGCGTTGAGAGTGACTGGGTAGCGACGAATTTCGTCCTCAATTACGTTGGCCCAGAATGCCCCAGCCCTGCGGTAAGTTGTATTTTTTGGGGGGTTTCTCGCATGTCACTGACGGCGGCGGTACATCGTAGTTGAAGGAGTCTGTTTTGAAAAATATAGCAGATTTTGAAAAATAGATCGTACTCGACAACTAGACGCCCAGAGCCTTCGACAGGCTCACCCCATGTTCTTAAACAGGCTTCTACGCTTATAATATAGCAGCATCCTTGCTTGAACGCTTGACTTCCCCCGAATCGGCAAACAAATCCATTATAGTTGGTCTATTTCCACCGGTAGTTGCATTCTCTAGATTAAATCTCCAGTGTGACCTGCTCGACCTTCCTAAATTTACTGTGGTTACCACATGGGAAGCTCTCTGCTTTCACATCCGCCCACTAACACCAGAGCAAGCTACCATCATGGTCAAACAATACGAGTATCTCACTGGTAAGTCGTTGATCCCTTGTCGGTATGCCAGGGCTCAATACGCCATACAGCTGAACAAGTCGATCACTTCCTCGAACACGGTTATATCATCATCAAGAATGCCTTCACTCGTGAACAGGCGGCTGAGTTCACGTCTAATCTATGGGTCCGTCTCGGGCTAGATCCCAACGACAAGTCTACATGGACCAAAGAAAGGATCCATATGCCATGGCATAAGCGAGTCTTCGTGGCCGATTTCGCTCCAAAGGTATGGTATTGTCTCCTTCACCGATTTACTGGTAACATGGTTCATCGCTACCAACCAATGCAATGTCTTGCATTTTTAGGCGTGGGCAGCAATGAAAGACCTCCTTGGAGGCGAGGGTCGTATAGATGAGAAATCAGCAACATGGGGCGACTCCTTTATTGTCAATCTAGGCACGGAGGAACTTGAACAACAAGCTGAAACCCTTGACCCCAAAGATCTGGATAATTGGCATGTCGACGGGGACTTTTTCGTAAGATCGATTTGCACTTTGGAAAGATTTTCTAGTGCTGATCGAGGATTTACTCTGCACTGCGTGGAATAGATCCATTTTTTGGATTCCCCTGAACAGGCGCTTCTGGTCATACCCATTTATTCTGATATTGCTCCCCGTGGCGGAGGAACTATGATCGCCACCGATGGTCTCGACCTCATTGCGAACTATCTGGCTAGCCACCCCGAAGGCGTCAAACCCGAACGCCAGACATTCATCCCCTCAACTTCAACATACGGGGACCCAAAGAAGGATCCTGGATACTGGTCCCACCTTGAAGCTATTCAACGCTGCTCAAAGTTCGTCGAGTTGACGGGAGAAGTGGGTGATGTTGTCCTGATGCATCCCCTCATGCTGCACTCTGCGTCAAAGAATCACCTCCATATCCCGAGAGTCATCACGAATCCACCTGTCGCTCTCAAGCAACCGTTCGTTTTTTCGAGGGAAAACGAGGACGATTACAGTCTTGTGGAGAAAAAGACTTTGAGGGCACTTGGAGTCGACCGTCTCAACTTCAAGCCCACGACAGAGAGGAGAACCATTGTGCCTGCAAGAGTTGCGATGCAGAAGAAGATGGAGGAAGAAGAGAGGCGGCGTTTGGCGGCGATCGCAGCATAGGGATATGTTACTACTTGGAAATTTTCTTCTTTTGCACAATACCATACCTATCTACAAGATATTGACGACTCTGAGACCTTAGATGGCATCACATCACAGCACTAGCTTTGGCCAAGGAACTGCTCTCGAGGTCAATTCACGGGTTACCAGGTGGTAACGGGTTATTTACGCCTGTATATCTTGTAGATCACCACCCAAAATGGTAGGTGAGCTTGTGTAGACAATTTACCCCAACTTCGTCATGAGCACACCAAGTGCTATACTTCGGTCTTCTTTTCGATGCACTAAGATTATTTCGCGCGTCAATTTCCCTTCTAAATGCTCAAACTGCTCAGTCCGAAGATATGCGACGCACAGAGACAGCGTCAATCTGAACAATCCTTCACATCTTTCACAGTCACTCGACACAAAACAAAACCGGTCGTCTGTGCGCCCCGATACCGTTGGACCATTCCAGCTTGGGATCTCGCAACAAGCACTACGTAGTGGTGAAAAGGTGAAGAAATGGTCCGAGTTGAGCACAGGGGGAAAAGGTGTGTAGCCATTACCTTATGGTGGCATTTGGGTTCATATCACACCTCTTCGTACATGTAGTCATGCGAACGGCAGCACAGACGAAAAACCTAACTGTCATTCTTATCGGCGCGGGCCTTGCAACACTACTAATTTATACCATCACATCTGAAATGTACTCAAGCAACTCACCAACGAATCTCTTCAAAGATGCTTGCGAGCGCATCCAACACAACCCACGTGTATGTCATCCCATCCCTTCTGTTTTGAAAACTCGGAACAGCACCTCTTGGCTCATGTTTCGTTACCCAGGTGCTCAAGCATCTGAATGGTCCTTTGACATTCCACAACAATCCTCCATCACTCGTCCGGCCGCGACACCGAAACCGTCACGTTACGTCTCAAGTTTTTGTCGATGCTCACGGCCAAGAACATATGATCATGACATTTTATATTCAAGGCCGACCTGATGGCGCGACCCCTCTATCGTCAGAAGTCGGATACTACGAAGCTTTTTCTCGTTGGATGCACGAAAAGCTAACACACCTGCCCGAGCTATCACTGGACGAAGCTATGGCCTGGACCAAAGATCAAGCGGAGGGTTTGTGGGAGCGGGCAAAACAAACATTCAAATACCTAAGCGGAGCACCTGTTGCCCCACCACCCCTGCCAAATTCGACGGAACAGGAGAAACACGCGGAGAAGCATGAAGAGAACAAGGGATGGAATTTCACCGGGATGTTCTCTTCGATCAAAGGGTCGCGAGGAGGTCCAGAGTCGCTTGCAAAACTGGATCACCGCACGTTCATGGAGGGTGAGGTACATGCAGACCTTGTCCGGGTGAGTGTCACTTCGTCATCAGATGCTTATCGGTGCGTTGAAGTCGCTTCAGAATAGCGAAGGATACTTCGTCTTCCGGTACCTGCTTGTAGACATTCCGAGTAAGCTTTCATACTGTTCCCGAGAGCTCGTTTCTCAAACGAAGGTTCCAGGCACGAGGGACTCAAACCCCATTCGCGTTTTTGTGGAACGAGCACCTGGAGTTCGGGATAACGAACCTGTGATGCGCTGGATCTCGCACTAACCTTGTGGAATGTAGCAACGGACATTATATTAGTAAATGCTTGCATCTCAAGAAGTGGTCGTTGATCGGAATATAGTGAACCTAGTGAACAGGGTAACATGGTCATTGATTAATCTCCGAAAAGCTTTTGCACGCGTTTGAGGATGGAGTCCTTCGAGGGGTCTATGGCTAGTGAGACTGTGATGTTGAGCTGGAGGATGAAATGAACATACCGTACGGATGGTCTTTTGAAGGGATCTCTACTAGAGCGGGGAATGCTTGGTTGTATTTATCAATCGTTGGACGGATCTTCTCAGCAACCTGCATGGTGATGAGAACATCAAACTTCAAATGAAAGGAGGCAGCCCGCACATGCTGGTTGATCAAAAGAATAGCAATATCCTTTCGTTCGGTGAAGTCCTGAAATGCAGCTTCAATTGTCGCAACAGGTGTTTCTAATCACCGCCAGCAACATCTTTAAGTTCCTGCACATGTGTCACATATGTTTCTTGAACATACTTGCATCTACGACCAGGAAGTTCTTCTGTTGTTCAATAACATGACCAATCCCAGCCAATAGTAAACCCGTTATTGAATCCTGTGGCGGAGGTGAGCGCAAGAAGCAAAGATCATATTGAACGGGGTGACCCACTTCATCTCCGATGACTGCTATGAGGTTTCTGTCCTTGTAGGAAGTGGTTGTCGCCATCCTGGAGTGCAGGCGACTGGGACTCTGTGGAGGCCTGGAATGGAAAGGGCTGATATCAAGTGCGTGATTGTGTTTGGCTACTCGCTTTGATTTGGTGACTTCATATCTCAGCTCGTACTTCCGAGCTGAGACGCCCCTCGCGTAATTCCTCTGCGCAGCCCTCTCAAGTGCCCCATGGATATCTTCAATCGACCACCGTCGATATCGGAAGATACATTGCAATACGTCTTGTATCCATCACCGCAATTCTCTGACAAAACCTCCGTGACTTCACTTGCTACTTGCATTCGTGATTTTGTGGAAGGACTACTTCCCAATTTTATTTGGCACCGTGACGCCTTCGAGCTAAAGGCGGCTGAGGACACTGATACAAAGACTTGGTATCTTGAAGGTCGTATGCGAGTCGGGGACTGCATTGACGATGAATGGTGTACTGTCTGGCTTCTACGCGAAATAAGCTCCAAGTGGGATCTCGTTATTAGGTGTGTATTTGCCCTTCTTCTGATCTCTCCGTTCTGATGCTCCAGTACCGAATAATTTAAGTGTCTACGACACAGACGGGGAATTCCTGCTCATTGAGGCCGCGGAAGAACTTCCTCCATGGATGGCGAAACCTTCCAATGCTGAGAATAGGGTGCGCCCTTTTCCCCAATAGGCTGACGAGGGAATCTGTATGCTTAATGTGCTTTGGTGACCCACAGGTCTGGATCTACAACTCCCGCCTCCACCTGATTCCTCTCTCACACATGTCTCCGCCCTCTAGAAAGCGTCGCCGTAAAAAATACGCCGACAATGCCGATAACGGAGAAGAGGACAGCCTCAACATAGAAGAAGATGCTTATCTTGCAGTGGAAGATGCATTGAAACTCGTGAGGGACGACTTTACCAACACCCTCGCACCGCCGAAAGTGGAAGCTACCGTCTGGAACCGGATATCCGGGTAGGCGATTCTATTCTCCCTGTGTATACGGCCGTAAAGGTTTAATCAGCCACAAGATATCCAGATGCTCAGCTTGTGCACATGCATACGACCAAAGCCTATATCCCCATGGATGTTGCAAAGGCGCTGTTAGCAAATCCGGCACTCGTGCAGAAAGCTGTGGAGACCTTCTATACCAGAGATGCCATACAGTTACGTGTGAGTGTCCTGTATAAGTCAACACTCTGCCTTTGGCACCTAATGACTTGTCCCAGGCTGCACATCGTATGTCGCGTTTCCCACCGAGCACGAATGTTCTGCGATCCGTCAAGATGACGCGCACGGCATATGCGCAATTGGCTGGTCAAAAATTCTTTCCTCCCAAGATCTTTGGGCGGTGGACAGAGAGCGAAGGAAGTAAAGAATACAAATGGAAAGATGTTGGGATGAAAATAGTAGGATGTTCTCCGAGGTCGCGACGGTGCAACTCCTCATCCCGCTTTTTTGTTACCAGGCTGTTGGCTTCGAGATGCTTTATCAGGAAAGCAAAAGCCGATCTACGGCAAACGGGACGGCCGCAGAAAGATCAAAGGCATGTGCTCACATACATCCTTTCATGGGGAGGGCTCCTGCTGACATCACGAAGGCCGAGGCGAACAAAGACGCCCTTCGGCGGAATTCAGAATACGGCCAATACATCCAAAACCTTGTCTCAGCCGGCTATTTCAAAGGGGAAAAAGAAGGATCTCAGTTGTGGAATGAACTGGAGACTAAGGCGGCCAATATCTTCATGGAGACTCGTTCCTCCAAGTGGGTAATTGTTTCACTTATTTCGTTACGCTCGTTCATGCCTTTTGAAGCACTGGTCAGCGACAATCCTTCGCTAGTCAAGTGGATTCAGCCATTGTAGAAGCCACATCGATTGGGGATCCTGGTTTGCAAGAGGAAGATGATGATTCGTGGCTTAATATTGACGTGGAGGAGTTCGAGGGAAAGTTGGAGAGGGCAATGGGCCAGGCGAATAAAGCAACCCAAGCCGACACTATGGATGTAGACTCCCCAGATGCCCCGGACGAAGATCGCATGGCTTCCGAACAGGCAACCCGCCTCAAAGACCTAGCAAGTAAGGTTGAGAAATTTGTTGAGGGCGAGGGCGACATAGAAGGCGCCAGATTTGAAGAGTAAGCGTCTTTACTCCCTCGACGAACACGGCCTGACTCAAAGACTCATAGCGAAGAATTCTCCGACGAAGTTTTCAGCGATGATTCCGAAGATGAAGGTTCTACGAAACAACGGTCGCAAAGTCCACCAACCAACTACGCCAGCGGATCTGCTGCTGCCAAAGAGGCTATGGATAAGCTCGTCCCGGGATTAGATCCCAGTGATTATGGCAAAATGCCAGCGTTGTATTACAGGAATTCGCAGCGGGTGGCGCCCACGACCATCGCAACCGATGTAGTTGAAGAGAACATATCAAACAAAAATAGCTCGCCGCAGAAGCCGTCGGAAACCAGGACCAAGCCAATTAGAGAGCCAATTCTTCCCAGGGATAAATACGAAGGTGTTGATTCCGATGATGATACTGATGAAGAGGACGAGGAATCAGAGGAGGACAAGCCTCAGGTCGTAGGCGATGTCGAGATCGACATGGGAGAAGAGGAGGAGGAATTCCTGGAATTCTCTCGCCAAGCTCTTGGCATATCTGACGAGCAGTGGAATGATATTCTCCAAGACAGGAAAGGGCGTGGCGGTGCGCTCATCCTTATTCCTCTTGATCCCATCGTACTGAGAATATACTTGGAATAGCATTCATTCCCAGAAGTGCAACTAAGACGAAGAAACCGGACGTTCCACTACCAAAGCCAGCGCCAAAACCCGAAAACGGAAAGAAGGAAATTAGGGAACCTAAACCTGGTCCACGACCCAATAATCACCCTGAACTGGATTCTTTCGAAGCGGTCATGAATGCGATGGACGCTGAGCTCTCCCGATTACGGACGCCAGCAAGCAAGAACGAACCTCCACCACCCAAAACAGCAGAAGACAAAGGGAAAGGAAAGGAAAAGGCTCATGTTATTGCGGAAGATGAGGGTATTGAAGCCGCTATGGAGGCCGAGCTTAAAGCTGCGCTGGAGCGGGGAGATGATGACGAATCTGGAGATGAAAATGAACCGATGGACTATAGCTTGATCAAGAATTTTCTGGAGAGCTTCAAAAGTCAGGCTGGTCTTTCGGGACCAGTTAGTAATTTGGCAGGCCGTTTGGAACCTGGGTTCAAGTTCCCGAGAGATGAGTCATAAGAAGCGTACGGTACTATCTATTCTGTCCTCGAATGCATTGGTTTTGTATTAAGATCCTCGACGTTGTTGAGCGTGTAGCGTGTCCGCTAAAGTGGACCAGCGGCTGGAATGAGATTGACGCGATCAATGACATAACATGCCAGGAATGTTAATGATTGTCTAAATGCCTTCCCCTTACTTCCACTTCAACGAATACCTACGTTCAAGGCCACCACTCAGAACTTTGTCAACTCTTTCTTCAACGTTACACCGTACAAGCAGACATCCAGGATAGGACCACTCTCCGGCAGGACTACCAAGTCCACCATGATTCACGCTGTTCTAATCTGTTGAGTCTGATTCAGCATGTCTTATTCCTCGCCATGTTGAATCTCTAATAATCGCCTCCGTGCCTTGAACAGTCAACACCTCTGGCGTCCCTCGCCTAACCAAGTTCTATACCCCTCTTCATCAGTCTGTTCAGACACTAGTGCAGAAAATATTTTCGCTCGTCATTTCCCGACCTGCGACACTATGTAATTTCCTTGATGCACCGGAGCTAGAAGCCTTCCTCGGTCCAAAGGGCGGTGCAGATGATAAATGGAGAGTTGTGTATCGCAACTATGCGACACTTTATTTCGTTTTCGTGGTGGATGGAGCGGAGAGTGAGCTTGGGATTTTGGACCTTATCCAGGTTTGTTACTGATTCGTGCCCTATTAGAGGTATAGTGTCTGATGCTATCCTTCTCAGGTGTTCGTCGAGTCTCTAGACAGAGCATTCGAAAATGTGTGTGAACTCGATCTAGTATTCCATTTCGACGAGGTGCGAATTGCCCGTGTGTTCGGACACGACGTATCAGCTGATACAAACTCTATTGGCAGGTACACCATATTCTGTCGGAAATAATTCAAGGTGGCTTGGTACTGGAAACAAATGTTGAGGAAATTGATGCCGCGGGTATACATTCCCAAACCCCTTTTGAAAGAATGCCAATCTCATTTAAGAATCCGCAGTACAACAAGCTTCCAAAAGCAGGAAAGAGTCTTTTGCATCTGCCAATCCGCTTTCGCTGGGAGCAGGTGGTTCAAGAGGCGGCAACCTTAAAACGCCCCTGGAATGGTTGACGGGGAAACTAACTGGAGTCGGAGCACGATGACATCTATGCCCGATTCGTGGCTTGGTTTGGTTGTATATAATGCACTGTCGAATAATTACATGTTCTTGGGATACCCAAGTCACGACAAGCAACATTACACACACATCTGAGGATCGTGAGAGCAACCCTAAAAATGCACTAGGTGTGAGTCGGTGGGTGAAGTCGGTGAATTTATGCCGTCATCGTCGTGATGCTTTTACGTTGGAGCAGAAGGTGCTGCCACCGAGGTGCCTGAAACCAAGCATAAGGTTTGTCACACAGACAAGAGCAAGGATACACATACGTTTCTTCTTTTTCTTGCCGCCGCCGGTGGGTCCCTTGGAAGGCTCCTGGGACTGACTAACAGAGCTTGCCGAGCCTTTTATGACCATTTCTTGGGAGCCTGGAACAGGGGTAGAGGGAGAACGCAGTTGTGCTGGCGCAAGAGTCTCGACAGCACCCGTATTGGCGGCCTCTGCTGTGATGGGCGTGAAAGAGAGCTTGGAATGAGCGGCGGTGGTACGCATAGCATTCATCAACAACATATCGTTTTGCTCCCGCTTGGTGTTTCGTAAACGCTTATCTGCTTCACCAGCGAGGTTCTCCTGTTCCGGTACAGTGGCATCAGAATCTTGTTTTCGCGTTTTTGAGGCGTCATCAGACAGGGAAGGATCCATTACTGGCCAAATGAAACCAGTCCTAGGGGTGTAATCGGGCCGGTGTTTTCGCAGAACATCCAGGGAAGCCTGTAGAGAATGGACAGCTGTGAGCTAACCATAGGCGAGGATCAGCACAATCAATATAGCGACCACTGGGATACAACACACCAGGCGATTGGAAAGGACGGAATACACATCTGGCGATTGGTAAATACGGTTGTGAATGATAAAATATGCCGCCAGGGGCTTCACTGTATAGATATATATGGACGTCAAAAGGATAAGGTGATATTTAACGGCGTACGTACCTTCGTCGGGTGACAATCGCTCTCGTTTATGGATGATAAAGAAGGTAGGTGGTTGTGCATGAACGACAGCAAATTCTATGCCAGTAAACCGCCTGATAACTATTAATAAATTTGGGTCGGATGCGGATTAAGCACACCTTAGCTCTTCTGCTTCGTTGGCAATGGGAATGCCGGTGTGCATTGTCTGCATTCGGAGTACTTGGTTGTTGCTTTGCTTATCATAGAACATGGATTCAGATGTTGCGAAATAATCGAACACATTCTCGGTGGTGAGAGGGCCATTTGCCTATGGAGAGGTAAGCCGGGGGGAGGAAATGGGAAGGTGACTGACCTGTATCCATTCGTGCCATATGAAGAAGCGATGGCTGTAGTCGTTCGGAGGATGGAGGTCGTTAATGTCCATTGGAGGTGGCAGGAGGCAAGACGGGTAACAGGGGCAAACAGAGTGCCAGGGGAGCGGATGGATGATGATGGATGACCCCGCGTGGCTACCAGGTCTGCAAATAGAGAAAGAATTCTTCCTACGCCCTTCGCACGGGAAGCCGTGATGTCGATTATTCTCACTAACGTTCCAATCCACTGTATCTATCCACTCTATTGGGTTTCCTACCCTTCAACATGGCCCTTTTCGTCCCCGCCACCTTGGAACATACCCCTTCATGTCTCAACCTCCCCCAGTGCCTTCTCCCTCCAGGGTTGGCCTGCGCCCCCTCGTGCAAGGGGCTCTGAAGTGTGTTGTACAAGCATTTACCACTACAATTCATCATCTTAAGAAACATGCCGGAGTTGGTATTATATGCGCCGTCGCATACTTTGACCCGTATGTAAACTTGCGTTGGTACTATTGGACCCTCAGAACAGACCAAATGACAAGTTATTCACCAGAGGAAACTGGAGTGTAGATTTACAGGCTGGCTCCAGTTTCGGGTACCGCCCGATGCTCTTCGTGATACTGATGGCAGGTCTCGGTGCTATCGTGCTTCAAGTGAGCCTTTACATATCTTCTGGGATCATCCTTCTGACGCTCATCCGTGGTAGACCCTTGCTACAAGACTTGGTTGTGTGACAGGTCTTGGTACGCACATATGGCGGCTAAACGCTCTGAAACACACTCATCTTGATCATAGACCTTGCTTCTCATTGTCGTCTCCTCCTGTACAACCGGACGCGACGGCCGCGTCTCGTCAGGTTTCTTGTTCTATATCCCCTATATGTTTTATCTGAAATCGCCATCATCTCCACCGACCTGGCAGAACTCCTGGGCTCTGCAATAGGTTTCTGTCTCCTCTTCCCGAAATTGCCGCTATACGGGGGCGTTCTCCTCACCGCGGCTGATGTCCTCATCTTCCTGGCAATCAGTGACCCCTACAAAGGTCAGGGTCGCCCAGTCAGGACCTTCGAATTCTTCATCATCACCTTAGTATGTAATGCCGTATTGATTCGGGATCTACGCTGCTAAAGCTATGCTAGGTTTTCGCCGTCTTTGCCTGTTTCGTTGTTCTCCTCGTCAAAGCGAACCCGAACTGGGGAGAGGTCTTCATGGGTTATATTCCCGACAAAAACTTAGTCAAATCGCAACCAGACGCAGTCTATACTGGTGAGCTATCCTGTTCTACGGGTTCTTGAGTTCCATTGATTGACACTCCTCAGCTGTCGGCATACTTGGTGCGACCGTAATGCCCCATGCCCTATTTTTGGGGTCGTCCTTGGCTACACAGGACCGAGTTTCAGTTGCTCCCATTACGACGGATGCCATGGATGCTCCAGCCGAAGGCAGCTTCTCATCTCGGATCCGATGGTACTTCAGGTCCATGTTCAAGATTTCCCGTGCCGGGAGAGCAAGTGCAGACCGAGACTACCGGACGAAACACGGAGAGCGGGATAATAATTCCATCTCGTTCATCCGCCAACACCTGAGACATGGGATTGTGGATGTCGTCACTAGTCTCTTATTTCTTGCCGTACCGATAAACTCGGCGTGAGTTTTTAAATCGCAACACATGACGTTCTTTCTAACGTCAAGAACTTCCTGTCACTGTCAGCATTCTGATCATTGCAGCGACTGTCTTCTACACTGGGCCCGACCAACACAAAATAGAGTCTGCGGGGCTCTTCGACACGCATGCTTTGATCAAGTCTCGGGTTAGCTCCGGTGAGTCGTTGAAGCAAGATTAGACCTGTCGGCAAGGTAACCGATTCCACTCGATACTCCAGGGGCGGCATTCGTATTTGCGCTGGCATTGGTTTGTGCTGGACAGACGGCTAGCATAACGGTAACACTCGCAGGTCAACTCGTCTCTGAAGGATTCATCGAATGGCGAATACCCGTAAGTATGACAACGATCATTTCTTTGCAATATATCTGATGAGTCACCCATGGATCGTTCTTAGCCTTTTTTGCGAAGGTTAATAACGAGATTGATTAGTCTCGTTCCTTCCGTGATCGTCGCAGTCGCGGTGGGTCGGAAGGGCATCGATACACTCCTCGTTGCCTCTCAGGTTCTATTATCAGTCGTGCTCCCCTTTGTCGCCTTTCCCTTGATTTATCTCACGAGCTCGGAGAAGGTGATGCGCGTACGGAAGCCGGACACTCTGCTGTCAAGTGAAGCGAACAATGGAACAGAAGGTAGCTTGCCGTTAGCTGTGATTAGTGGTCGACACTCGGGGGAGTTGGTCACTGCTCCATTCTCGCCACCCGAGGACATTGAGAAACTAAACGAAGCGCGCATGAATTTCAGGGATGGATTCTTAGATTTCACCAATCCAAAGTTTGTGACTTGTCTGGCCTACGCCATCTGGTGTGTTGTTCTGGTCGCCAATGCATATGCAATTGCTATGCTACTAGTCGATGGTGGCCAAGCAACCCCTGATTTCGATTGAGGAGTGTGTACTGCATTCCTCCAAGCTCGCTAGTGTAATATACAGTTGTATGCATGAGATGAAAGTAGTAGAAATCAAACATACATTCAGTTTATTCAGCCAGAGGAGAAACTATGTATTTCTTTAGTCGTTACCTGAAACAGAAGAGTAGGAAAACGGAATGGAAGAGAAGAGCGGAGAAAGGGAATAAGGAGAGTCAAGTCGGAGTCCAACAGTAAGCTGAGAAACAGGTCAGAAAGTCGTGGCTACGAGGGTTGGGGAAAAGAGTCCGTCCAATCCAATCAGTAGTGGTAGTTACACCGCAGAAGATAAGTGGTCGAGATACATGATAGAGAGGTGGACATAGTAAGGGGAAAGCATATCGCGATCATGATCGTCGCTGGGCCAAGTGATAATCACAAGGCGGTACGAAACATGATACAGCGTATGTGCACGGCCGGCAGCATTTTGAGACGCAGTTGTCAATGCCGGAGCACGGAGACGAATACTGACAGACCCAAAAGAGAAATAGCATAATGCCTATGTAGTGAGTTAGTCATCGACGTCTGGGGGAGAAATGCCTAGAAACGTACGGAACTTGTCGGAATCGCGAAGACCTGCGCCTGTTTACTTGACATCGTGGCAGTCACAGGGGGTGCTGCGGCCAACCCAGCTTTTACCACAGTTGTCACACCATATTCTGGAGCCCCTCTCAACACCAACGGACTTCTTTGCAGTAGAAGCCGTGGTATTGACAGGAGCATCATCGCGATGAATGCTGACGAGGTGGCGACCCAAGTCATGCTTGCGGCTGAATGACCTACCGCAAGTGCGGTGGGGGCAGACGTGAGGCTTCAAACGGTTGGGGTCATGGGTCGCCTTATGAGTCTTGAGATTGTAGGCTCGGGCAAAAGCTATAGAACCAGGTATGAGGTTGAGGGCGAAGCAACAGGACAATAGGAATATATTACCTCTTGGACAGTGCGAACACTTATATTTCTTCCTCGGGTCGGCCTTCTGGGCATCGACCATTGAGCGAGCTTGGAGCATCGGCTGTTGAACCTGAGATAGTTGGGTAGAGATGTTGATAGGAGAGACAGTGGAATGACCGGCAATGGGCGTAGTATTAAATGCGATTTGCGGATACAACTCGGAGGTCATCGAGCTGCGCCTGGGGGGAGCGTAGTCAGAATAGCTAGTTCTGGGGTAAGACTTTGCCGCAGAGATGGGACCAGGAGGACTGCGGGGAGGGGTGGGCGGCAAAGGCCCGAAGGAGGTAGGGTCAATGGAGTCGTTGACATTGATGCTGGACTGCGAGGTATAGTCGTCGACGCAGACGCCATGCTGGAAATCCAAAGCCATAGCGTCAAGTTCGTATGCAGAAGAGTAAGTGGAACCAGCGTAAGAGTATGTGGAACCAGAGTTGGGAGAGGGGGGATTATAGGCACTTTCGGAGCGGGTAGATGAGGACTCATAAGCCGATTCCGTAAATGCGGAGGGAGGTCCGCATGAGGTCAGACCGGGTCTGATGAAAGAGTTCCGAACGAGAAGTTGGAGATGCTCCGGTCCCTCGAATCCCTCAAGAGTAGAATCAATCTCGGATTCGAATTCGCCCACGTCTGGGTGTGAAGGCAAGGTTTCCGTGCTTTGGAATAGGAAGTCAAAAGGGTATTGCTTGGAGTATTCGACCATAGGGTATGAGTCGAAGCCTGCTGTATACAGCGAGGAGTCCGACATTGTGGCTGCGGAGGGTAATGAAGGGAAGCGAGTCAGAAGAGGCTCAGATGGTGGTTGGGAGGAAAGCTGTGGACTGCCTGCGAACCAGATCAAAATGGGTCTCCAATATAGGAGTGCTGCGCATTTACATAAGCGGCTTGTATCGCAGTCCACGTCATGTTGCCGTTTCCCACGGAGGTTTGTCCTCTCCGCCGTGGGCGTCCATCGGATGCGGCAACCCCATGCGTGTCCTGCACCCTTCTCAATACATTGTCCTGTTTCAGATCAAGGAGACTTGTGTATCAACACGCGTAGGACTGCCTGTAGCTTTGTGATCTGAACTCATCTGGTAGATGCACCCCAAGACGAGTAAGCAGTGGTAGGATTTACTAACGTATTCCTCTGGATGAAGGGCCGCTGCCAGCATGCTATATTCAGGTGAACCCCATGTTTGTCCAACTCCTTTTGTGTCAGGGCGCGATCGAGCACTGCCTTTCATCTCCAACCGTACGATTTTGTTGGCAGCATCCTGGGCATCGCAACAAAGGTCAAAACACTCTATAATTTCCCTAAGGTATATACCATAAGCCCGCCTAGCTCAATCGGTCAGAGCGTCAGACTTTTACGCTCAGGCGGATGATTATCTGAAAGTTGCGGGTTCGAGTCCCGCGGTGGGCTTAAGCAGTTGGAATCTTTTGTCCCAGTCAGTCGTCCTTTCACGTCTTTTGTTTCAATATGCTTCACATCTTTTTCCCTAGCTGCAAAAGTAAATAATCGAGCCAATGATCGCCAGAGCCTGGTGCTGAACACAAGGCCACCAGCACTTCATTCACCCGAACTTCCTGAAAAGATGTCTTCATATGCTCCAAAATATCCAACACCTTCACAGAATGTTCATCAAGTATAGAGTGCTCCTCATCGATCATGAGCGTGACAGATATATATCAGCTCTGGGGGCCACCATGCTCAATACGAGACCCTTTACGACAGGATCGCCGCCAAAGGCACCACTCCCCCATAACGGCGATGCGATACGATCGACCCCGAGTTGGGTTAACGCCTGGAAACCTATATAGGCTTTTTCCAGGTCGTGTAACAGATTCTCGGGAATGAGATCGGGAATGGAGGACAATGTAGTTACTTCGGGACTGTCGAGTTCAAGTGCATCAAGAAACAAATATATATGTGGCGTAATTGAGGTGTCAATGAAGTGTTGCAACCGAATGTCCAGACCAACTTGATGCGGGATATATGTCTCGTGCGACCAACACTGCGTGATCTGATATGGGAGGCTGTACGAACAATGCACCCAAAGGTAATAACTGAGGACATGCTGCCGTAATGAGCTCTTCTTGAGTACAAGAACCAAAACCCGGTTCTTTGTGAGAAGACACAATCATACAGTTGATTCCGGGGTAAGGAAAAGGCACAGTGTTCACAGTCACACGTTCGATTTCCAAGAGTTGGAATATACGAGCCGAGCAACTCAGCCACTGGGAGAGGCTTTGCTCTCTCGTAAATGGAAGGGAACAGAAGTATTGATAGACAGTTGCTCCTGCAAGCTGCTCTTGACTAAGATCCACGAAGAATCGAAAAGTCGTTTCAAGGTATCCGCGAACAGCATGCTCCATGGGTTGAGGGTTTGAGTACCAGCATCGGAATGTGCATCCCCAACTATTTTTATGTGGAGGTACCAAGGTGCAAAGTATTTGGAGGGCGAAGAGCACACGAATTTGTGCGAGTGACAATTCCATTGATAGGGCATTTGAACCAAGGTGGGTGAATTCGCGGGAGGGAAATAGCGATGGCAGCGAAAGAGCGGATGTGAAGATGTTGCGCATAATGTCCTCGGTGAGAGATGGCCCAACGACAATTCGAGTTCGGCGAGCCAGTTCTGGAGGAAACCCTGATCAACCTTGCCGTCGCCGCGTAGGGAATATACCAGACCCTCGATGAGTCTGGGCAGTTCCATGAGGCGTAGAGTAGCTTTTGATTCTTCACAGAAATTGCAATGATATCCCAAAAAGTTGGACTTTCGTTATCACACAAGCCCAGGGGATCATTGGATATGAGGGACGGATGGGAAGGAAGGTTATATGTAGTAGTCATCTGTGAACTAAGTGTTAGATTAGCCAGTAGTACGAGCGACGGGAAAGACAAAGCGTTTACTTCTTCAGGACAACGACGTCGCACCCTTTACGCGTCCAGACCGGCCCTAAACCTCATTATGAGAGATCAGAGAACCTGACGCGTCAACCTTGCATCGCCTTTCTCTGGATCCTACTTGTCGCTCTCATACTATCTGACGATGTCCGGGTTTGATGCTAACCGCGTGTACAATGTAGCAGTACATGACCTGCCTGCTACAATAACTCCAGACTCAAAGTCGGAAACTGAAAAATTACTACTCGACTTCTTGCAATCATTTCGCGTTGGAGGAGAATTCATCTATAGGTATGGTATCGCCTGGCTTTTAGAGTGTCCTGCTAAATTTATGTAGGGACAAACTACGGGCAAACCTGCTTTTGAAGCAATATCTACTTGAAGTCGATCTCCGCCATGTTGGATTGTTTAATGAGGAGTTAGCATTCGCCATTCAGGATAAACCCGCCGACGTCCTGCCACTAGTAAGTATGCATACACCATACCTCCAACTCTTTCTGACACCCTTCTCCAGTTTGAGAACGCAGCCACTCGGGCCGCTCGTTTGATATTGTATCCTCTGGGTGGGTCAGAAGAGGGTGAGGAGGCAGTTGTTTCCTCGGTGCCCAGAATCCAAATCACCCTTCAAACTGGACTCAATATGTTGCAATTCCGCGATCTCACCGCCAATACCATGAATAAACTTGTTCGTATACCCGGCATCGTCATCTCTGCGTCTGTCTTGTCCTCTCGTGCCACCAAACTCGTGCTACAATGCCATAACTGCCATTCCTATAAATTCATATATCCTCAGGGTGGACTGGGTGGACTCGGCTCTGGCTCTGAAAGAGGCCTACCAAGGAAGTGCGATGCCGTCCCGCCGGGCGGCGAAGCAAACTCTTGTCCGATGGATCCATACATCATCATTCACCAAAAATCCACATTCACGGATCAACAAACACTCAAACTACAAGAAGCGCCCGATATGGTTCCCGTTGGAGAATTGCCTCGCCATATGTTGCTTTCTTTAGACAGATATCTCACTGGAAAGGTCGTCCCCGGTTCGAGAATCATTGCCACTGGTATCTACTCGACCTTCCAATCAGCGAAGAACGTGCGTAGGCTTCCTGAGCTGGGATGAAACCATGATCTAATTCATCGTAGAAAAATGCTGGACCTGCCGCTTTGCGACAACCTTATTTGCGTGTAGTCCATTTGGAGCTCGCATCAGCTGGGGGAGCGGCTGGAACAAATCCCTTTGGAGTTCAGTTCTCACCAGAGGAAGAGGAAGAGTTTGCTGAAATGGCGAGGAGTGACGGGTTTTATGAAAGGTTTGCCAGGAGTGTTGCACCCAGTATTTATGGAAGCTTGGGTGGGTACCCGTTTCAACAGTTCTACCCTGCTTTTTTGCCTAACGTGGCAACATAGATATCAAGAAAGCGATTACTTGTCTACTGTTTGGAGGTTCAAAGAAGGTTTTGCCCGATGGAATGAGACTTCGTGGTGACATCAACGTCCTCTTGTTGGGTGATCCCGGTACTGCGAAATCCCAATTATTGAAATTTGTCGAGAAGGTGTGCCGCATTACTGTCCCTCCCCCCCACCGTATCCGACAAAATCCAAGGTTGCGCCCATCGCGGTCTATACATCAGGCAAAGGCTCTAGTGCGGCTGGTTTGACGGCCTCGGTTCAACGCGATGCTGCATCGGTAAGGTTTTCTCGGTATTATCACGTACACTAAGTTGACCATCACGGTTGATAGCGCGAATTCTACCTGGAGGGAGGAGCAATGGTACTGGCTGACACGGGTGTTGTCTGCATCGATGAGTTCGACAAGATGAGAGATGAAGATCGTGTAGCCATACACGAAGCTATGGAGCAACAGACCATCTCTATTGCCAAAGCTGGTATCACGACTGTTCTCAATTCACGAACGAGTGTTCTTGCCGCAGCAAATCCTGTCTTTGGCCGATATGATGAAGGGCGCAGTCCTGGCGAGGTAAGACCGGTCGCATATACGTTACGAGCTTTCGCTAACGTTGACTTAAGAACATTGATTTTCAAACTACTATTCTATCCCGATTTGATATGATATTCATCGTTAAAGATGAGCATAATGAGCAAAGAGACAAAGTATGGTAGCAACTTAAGGCGGTTATCTCTGATTTTTCTAATCCCCCTGTAGCTCATCGCCAAGCACGTCATGAACATTCACATGAACAGACACAATCAAGATGACGATGGTACTCAAAACGAAGGTGAAATACCTCTGGAAAAAATGAAGAGGTATATAGCCTATTGCAAGAGGTAGGGCACTACGATTGCACTTATTCCATGCCGACTGATCATCTCTATCAGTAAATGCGCACCTCGACTCTCAGCAGAAGCTCAAGAAATGCTTAGCAGCCATTTCGTCAGCTTGAGGAAGCAGGTGCAACAAGTTGAACAAGACAACAACGAACGAAGCTCTATCCCTATAACTGTTCGGTGAGTCTTTTGTTGCACGCAAACACGCGATATCTGATATACCGTCTAGCCAACTGGAGGCTATCATCCGGATATCCGAATCGCTAGCAAAACTGACCCTTTCGACTACCGTCAAAAATCATCATGTCGAAGAAGCGATTCGGCTGTTCAAATTCTCGACTATGGATGCCGTTGCAGCCGGCTCCGCTGATGGTCTATCAAGGGGAGAGCTCAATGAAGAAATGACCCGCATTGAGCGTGATATCCGCCGACGGTTGCCTCTCGGTTGGACAACTACCTATTCTACCCTTAGTAAGGAGTTCGTCACGCAACAAGGATATTCTAGTCATGCCCTCGAAAGAACGCTATACATTTTGGAGAAGCGAGAAGTCATCCGGTTCTCTGGTCAGAAGAAAGTTATCCATCGGTGCGTATTCCATACAGCTTTGCGTCGATCGTGACTAAACTTTCCCTAGTATTGGTGTTTAGTCCCGTCTGAATCTTCAGTTTAGCATCTATAGAGATATTTGTGTGTACCAGTAATGTGTATCAGTATGAGGGTCCTCAATCGTTTCATTGTTGTTCTTGCTTGATTCCTAAAGAGTTCACGATGCAGCTTCTTCAGAACTGGCCTGAGTTCTCTTCCATTGCAACGGCTAATCTGTGATGCAATGCGACATGAGTGAGGCGTTTCAGCTGATGAATATACAAAGACATAGAACTCTGAATCCGGGTCAGGTTCGTTCTTTCTTCGACTTTGGTCTGGGGTTCTGATGGATTGGGTATCCTGCCAGCATGTCAGATGTCAATCGACGGAAAGGAGTCTTACAGGCTGTAAGACCAACTCAGGCGTCTATGGCGTTGAACACATATGATCAGTTCATGATTCGGAGCCTTACAAAGCAATGGTTCGGAAGCGACTTAATCATGGAAGAAAACAATGCGATAGAGGTGAGGCGTTTCATCTTGTAGTCCGAACTTTCTCGTAGACCACCACATGTACACGTTCAGCTTAATGCCAATCGACTGCACCACTACCTTGTCTTCCCGGCACATTTCGTCTTCGCGGGTTTCGATCGTCACGAGAAGCCGTCAATATAATATGCTTGTCGACAAGCTGAAACAGATAAGAAAGAAATGGGATATCAGCATTCTATCCGGATTCCAAAGATTCCAAAAGACTTGGGGTGGAAGAACTCACGTCATTGAGTATGTTGGAGGACTGAGTGAGAGAAGAAAGGAAAGCCGTAAGTTGCACATCTTCATATTCCTAGTGATAAGTGAATATAAAAGGGGGTTCGATCGGATGCAACGTTGCAAAGGCTTACGGTGTTGAATTCCTGGCGAAAAGCCTTATTCTCGGTGGCCGGCAGGGATGCGACAAGAGCTGCTAGGGCACGGAGTGTTGTGTGATCTTTAGTTGCTTGACCTGGATGCCAATTGAATTACGGCTGATCGTGGAAGGCAATAAGGCATCTGCACGTACCCCCGATGACGTCCGTAACGTACTTCACGAGAATCAAGATACGCTCATGGAGCATCTTGACAGCTGACCTTTGTGTCTGAAGGTGTGAATCCACTGACAGATTCTGAGCACCTATGCGAACCAAGTAAAGGGAAGACGACCCACAACTAGTACTACTACCTCCCCCCTTGGCCGTCCAATCCACCGCAATTCGCTCAGCTTCACCTGTCTCCACCTTGTATGGCACCTCAATGAACACCGATCTCGAAGTTCTCTCCCTGATCTCGATAGAAGGCTCAAAAGCCTTAAAGGGCAGGCTCTGAGCGTTCACATCGGCGCTGGAGACGAACGCAAGTGTAGGTTGTAGGATGAGGAGCAACGGGGCGGAACAGTAGTTGGTGAACTAGAGGGTCAGATGCACAACAATTAGTAGCTGCCTAAGTACTACAGCGGATCGCAGACACACCTGTTCGTGCAACGCAATGTGTTTGGGCGTTGGGCGCAGCGCAACTGTGTACCAGCCAATAAACTCCAGGGAAGGGAATACTTGCTTATCTGGAAATTAAAAATAGGCGCGTCGCACAGTGTCGACAACCGTCAGCCATCCGAGTCTTATGCAGGGGGCGAGAGCATTGATGCACGAATCGCGTGCATACATACATTGATCTCGTCGGGATATGAGGAAAGCATGATCAACAGATTCCCCGTTATCTTCCGCAGCGAGTTCGAAAGTATTTACGATTTCCACTTCGCGACCATTCTGTGTTCCAAGTAGGGCACCAAGCACTGGTTCACGGCAGGTCTGGATGAGCAGCGATAAAGAAGAAAGGGCAACGCATATACCGAATGGATCTTTGGTGTTTGTCTGCAGCTTTCGGCGTGTAAGGTGCTCTGAAATGTTTAGAATAGGGAGAGGATGTCTACAATGAAGAACGACATTATGTTGAGAGCTTGGTGTCACACATGATGGAGCTCACAACGACAATGACAATCCAGACGTGGTGGAGGCAGGCAGGACGACAGAAGTATCATCAGTATCCATCGCGCTCATGGTGGCGGTCAAAAAGGGAGAAGTATGAGTTGTGTACGGATGTGAGCGTGATGGCACCTCATCACGGAAATAAAAATAAGGCACTGTGAAGACCTTCCCTCTAGCCGACTCGAACGACTGACCTCGTCATTACTAGTGACGCGCTCTACCGGCTGAGCTAAGAGGGACCACATCTCTACTAAAGTCATAAATACTGTGAGGTGTTTTATTTCCAAGCCCTTTGAAGCGGGAAACATCTTATCTATATCCGAGTTTGTAGCTGTTTGACTGATGGAAGTAAATAAGTCCGAATAAAAACTATCGGCGCTGCAATTACAAGCTCGCTACTGATACTCAGATTTCGCCCGCTTCACGACCCGAGGGGTTGGTCTAGGAGCCTGTGTTTTGTTATGGTCAGTGAGATAATATAAAAAGACTGTTTGTACTTTTGTCACGATGAGACGGATTGATGGAACTGTACAATATGCAGTTTACCACCACGTCTTAACGATCAAGGCGACGTGCAGGTGCAAAGAGTCCGAGCAGGGCTAGCAATCACGAAACAACTATAGTACAAATACAATAATGTACAAATTAGTCAAAAAAATACAAGTAATAAACCATGAGGATGTCCGCAAACCGGGTTATCACCATTTTCCATAGACTGTCTCTTTGGTCGTCGGAGAAAAGCTTGCAGAGATCGTACTGTGTTATGACGTGGACAACTTGCTCTTTGCCTCACCGGTCATCCCACCGAGTAGACTCCCCCTGGATCCTGGCCTTGACGGTATGATTTCCATCCAGACCATTTCTCCGCTCTTGCTCTCCCCATGAGCCCCCGTTGGTAGCGCTGGCGATACCTCGTGACGTTGGGGGACGCTTCAAGGTTCCACCGGCAATTTTAGGTCTCATTACAGAATGTTTCAACGGCCGAGTCTGCTTCATTAAGCCCTTTCCAGGACTTCCATCAAAAACCTCCAGGTTCCGGAGCTGCCTGCTTCGGGCCCGAGTTTGATGACGCCCGTCCAAGATCGTTAGCATATTCGACATTGGGTATCAAAGGTGAAATTGTCCCCTTAAAACTAGAAGTTCTCCTCCTGACATTTGAAGCAACCCGTGACCAGAAGCTCTTTTTCACGGACTCCTCGCTTCGGGGGACAGAAGAGGGTTGAGTGACAAGATCTGTCTTTAGTAGTGTCGGGCTTGGTGGTGTTTCCACAAGCGAAGAGGGGTTGGTCGGTGGCGTTGATAGACATCGTTCTGCTGTGTCTGTTGAGACGTTGCCTTCGGAAGATGAGGTATCCGTAGAAGAAGGACATCCGCCTTCTCGATGCAGATCTTTATTATCTTCCTCGAAGTGAAAGACTTCTTCGAACTTGTCTGTCGGATGGGGTATGTTGTCTTCCAACCCTCGGCGTCGGTTAAGAATAGTGCTTGCCGGAGAATGCACGGTCGTGGCGAAGTCCCATGAATCAATGGTGGCGACTGTGGGTGGATGGCGTGCAGCACGGCGCTCCTGGCGTTGGGTCAAAGGTGGTAGATCCTCTTTAAACCGGTCAACCGGAATAGATGGATTCGATATCATTGGGAAGACTCACTCAAAATCGTATTAATCAAGTAACTCTTCTTCTTTGCACCCTTAAATAACGGTGTTTGAAGTAATTGCGCTGCAGTAGGACTTTGAAAGAGGTTAGCCGAACTCGGATGCCTGAGACTCTGAGGTACACACCGTTTCGAGGGATCCTTCACAAGACAGCTGTCGACCATTTCTTTAAAAGCACGCGAATACTTGTATGTTCCACCTTCTCTGTCCAGTGTAGGGGGAGCATCATGAATGCTAGGTACAGATCAATTGGAAACCCTTTACACGCAGCACGGGTGTCCGCCTTACATTCGTAACAGGACGTCTTTGGGTGGTTCCCTTGATCTTGGCGGTCGTCCTTGGCATAGCTCAAGAGCAGTAATGCCAAAGCTCCAGATATCAGCCGCGCAATCATATTGCTTGCCTTCAATAAGCTCAGGGGCCATCCAACATGGCTACATACACGTCAGACCTTTACTTATACGTAACAAAGACAGACATACCGTGCCGACAAACGACTTGCGCTTTCCGATCTTCGGCCTCGACTTACAATTGTCATCAAAAGCAACCGAGCGCCTCGGCTGCATCTGGTTGAGAGCTGCCATAGCAGTTACGGAGTACGTTCTTCCCGAATGCGAGTTGGCGAGCATATGATGAGATGAGTCTTCGCTAAGGTCCGCAGCAACACCCAGATCTCCTAGAAGTACAGTGCCGTCATCGTCGATGAGCAAATTAGCGGCCTTGATGTCGCGATGTATGAACCCGTTGATATGAAGATAGCTAATAAAGTGAGTATTAGAGAAGCAGTTGAAGAAGCACAAAGCGATCATCAAGGAAGCACACTTACTTGAGGCCTTTGAGCGCCTGGCGTAGGATACACCGGACTACGTCTTCCTCCATTCCTCCCGGCCATCCGTATCGCATCACGTCCGCGGCGCTACCCTTGTTCATCAAGCGCAAAGCGATGTAGAGCTTGTGCCCGTCCACCCAAGAACCCCGTACTCGAAGCACGTTGGGGTGTTTTGAAAGCGACATCAACGTTGTCTCCCTCTGTAGAAGTTGTAAAGACCGCCGAGGAAGAGAATCAAGGTCCAGGACTTTAAGGGCGCATGGTATGGGCGCTGGCGGATTATTAGGGTCTGTGGCTGGCGGGTGGTATGTGGCGGCATAGACAATGGAAGAAGCGCCATAGCCAATGGGTTCACCTATGGTGTAGTCGGACGCACGGTCGCTAGGTACACATTCGAGAGGGTGACCTTGGGAGTTGGTTGAATTGCTCACCTGAACAGTGTCCATTCGTCTTCGACGGCTCCAATGAATTTCTTGGTCGCCATGATCACACTGCCGCTGGCAGAAGTCAGGCCACGAAGAGTTATGTCCCGTAGAGGCTCGGGAGGGGTTTCTGGAGGTGAGACCATGAGGTAGGGGTCCGAATTGAAATAAAGCACGAAGGCTAGATGACAAAAGTAGGAAAAGATTATGAAAGAAGTGGACCCTGCGAAGCAGATGGGCCGGGTGCGGAGAAGATGAGCGTATTCGCACAGGAACCGAGTGTGATACAGTAGTTGAGTATAAAATAAGTGCTGAATATGGCTGTGAACTGGAGAGTTGCGAGGTTGCGAGATGATTGCAAGGGGATGATTTAATATTGCAATGCTCAGTGTCATGTTGCCCCAGTTAACCCTTATTGGAAGTTTTCTTGGCGCAACTACCTCATGCGTATTCATTCTCCCTGAGTATCAATCGCCCTCTCACAAGCCGCCCAACCCTCTTGGGTGCCTTTATATGACCCACCCGACCCCACATTCTCTATGTAAGTAACAATATAACCCCCTCAACCCCCTCATGAAAAGTTTGAATCACACACGCCACTCGACATCAAGCACCCAGCCCTACACCACTTGGAGGGTTCGGATTAATGCGCGAGATGCCCATGGACCAATCTGCCAATTTAACATACCCCGTTTTTATGGCATCGTTTCCCACTGGCCCGCTGGCCGTACTTTTCGCCTTTCTCCATCGAGGACCCAAATTCATCCTAAGTTTCATCCTGGATTATTTTAATGACCCTCACGAGAAGCATAAACGGCCACCATCGAAATCCCGGTTTTTCCAGACTTAACCAATCCATGCATGACCTATGAATAACAGGACTTAAGTTAAGCCGTAAAGTCTGAAAATAAACAGGGCTCCATACCTCAAACGAACCCACCATCTAAGGCTTTGTGGTGCCAGAACTGTTTTCAATCGCTCCTCGAGTCTTCTGGAGCGGTTTACATTGGTTGCTGAGAGAAGCACGGCTGTTATCTGGCGTGCGGATCACGGCATGGAGCACCAACGTCATCATTGCTGTAGTCTAACGTATGGGAATGTGTTGCATCGACATGCCTAATGTCAGTTTGATAACGGCAGAAAGCACACCCGGCCTTTCTCACTCGATTTCAGAAGTGTACTTGTTCTGCTGTCAGTGCTCCATTATCAGGCTCGGTCGGAAATGAACCGGTGATGTTTGGTATATTTTTTTATGTGGTTTTCACAGGAGATGGTCGATTTACATAGTTGCGGGTGGTTGCTGCAGATGTACTTGTGATATCTGGAACCGGGCATATTTTGCTGTCGCCATTTCTTTTTGTGCGTCACGATCACTGGAGGCAGCGACCTCCCTGACATCGATCAGCGGTCCACGTTTGTCTGGGTCGGATGAAGGCGGCAAAGTTGAGCACAGCTTCACTGCACTGATCATAACCCTGACAAACGAGAGACGAGCACGAGCACAACCAAGTAACAGTAGCAGTATTCTAGGAATAGACCTATTTGACTTTAATCGCAGCGTGAACACAGGGACAGGACTATGTTTAACACGAAGTATGGCAGAGCAAATGGTGGTTTTCATTAATAGCCTCGCTCTAGGTCCCATGGAGTTTTATGGCGGAAGCTAAGAAGGTATATGATGGGCTCATTGCAATGCTGTCGGAGCAGTGCCCGGTTCTGAACAGTAGAATGTGGACATCTCTCATGAGTCAGACCCGCTTCATTCGTCCTAGCTAGGGGGGGGTACGGGAGGGTGGAGTGCGGAGGAGTCAGGGACGCGAGCATGTAACACAACGGTAGGTGAAACATCGACTCGCAGCTGGCCAGGGTGCCTCTTGAGACTCAGGCTAAGGCTGAGGGTGATGGTGCGTCAAGCGGGTGTCTGCACCCGAAGAGCTGAGGAAGGGGAAAGAGGAAGGGTTCATAGCGCCCTGGACCTGGACTGTGATGCTGTTAGAGCTCTGAAGAGAATTGTATTAGGATCCAGCCTCGTGGTGGGATTGCCGGGTTACACTTGTGCCAGTGCGGACGGACACGAGGAAAGCTGGATACGTGGTGGTGAGTGGGATGAATTCGCGCCTAGGAGGGGGCTCGAAGGACGTCAGGATGCTCACGGCGTAAGAGCGGATGGGAGAGAGATAAGAGGCGGCTGTTGATTAGCCACGGCTGTGTACCGATTGGTGACTTGCTCCGAAGTGACGAGTGTGACCAAGTCTGTGACCGGGGTCACGTCGGGAGTGTTGGGCGATACTGGTGGCAGCTTCTCTTCTCCCCTCTTCCTCATATTCTCCACCCCCTCCTCTCTCTACCCTCCCCCGTCCTAAGCCATCCTATAGATGGCGCACAAGCAATCCTGCCTCAAATATCAATACGTCGTCACTCCTTCGGGTCCAAAGATCCTACCTGTTGACGAACCCTCATGCAAGGACGAGGAGAGCCCAGCAGACTACAATGTCGGCGGTTACCTTCCCGTAAAGATTGGTGATACGTTCAAGCATGGTCGCTATCGTATTGTCAGGAAGCTGGGGTGCGGTTTCTTTGTCCTACGCTTGCATACCGTATTTTGACGCGTTGCCTTGTCTTAAGTTGGGGCCATTTCTCAACTGTTTGGCTAGTGAAGGACACCCAGTAAGTCCTCCAAGATATTTAACCTTCCAAAGACTCAGAAATTTCGTCAAGGAATCATTGTCATTCTGCTCTTAAAGTTGTTAAGTCTGCCGGCCGTTATGCTGAGACTGCGAGAGACGAAATCAAGCTTTTGACCCATGTATCCTCCTTTTCCCCCGACCACCCCGGCCGACAGCATATCGTCTCCTTTTTCGACTCCTTTTCTCACCAAGGTCCCGAGTCCTCCCATGTTTGCATTGTTTTCGAACCACTCGGAGAGAACCTGTTGGCATTGATCGAAAGAAACAAGAAGAAGGGTGTCCCTAGGGCCCTGGTCAAGGTGATAACAAAGCAGGTTCTACTCGGGCTCCAATATCTCCACGATGAATGTGACCTTGTGCATACGGACATAAAGCCAGAGAACATCCGTGAGTGTTTTTGCCTCCTTGGGTGGGGACAGTGGCGTTGTTCGTTTGTATTGACGTGACATTGGCCCCCTTTGCTATATTTGCCCATTCCTTATTCGCTGACTTACCCACTTCTGCTCCTGTTCCCCGTATAGTAATATCGATCCCGGATATTGAGGCACATATCCAGAATGAACTTGCTCAATCATCATCCCCAACGTCTCGCCGTGTAGGAGTTCCCCAACCCACCAAGTCTCGGGCCGGTGTGTCGATACCATATAACCCACAGCGTGCTCGGAGACAGGTACAGATATTCGACTCGCAACCGCTTTCGAGCCCGGGACGAAGTTGGGGACGGAGTGCGGGCCAGATGGGGGCGAGTATAAGCGGTCGGCCGAATGAGAGTGGGAGTGGCGGGAATAGCGTACCAGGAAGCTATTTTGCTCAGATGCACATTTCGAGGTTGACCGGATCAACATCAAGTTCCAATTTCCACAGCATTCCCAATGGTTCTGTGGCTGGCCTTAGCTCCAGTGTTCCCAAGGTGTCGAGTGGGCTTTCCTCGTATAGCACATGTGCGGATGATTTTGTTCGCAAGGTTGACAAATCGTCTCCTATCCCCCCCGACCCACCCCAGGCGCCCGCTCCCGCTCCGCCACTATCTGATGCTACTTCCCCATCCACGTCTTCGTCGTCCTCGTCAATATCGTCAACCATGGTCTCTACCACCATTGGGTCGAGTAGCATGACGAGCACCCCGCCCACCTCGTTGTCCAACTCAATTGGCAATGTTGTTGCTGGCTTCATCGGCCTGGCCAAGGTCGCGACTGAAGTTAATACCCGGCTTGCCGGTGTTAGCCCGCACGATAAGGACCTAAACCTAGTAACAGAGCGTGTAGGCGTTCCTGTTAAAGGGACCAAGGGTAAGGAGCGGGAGACACTGGAGAGTGAGCTGCAGAATGCGATGTCACCTTGGAAGGTGAACTTCGGTCTACCATCGTCCTGGAAGGAGAAGTTGTCCTCTTCCCTGTCATCACGCACTTCGAGTTCATCGGCGGACAAACAACAGCTGACGGCGAGACCTGGTCAGACTCAGGTGCGCTCATCGTCTGGCGTATCAACATCAAGTTTTTGGAAAGACCCAGGTACCGCCCCTCCCGCACCTGCAGTAGTTGTGTCGGCCGTCGCCAGTGCTGATGGGCAAGAGAGCACCACCACTCAGCGTGGTGATTTCTTCCCTCTACCAGACGTGATGCTAACTCCGACCAAGACCACTGATTCAGTCCCCTCGGAGAGTTCGTCTGTCACGGCAACTCCTGCTCGTCCCTCGCCTACGGGAACTCCACTCCCGCTGGACTCGAAGAAGGCTAAATCTGACCATCCCTCTCTACTAACTCAGACTGCGCCCGCGTGGCCTTCCTCGGGATCCAAGCGTGCCTTACCTCGTGCTTCCCCGCTCAAACAGGTCTCACAGCTTTCCGCCCACATGCATACACGCCACCTTCCTTCGTCAAATAATTGCGATTTTTCCTGGCATCAACCCAAACGGACAACGAAGTCACGAACTACAACTCGTGTTCTTCATCCCCAACCCACATTTGATTCCAATAATACTTCCACCAGCGCTGCCTCTACTCCTGCCGCCCCACCTCCTACACCCATTACATCACCTACTACTTCACACTTTTCTCCTCCATATGTTAACGACCTTGAATGTGTTTCTCCCGGCGGTCTACCGCCGGAGCGTATTGTTCCTCCTATATCTGTAAAGATTGCTGACCTGGGCAATGCAACCCCCTCGACCAAGCACTTCACTGAGGATATTCAGACTCGTCAGTACCGTGCCCCCGAAGCCATACTGGGCCGTCGTGATTGGGATGCACGAGCAGATATTTGGAGTGTCGCATGTGTGGTATGTGCTTTCTGGTTTGTGGCTTGGTTCAATCGCTCACTACCTTATATGCAGGTTTTCGAGCTTCTCACGGCAGAGTATCTATTTGATCCACAAGGTCAAGGCGAGCTCTTTACGAAGGATGATGACCATATGGCGCAAATCATCGAACTCTTAGGTGATTTCCCTATGGAGGTTAAGATGGGTGGTAAATATAGTAGAGAGCTATTTGACCATACAGGTACGGATACCAATACCTCAATGTCATGTCGTGACGAATTGCCACTAACGATTACTTCTTGCTTCTTAGGTGCACTACGTTATATCCGCACACTGAAGCCGTGGCCACTCAAACGAGTCATGATGGAGAAATACTCATATACCGAGGCCGAGTCTGTCGGCCTATGTTCGTTTTTGGAACCCATGTTGGCTGTCGACATGAGGCAACGGAAACGCGCCAGGGATGTCGTTGACCATCCTTGGCTCATACCCACTGAGGAAGATGGTATCGTGACAGAGTGGTGATTGTCAGGCGAAGGTGCAGATTGGCGCTCTGACAACTCCCTTATCTCCGCAACATCCTTGGCTTGGCAATAAGTTGTGTCTTTTCTTATCCCTCCTCCGCATCCTCGCATTTCTACCCTTGTGCTCTTTTGTGTTTGGGGCTGGCATCGGCTCCCTTTGCCAGGTGCCTTCCCTCTGTTCTGCGTTGTCACTTTTTAGACGTTTTGCCTGTCTCTAGCTGGCCTTCTGCAATCTGGGTTTTCTCCGCCACGTCTCGTGTTCTCCGTATTCTCCATCCTCTACCATATTATTACTATGTGCCATTATGGGGTTTTGGGTTTATTTACTTTCTTTAAATGATTCTTTTACTTTTTTTGTATTGATTTTCTTCTCTATTGTTGTTTGAATTCCTCCCATTATGTTCTCTGTCATGTCTCTTTTTTATAAACCGTTCTCTTTTTTTTCCCTTCTCTCTTATCATATGCACATACAATCCTCGTCAACTGTTCCGTCTCCACCACACCGCACACTTGGGTTTTTCATGTTATTTCTAGATCTGTCTCTTTGACTTACTCGTCCTGTTCATGCCCACATCTGGTCGCTAGTAAACTAATCCTCCCCCTCTTCCCCGTTTAGGTGCTCATTCTAACTACTACACGTGGTTTCTTGGCTGATGTCTACGTTTCAGTTCTGGTGATTTTTGGACTTCGCCCCAGGTTTCTATTTTTCTTCCTTTGGACCGTTGTCTTCACATTTTTACCTATCCACCCTCCCCGACTCGCACTTGTACAGTCACGGTTTTCTTCATCAGTTTTCATTGTGACCATTACCGGCTTCATGATTAGCATATTTTACTGTCATAGATTAAGTCTTGTTCTCGATCCAACATACACATGCAATTTCCAAGATAGCAGCATGCAAGAGCTTATCCAGGCTCTTTCCCAGCTGTCAGAAGCTCTTATGTCCAGCGGACGTTGATCCGAAGTTCTACCGAAGCTGCTAGACCAACGTACATGATCGTATTCGGCTGGGGCTTTTGTAAGACGCGCCATTCCCGCGCAGTCTCCAAACAGGACAATCCCACCTCAACCTCCGTATCGCCGTGATCCAGTAGATAATCGATGAAAATGCACGTATTAATGCTCTACATATATCCCATCTTATAACATGCACCCCACTAATTCGGGTCCTTTCTACTCTTCGTGAGACAAACTTGAACATCCCAGCACTTATCAAGGGTGTTCTATTCAGTGGGTCAGCCCAAGAGCGCAATGAGATACTTGAAAATGCACCACAAATCGCTGACATGCTTTATGACCACTCACCGGAACAAATGCATTCATGGGCGTTTGAGCTGGTGAGCCGAACTCTGCAATCAGAGCTCTGAGCTCTCTCAGCCACGGCATGGTCGGCCTGGGAGAATGCTGGGCTTCAAGATTGGACTTCACGATGTTGGTTAAGCATCAGTACACTAGTCCAGCCACATGAAGTGCATATTCTGATATTCCGGATGTCCATAAAAATGGAACGGAGTTATGCTACGAAGAATAAACTCCTTTTGGGACAAAGTGCAGATTCCAGGTCAAGTGTCAACAGTAGAGAAAAGCGTCAGTACATAAAATGGTCCACCCGGCCAACAACGAATGAGGGAATTACAACAGACAATGAACAGAAACAACCCGGTAAAGATTAGTGTCAAAGAAAGAAACGGGGAGTCTGGCAAGTCTTGCTTCTAGACAGCAATATATACGCCAAGTCAATTGTCCGTAGGGTATTATTCGATGATCGATGGAAGTGGTTTGGGAACAATAGTCGAGTAGGTAGACCCTGATTACTGGTGTGTAGAGGGTCGACAGATCCATCATGCTCATATTACCATTTCGAACCGATGGCAACAAGAACACCAATTATACTGCTCATCAGTAAATTTTTAGTGTCCGAACTGAATATAATCAAAGAACGAGATGGAAGCGAGCGGAAAGTAAAGGTTGGTCATGAAAAGTGGACGAAACGGAAATAGGTCATACGCATGGTTTAAAACAGAGTGAACAAGCCAGCGAGGACGCCAACGAACGAAGTTGCTGTCGCCAAGGCACCAGTGGTACCAAGACGGAACGTCTCAACTGTGCCTGAGTTGCCTGGGGAGGATTGGGGACCAAGGGCACCTGAACCAGACCCACCCATGTTAGTACCAGTAGGAGCAATACCAATGATAGTGGCCGCACCAGAGCCGGAAGGCGGTGGATTGGTCTTGTTATCGTTGGTTTCAATATACGCATTGGCGAGGGGCCTTGAGAGACACGAATAAACGGGCTCAATGGTCAAGCCACGAGCCATAGCATCGGGTAAAATGTAGCCCGTTGCAACTTCGACGGTTTGCTGGAACAAGTCGTGTTCCAACACGATGAACCCCGAGTTCCTAGTAGTGACGTTGTTCAAAATGTTCTGCCAATTTTGCAAGACCTGTCCCACGGTGGTCAATCCGCCGTGAATGTTGAAGTCTGCAGAGAATTGGTCATAAGCCAAGCGTTCACTACATGAAGCCCAAAAACGTATTCACCATCGGTATCAAAAGTAGCAGTGGGACTGATACGCGTCCACATCACAGGGGTCAACCCCATAGCGAGGGAAATCGCACGCACGCGGTCACTATTCAAATTCGAACCATCAGCGGGGTAAAAACACCGGATAGGAAAAACTTTCTTACTCGATATCGCCGAAAGGAGGCCGCATCATGTTAGGAGTCACACCTAGCACATCCTTGATAGCCTTCTTGGTCCATCCGAGTTCGGCGATAATCTCATCGTTGGATAGAGTCGTAAGAGAGGGATGGCTCCAGGTATGAACAGCAATCTGGTGCTGGGCCATGTACTCCGCCTGAAGAACCGAGGGGAATGAAACAACACGAGAGCCAACGACGAAGAATGTCGACTTTAGCTTCTGTTCATCAAGGTAGTGAAGCAAGTCGGACGTGTAGAAGCCTGGACCATCGTCATAGGTCAAACCCCAGTGCTTCGCTTCAGGGCACTCAACAATATCAGAGGAGCGAGTGCAACCACCGCAGGTCCACCAGCAGCGGTTTGGGTCGGCAGCAGCAGCGGTATTGGCCGAGCAGCCACCTAGACAAGGAAATGAAAAACGTCAATCTTCGACAATGCGGTGGGATTATTAAAACGAACGGACCAGCAACGGTTTGGTCAAAGCCAGGGATCGAAATACCAGAGTTAAGGACCTCTTGCTTCCATTGCTGGACTTCTGGAGAGTCGACAGGGGGGACACGGTCCAGAGGGGGATAGTTGGCCGGATTCAGTAGAGCAACTACACGCAGCAAAAAAAAAAAAAAAAGGATTAACATCCGCCATTGAAACTTTCGGAGATATAGTTCAGGAGCATGAACTACTGACCATTAGGGAGACCCGGAGCACCAGGTATGAAAGTAGGCTGACTACCTGCAGCAGGGGTGTTATCGAGAGGACGTGTCGTTGCGCTAACCGCAGTCGCAACGATGCTCGAGAGAGGGACAGCAGTAGGATTCGTGGACAAAAGAGAGACAGAAATTGAGGTCGTAGGCGGAACAGCACCTGAGGGAGGCGTCGTCTGGCCAGGGATTGCACCTGATGGAGCAGGTTGACTGGGCTGACCAGGGGCGGAGGCTGGCGGTGCAACAGGGGTACTCGCTGGAGAGGAACCTGCTGGAGGGACCGGCGGGGCGGATGGTGCAGCGAGTGGGGGGGATGACACTGACGGGGCCTGACGCGCATATTGCATGCGTTTAGCATGCTGGGCGTGGTCAGCACAGGCAGAGACGAGAGGGAGGAGGACGGCGGCGGCAACGAGAGAGGACCTCATGATGGGAAGGGGGGAATGAGGAATGGGAGAAAGAAGCACGGCTGAAAACTCGGCTTTGGCTTGGTTGTGTTGTTTGTATATGCTATTTCTAGCAATCCGAACACGGCAAGCGTGAGAAGCCGCTCTTCGGCTCCACTCATCTACATTACAACCAGCTAATACACAAGCTTTATCTATACACGACGCTTCTTGGGCCGAGGCTTCTCGAGGTCAATCTCCTCAGCCTCATCGTCGTCGTCTTCTTCATCCTCGTCCTCGCTGTCCAGCTCTTCCCCGCCAACATTGCCCAAGAAGTAGTCAATCGCCTCTGCAAACACGTCGTTGGCGATGGTCACTCCAATCTGATCAATAACAGCCAACAGCGGATAGACACATGATCCAGTTTCCGTCAGCCTCAGTTCATCTCCACAACAAAGGACAGTGACACAAATAGGCCACTACACTCACATCCATTGGATCATTGTCGTGCTCGAAAAAGTTGAAGAAACTGCCGGGTTCGGCAATCTCATCCCTGTCCTCGGCATCCATTTCCCGGGGATACAATTTTGTTAACGCCTTGTCTGCGTCTTTCCAATCAATTTTCATGCTCTAGAAGGGTCCGCTTGGTCAGCGTTGCTAGCGGCAAAAAGAGAACACAGGGTCAAGGAAAAAATTGTTTCACACCCACATTGATCTTAACATCGCGCTCCCACGAGAAATCAACCATCGCCTCCGTAATTCCATTCTCATCGGGTTTGTCGTCCGCAGCGGCTGGTGAAGGAACATACTTGTATTCCTTTGTAAGCACCTTGTTCGTGAAGTAAGGGTTCTCCTTGAAGTGCTATAAAAAGCCCACCAAGAGAACGCGTCAGTACGGAGTGAAATGAAATTTCACGAGCAAGAAATGAACCTACAAATTCAAGCTTGAAGCAGCGCAGCTCCTGAGGGTCCTTCTCGACCCACAAGTCCTCAAGATAGCTCAAGGCCGACTGGTCCGCGCTGTGTGTCAAGTGGAACGATAGGAGCGAGTTGCGCATCAATGCCACGGGCCAGAATTTCGGGATTGCCTTCAACACCTCACGACGTTTTTGGAAGACGGGGATGAGCTTCTTCTGTCCCTCGCGTTCTATATGATATTTCATGTTAGCAACCATGTCCCCCCATCGAAGGATAACAGAAATCACGAACCAATAGCGAGTTCAATACGAGCAGTCTCGCGTTGGATAGCCTCCAGCTTTTTGGCGTCCTCATCCCCAATTTCGACTCCCTCGAAGATGTCCTTCTCCTCTTCAGCACCAGGAGAGGCTCGTTTTGTGCCCTTGGCCATTTTTGTCAAAGATTCGGAGACTGGGTATATGCAATTCAGAGAAAGAAATGCTGTTGTGCTTCTTTGTAGCCAAGTGTGGAAAAGAAATTTTGTGATTGTAACTCCGCGACCATATCTAGCAATGTTCTCTACCGGCCCGAACCTCAGTTTAAGCTCAGGCCGGCTCGGCCTTGTTTATTAAAGTACCCTCTACAAAAGCAATATATGTTCTTCTATAAATGGGTATCTGCAAATTTACCGACAAAAAATTGAAGGGAAAGGAGAAAAATCCAAGCAGTTAATCCAAACATCAATCAACCCGCTTTTTCAATGTCCCCAACTCAAGCTCCTCAATGGCTCCACGAACGCGCCCATTACTCGCCAGTTTCATGCGTTGTAGGGTGGCTGTTCCCGCACCACTGCCTTTAATACCCTTACCGTTGTGTGCTGAGCGGAAGCCTGGACCCGTGTAATAAATGGTTTCGGTTGGTGGATTGAGACGTGGCCATGCGACGTAGTCGATTCCGTGAATGAGGATGAATGCCAGTGCTGCTGCAAGTAACATAAACCAAAGAAGGAAATAATAGAGGAGTGAATAGTCTGCCGAAATATCAGACCATGTTGCTCATTGAACAAGATGGATAGGATCCGTACCAGATGAACGAGGTAATGTCAAGCCCGCAGCAATCATGAACAGCGAGAACGATGCAACGAGTGGCATCTGGATCCACTCTAAGTGTCAGACACATCAAAAGTTTGACCAGATACTCCAACATACCGAACGAGTGATCAAGGGGCGAGTATCAGTAATCAAGAACAATGATGCTGATGGCGTTCTCCTAGCTATCCAAGCACCAGTAACTAAGTCGAAGCCATCCTAAACTCCACGAATCATAAAAGAAGAGGTCAGCACTCCACACATCCAAGTACTGACGTTATAACTGACCTGTCTGGCACCGTCAAAGAAATTGTTCTTGATATATCTCGTGACAGACTTGACGCCATCTTCAAGGACTCCCATCCTTGTCCTTTTATTTGTCCTCGTAAAGTCGGATTTGAGAGCCCCTGAACCACCATATGCGTTGGCGATGGCATCGGCATGCTCTGCCCACACTATGAAGCCGAAAGAATGTCAGCTCGCTTCATACATAACGATGGTTGAAGATAACCCCTCACTCTCTCTGAAGTCCTTGCTGAAGGACCCATAATCATCAACGCCTGCCGTTTCAGAAAGGATGCCCAAATCTCTGAGCTGTTGATTAAGGGTCCACTTGGCGATCGCAGCCTGGACAACATTGGTACGATCAAGGTTATCCATGCAATTGGTCCTAACAATGCCCGTTTGCATCTTGATAGGCTTGTCCTCATTTGTACCGAGGTGGAAATACCTAAAGATCGAATCAACATCATTTGCACCATAAAGTTGCATATTGCTTACCCATGCCGCTCCAAATCATCCTTCATCTTGTCAATGAGCACAGATATGCGGTCCCAGCGCATTTTGCGGCACTCGTTGTGAAAATCGAAGTACTCATAGTGCACATTCGGCAAGTTCAACTGAGTATCCAACATGAGATTGTATCAGGTACGAGGCAGGGATAGCGCACCTCAGTAATGTAACGCTCATACGCTTCCTTGACAGGCTTTTCATGACCCTTTTGGTTAACAAGGTTCACCAGCGCCTGTTCACCATATGTGCGGACCTGCTCTTGCAAATGACGCCTCATGGCATCAGCCTACCATATTCCACCGAAAAAGAATGAATCAAATCTCCAACCAAGCATACCAAAAGACAGAAACTCACCGTCTCCTGCAAGTCCATAACCTGCAAATCGGGTTTATACCGTAGTGTGTTAATCTCTGCCCAGAACAGAGGCACACTCCCACGAATTTGGACGAAACTCAATTTGGCCACGATATTCACGTCCGATGTACGTGGGAGGCCGGGCAGAGGTCCTTCAAGAAGGACAATTTGTTCCGTCTCATTGAAGTTGGCTACGTGCCCGTCGTGATCAATTCCACGGCGGAAGTAGCGGGTACCAGCGCGGAAACGACTGCGACGACTGATGAGGCACAGTTGCATGTGCCTGCCATGGAGGAGTGTTGGTCGGAGGTCGAACGCTACGAGGATGCTGGCTCAGACGAGGGTAATAAAGTCAAATGCAATTACTCACTTCCATACATGATAGGGAGAATGTATGGACTGAACTATAGAGCATGCTTCGGTCAACGAGTTGAACACGCAGAGTCGCATTAACTCACATCTTGCTCCGGACTTGTCAGGTCTATAAACTTCGACTGGAGGTACCTGTTCCAAAAGAACCGGTCGTCCGCCTGCAACAGGATAATTTCATGAATACACCACCCAAAAGTTCAGAACGAAATGCTCAATGCCCACCGTTTCCCAGAAGGCCTTCAGCCCATCCTTCTCTCTTGTATCCCATTGCGACTGCAATCTCCTCGTCAAATCCCACTCGTACGAGAACAAGAAATTGCCATCATATAAATGCGAGCGAACGAGGGCCAGTAAATGCGTTTCTACAGGGTGCGGCGGATTATGCGAAGAAATGTTCGGGTTGACAGACAAAATGTCAAAATCGGTCGCCCGGTATATGTCATGGTCTAGTAAGCGACCCAAGGGCTCGCGGCCAGTGATGGTAATAATATATTCCGCTGGAATGGAGTGTGAGGTGGCATTTTAGCTGCAAGAAGTATGTACATACAAAGAGAGAGCGATATCATTCCGACAATGCCATAGAGTGGTTTGCCCGAACGGTGGGCAGTAGCGGGTATTTGGGTTTTGGGTTCTGTAGACAAACGTTGGCATGTGTTCAACAAGGAAGAGAGAAGGCACTCGCTGTTGAGGACTATTTCACCAGAGGAACGGTGAACAGTCAGAGTGTAGGCATCCACGCCGTCGGGAACAAATATGTACGTTTCATTGCCCTCAGTGTACCTAGCGAGCAAGGTGTCAGCGACAGAGAGTGAGTACAACGGGGAGGAGGACTGACAGACTGAGACGCTGGTGGAGGAACCTCATGGGAGGAGGCAAGTAGTTAATCAAAGTGATGTGTGCAGTCTTGACCTGTCTGCACTTGTGACTGATCCCGTACATCCACCATGAAACTCACACCGGAACTCCTCGCACAGGCCGTCTCTGGCCTGAACCCTGTCAAGGAGCGTCAGCTAGATCTCAGAGGTGCGCATCGGCTCGCTTCACAACACTCTTTATTAATTTGCCACCAGGATACAAAATACCCGCAATCGAGAACCTTGGTGTAACAAAGGCAAGTACGCGTTCCTCTTCAACAGACACACGGCTACTGACACCGTTCACAGGATCAGCACGATGCGATAGACTTCACAGATAACAGCATCATCACCCTCGGCAACCTTCCCCTCCTCAAACGTCTCCGTACGCTTCTCCTCGCTAACAACCGAATATCCACCATCTCGCCCAGCCTTCATCTCTCTGCTCCCAACCTCACCACCCTCGTCCTTACTGGCAATGCCCTTGCTGAATTAGGAGATCTAGAGCCTCTCAAGGACCTCAAACATCTCCAGTATCTATCGCTCTTGGGTAATCCCGTCGCCGAAAAAAAATATTATCGCGAGTGGCTTGCCTGGCGGATTCCCAACCTACGGGTGCTCGATTTTCAAAGGATTCGCGACAAGGTGTGTTTTCTATACTATGATCCCTTGGACAACACCTTATGATATCTCTAGGAACGTAAAGCCGGCAAAGCTCTCTTCCTTACAGCGGAAGGCGTACCCAACGCCCTTGCAACAACATTGTCCACGACCATTTCCTCTCACGCTGGAAAACTTGTCCTGACAATAGACGAGCCCAAAGCCGCTCCGCTGGCAGGCAAAGCCGGTCGCCTTATGTCCAAAGAGGATCAAGAGCGCGTCAAAGCAGCTATCGCAAAAGCTACATCAATGGAAGAGATCAGACGGATGGAAAGGAGTTTACGCGAAGGCTATCTGCCAGACCTGGAGTCCGTAGGGGCATAGAAAATACCACAAGCGTCAGGGTTTTGTTCGTACATTTGCATTTCTACCCTAATTGTTACTTTTATCATGTATATTGACGGACAAGTCATAGTTCCAAAAGCGGTGCCAGACTAGGCTTCTTTGGACGAGCTGTGGTACACTAGCAAGTCCAGACTAGGTGCCTAGTATCCCTTGACGCCTGCATTACCGATCCATAATCCGTGGAATCCCAACGCAATGACAGCAGTCAAGTTCGCTAACGAACTGATACCGTGAAGTGACCCAAAACGACGATTGAGAGCTTTCATCTCTTCTGAAGCCTGGTACTCAAAACCATCAGCATCTGAACTCTATCCAGCGATCGAGACATACCGAAGGGTCATTGTACTGCTTGCCTTCCTCTTTCTCAAGTTGATGGCGCTTGAACATTGTTCTGTCCATCCGGTGAGCAGTTCGCCGAGCTTCAAGTGCTCAAGATACCTACCTGCTGGTCATAGGACCAATAACAAAGTAGTTAACGCCTTGAGAAGCCAAGACTGCTGCAAGGGCATAAACTTGGGCGACATCAGCAATATAGGGCCTAGCGATGTGTGTAACGACATCGGGATGCGAGTAGATCCACTTGGCCATGAGAGCTCCAGAAAGGAGCATGGATTGAACGAAATACACGGGGAACACTTTGTGCTGGAGAGCTCCAAACTGCTGTCGAGCTGTCCGGCGGTTAGAGTTTCAGCGGAGTACAGCTCAGCGGCAAGCTCACTTACGAAGGGCCTTGAAAGCAATGACTCCTTAAGGCTATTAGATATGACTTTATGCCCCCGGAGACAACCCTCTTACCTCCAAAGAAAGTGACCCAGATAGCTAGGGATGACGCTCTATGAGCAGTGTACTCAAGACACTACTCCAAATCACACTTACACATGCCAAAGAGCCATCCATATCCAAGGAGGTACAAACCATTGGTATTTATCAGGCCAGCGATAGAGGTCAAAGTGAGACGTTCAAAGCGGGACATATCAACAGTCAATGGTGAGAGAAGTAAAGAGCAATGAGCAAGTCGTCCCCAGGCAGACTAGCCGATTGCCCCATGTCGATCATGACGTGAAATATAGACCCCCACGGTCACCTGAGATGACGTCCACAGAAAAATATATGGTGTTTATTCTACTCTCCCAGTGGATAATTATTGGTCTATGGTTAAATATGAGGAAATCATCCAATGACAAGCTTAGAGTCTCCGTCTGTGAACTCATATGCAGGTACCTCAAGATTGAGCTAGAAACGGGCGAATGGTAAGTAGCTTGCGGCGATAAAGCAAGAAACGCGGTCCTTACAGGAGCAGGGCCCTTGCGAACGCGACCAGCTAAACGAGAATCTCAGTAACCCCGTTCAGTCACCAGACAAGAAGACGACGCACAGATATCATAATGCGAACCATGGCAAGGGCAGAACCTGCACAATGAACCCTCAGTTAATGAAAATCCAGTGAAATTTTAACATACCATCCACCAAAGTCACCAGCCTCACCAATGGGCACACAACCCAAGTGCGTGCAAACACCCAACATAACAAGCCACTCAGGCTTCTTAGCACGGTCCTCATCAGCCTGAGGATCCCTGAACGACTTCCAATCCGCAGAACGAGCCTCCTCAATCTCACTCTGAGTCCTATGCCTAATGAACACGGGCTTTCCTCGCCACTTGATAATAACGTTCTTGCCCTCGGGGATGGTAGACAAGTCGACCTCGACCTTGGCCAAAGCCAAAACATCAGCAGACGCAGCCATGGTTTGCAAGAACTCGGAGATGGACGACTTTGCGACGGAAGCGGAGAGAACACCAAGGGAACCGACCATGAAGTACGACAAGGCACGGTTGTTGTCCACGTTGGCGCGGTATTTCGACCAGTCTGGGACCTCTGGTGCATCTTTCCTTGCAACAGTCGTATGGATAAGACGTTGCTGGAAGTGCAGAGAGTTGGCTACGAAAGGTATCCGATTTTAACCAGGGTGAACTCAAGGGATACAAAAGCAAGACTCACTGGTAGTAACGGTCTTGCTCACAAGACCCGAGGCAGGGGAGAAGGTAACACCACCAGACCACCTAGGCTGGACATCAGAACGGGAAGAGGATGCGGAATGGCCATGGTCATGTTCTGATGCTTGGCCACGCGCTGCGAGGTTGAGACGTGGCGCGCTGGGGACACCAGTAGCGAGGGTGCGGACGGTGGGGGCGAGCGTAGTGGCTCTTTTCGTGGCCTGGAAAGTAGCCATGAGAGTAATAAGGAGTGTGTGCTGCCGACGTTGGACGCTGAGCACTGAGTTTGTGTTTGCTGCTACTCTCTCTGACCGGGGTTTTCCTTGCCCAAATAAATCACTTCCGTTCCGTCCCGGTCCCTGATCACAATACCCTCATTGCTTGCTCCGACCTCGACAATAAACTACTTATACGTCGGCATAATCTGAAGAAAAATATAATAATTGAGCATTTCATACTCCTACTTAGGGCTGGTGCTCGAATTGTCTTTGCAAGAAGCAAGGTCGAAATTTCTCTACTTGCTAAAAATATCATATTGCGGTGTACGAACTTCCAACTTACCGCCTCCAATGTATACACATCGCGTATCTAAGAGGAGCCTCGTCTTCCGGTCAAGCCAGACAGCTCCTTACTCTCAACATACCATACATGCGATAAAAAAACCACAAGCACTTTCTCTTTCATAAGAGATTTAGAAGCAATATTCTACAATACATGAGGTAATCTTTCCCCCCGTACATACTTACGTAGTGACAAGCTGCAAGTGCTTGTTGAGGCACGTCTCGACTACGTTGGCATCGAATGCAGGCCGAATGTTGAAGCCGGCGTTTTTGACGAAAAACCGAATGTTAGTCGAGAAGTCGGTGATAATTCCATCGACCTTAAAGTCCAGGAGCTGCTCGGCAATGTTCAGGCGATCAACCTGTGAGAAGTGTTTATTAGTTGCAACCATCAAAGAACCCGAGAACCCAAGACTCACAGTCCAGGGGATAACAGCAAGGCCCAGGTCATGGGCACGATCAACCATGGCTTTGGTAGTGAAAGGGATGTAACCGGGCTGGGTGGGGTCAGGAACCGGGGAGGCGTTATCAACGGCAGCAGGTGAGAGGATGGTAGCACCAATAGAAGCAGCTGCATTAGCAATCTGCTCGCCAAGGGTGGCACCAGGGAAGCTCTTAATGTCAAGACCAGCTTGCCAGACCGAGACGGTGTTATTGGGACCAATGACGGTAGTCCTAAAAAAACATCATTGCTACGATGCAACGAAATCGATATGGTATATGCGCACGAGTCAATGAGAGCAGCCAAGGGAAACATGGGCTCAATCTTCTTCATGCCGATCAAGGTGCGCCAATCGAAACTCTGGTACTGCACCCAAATCAGCCCGAAAGGATTGAACTGTAGTGATGGAAAGACTCACGGTAATTTGGCCGAGGGAATATCCACTTCTTACGAAGGATGCGTGTTGGAATCTAACAAAGTCATCGGGAGTACGGGTTGTGCCGTTGAATTGAGGGTTAACTTTTGACTCAATGTTGAAGAAAACCTCGCGCTTTTGGTCAACACAGCGAACAAAGTCAAAGACTTCGTCCAAGGTGGAGATTTTAGTACCAGGATTAGTCAGTTGCATGGCTATGGGTACTTGTTCAATGACTCTGTATACCGGAATCCAGCAAGGAACTCACGAAAATCAATAAGACGCAGTGAGCCGCAGTCTAAGGTTTTGACCTGAGCCAAGGTGAGGTTCGCAATGAACTTGCCGACGTAAGGGAAATCGGGATCGTCAGCGAACTGAGAGACACAAATCAGCACTGGAACCATCTGGGAGGGAGAGGTAGAGATACGGCGGGTTTGGTGTCCTTGCACTTGGTGTCAAGAATTTGCTCGTCGTGCCAAACAACGACAACGTCATCCTGGAGAGATAGAGTCAGAATCTCAACAGCTCGCCTTCCACAGTCCAGGCAAATGAGTAATTACCTTGGTGATGCCATTGTCCATTTCGAGAGTGGTGACACCATTTAAAAGTCCTCTTCAAAGGGCGAATGAGGAAGGTATATCCAGAGAGCCGAACCACTGTCGTACCTTGCGAAGGCGGGCAGGGTGTTCTCAATCTCGTCCCCACGCCCTCCACGGTGACCCTAAAGACAGATAGTGGATAACGTGCACAACGGATTAACGCATACATCCAGAATATTACACTATCTACTCACTTGGACATCGTAAAACTTCGTTGGAGTGAACTTCGGAGGAGCACCAAGTACGATAGCCACCTGAGCGCAAGTGAACAACCAGCGGAAGAGGGAAGGCATGACGCGCCGAGAATCAAGATGAAGGAAGCAGGAGATGCTACCTGGCACACGACTCTTTCAGGAAACCCTTAAGTATATGTCTGACTGCTCAAATGTGGCGAAACATTGCAATACCACAAGACGCGGAAACGCATGATTAAGACTAGAAAAATAGCCTGTGGGAAAGGCGGTAACGAACGTTCAAGCCAGGTTCCCAGTTTGATTGGGAAAAAGAGGACCCGAATCGATAGGAAGCAGGTCCACGTTTTGTTCAATGTCCACGGGATACATGCCAGGGGATATAGGAAACTCAAACTGTAGAGTGGTTCTGAGGAGAGAGAAGACATTTGGGTGTAAACACGTACACAATGGTGGGAAGCAACCGACATAACGAACGTGCAATCTTGATCCACCTCTTTATTTCATTTTGGTTCCCCATCGTTATGAATAAATTTGGACAAACGAACATCAGGTTTTCCCCAGTCAGAGAGGACCCGGACACATCGCAAGAAAATGCTGCCGGCACCCCACATGGCGTCGAAGGGTGCTGACTGACAAGTAGGAAGAGCGGCTAGGAACACACGTTCCTCGATGTAAGGAAGTGTCTCTGATAATATATTCTCGCTTTTGAACGACATTTTATTTCCGGGTCAACAACGCTGACAGGAATAACCTGAGTGGTATTGGTGAAGAATTTAGGGCTGCAACACGTCTTACTACCCTGGGTGTCTTGGGACATGGCTGGATCCGCAAGTGGCGAATGGGGCCAAGAACAATGTGATAAAGATCGAACCGTTATGTTTTCTTGGTCTGGTCTTGGTTGCTGCTGGGCTTCTGGCCATCGACATTGTGGAGCCCTAGGTTGTTCCAGTTGTCTCGTTCCATGAGGCCCCTTGCGAAGAATGAGAGCACGGGCATCAAAAAGGAGACAGGTACTCACTTCTGCATCCGACAATCAAGGTAGTCCTTGCTCAGAGCGCGACAGGGTGTCGAGTTGTTCGAGTTCTCCTTCAAACATTGCATATAGACCAGCATCTTGTCTCTGCACTCCCCTATGATACTCTGAGCGTTGGGCTACGATAACGATGATCAAGGAGCTGACCATAGTGATCTAGGGGAAAAGAGCCACGGTCTGGGGGTGTGGGCTTGAAGCCAATGTTAATAGACGGTGGTCGGCCGAAAGACATGGTGGATAGAAATTCCGTGACTCACTCCGATTGACGTTCCTAGTGGAATGATCGGTGAGAAAATCTCCTGGTCCGACATCACCACACATGAATTGACAAGGATCGGGGAACTGTTTCTACATGCTCTCGATACAGTACAAAACTGTATTTGCGATTGAAACCCATGGTCAACATATAACAGTGCAGGTTCATTTCTTCTTCCCCTTGGATGCTGGTTTCTTACCTTTCCCCTTCTTATCAGTCTCTGAATAGTCGTCGTCGCTTTCTGCACCATCGGATGATATCTCCTCTTGGACAACAGTCGTCTTTGATGACGAGCTAACACCCGAACCCGTTCCAGACTGCCCTGCCCCATCTACGGTCAAATCGATACCAGCAGCCTGAACTGCCTGACTCAAAGCCAATCGTTGTTCCACATTTGCTGCTGCCGCATTCCGAGTCCCTCTAAGCATCACAATCTCCTTCAACCAGCCATTCTCCCTCCGTAAATCCGCTACCTCCTTCTCCAACTCTTCTGCGCGACTCGTTAGGTCTGATACCGACCGCTCCAAGTTAATTGTCCGCTGTTTCTTTTTGATCCGAAACCGGGCTAGAAAGCCATTGTCAACGTCCCACGCCCGGACTAGTTATTTCTCAAACCTCACCAGATGCTGCTGTATTTCTGCGCCGTTTCTCCTCAGCAATCGCCGAACGCTCGGCCTCTGTCAAATCGATCTCCGTTCTGGACGGGGAACCCGCGGACCCTGGGGTTGAAGCGGCAGCATCTGAAGCGGAAGATTGCTGAACGGGTTGGGAGGATGATGTGGCAGACGTCCGACCTCCTTGGTTATCTGCTAGCGGTAGCGCTGGCAGTGCCGGCGGGGTGTTTTGGTGTGGGCTCGTGAATAGGATCGGCGGGATGATTGGTGCATGGTGCAGGAAGTTATACGCTGGGTGGTGCCCTTGTTGATTTGCAAGCTGGTTCCAAGCGAAATCTAACGATGATATGGGTGGTAGCTGTGGGTGGGCCATCCCTCCTTGGTGGAATAGATTGTCGTAAAACGGATGTGGATTTACCTTCACCAATTGGGCGAAGGATTGACCAAATTCTGTGCCAGAACCAGATGCTCCTGCGATCTGTGCTAGTAGAGCCGCGTCATGGATGCCCGACTAGCGCAGAAATTAGAATATTAAGGAGGGAAGCTCGGGGCGCGCCTACTCACTTACCCCACTAACACCCCCAGATTGGGTGGAAGAAGACGGAGAACGTGACCTTCGGTGTTTCCGCCCTTGGTTTGTTTCTCCCGTGCGTGGCGGTTCGTTGTCCATGTCGAAAGCAAATACAAGTTGTTCCCAGTGTTCTAATTCTGTTTGGGCCTTGGGGGAAGCTGCATGCAGCTGAAGATTACCTGTGTCCTCGTCCTTGAAAGAGGGCATTCCTATTGAGATACTCCATGTTGCTCCAGAGTTGTAGGGACGACATTAACTAAGAGAGGGATCCCCGATTCGCCATCAGAGGACAAGATTGCGTTAGTTGAAGTGAGGTGCACGTCACATTTATCAACTTCCCATTTCTATTTCTGGCAGCCTTATCGTCTCCTTCCAATGTTTGCCAATACCTCGACATTGTGTCGTCTTGCACATGACCCTCGCGTGCGGTTCACCTCTAACCAGTCTCTCTGATCAGATGGCTTTCAACACATAACTTCGACCCCCCCCCGGCTGTCCGTCAAGAGCATTCTAGGAACGAATGTCGAATTCCTGCTCTCATTATTCGACTTTCTACCAGAAATCGCGTTCCAGATGCTCGTGGCTCATCACCCAAAAGAGGGACATAAAGACTAGAACTATATTTCCATCCTTTTGTAGATGCTTTTCTTTGTGAATGCTTTTCAAAAGTGGCACTGTTCATAAGCCTTTACCCTCTCAACTGGACCTGCGCATTTCTCTTATACCGCAATAACAAACGATTGTTGTAGTTGGCGGCGACGTTGGGTGATGATGCTTGTGGCAAATCTGATCTATTGCGTCTATGCTGATTTGTCAGCCAATTACGCGTCGATTGACGCGTAAGGAAACTCATTAAGCCAGACCTCAGTCCCCTTGCTTTTTGTCTTCATCGACACCCACATCTCGCACAATGGTTCGTCAGTCTCCTAGTTATTTGGACCAATTATGAAATGTGTGCGACCACAGATTATTCGCATAAGGTCCAAGGATGGCAACTTTCGGTTCAACCTCCAACCTTCAGATGATGTATCCGTGCTTCTGGACAAGGTACACAGCCCTTCTAGCCATTAACCGTGATATTCACGAGAGCCTCTCTCTATAGATCCTGTCAACAGCGGCTGACGCCGACCCATCGAGCATCACCATATCTAATCAACCACGGGGTAACGAAGTCAAGATTGAGGTTCTGCAGGGCAGAACACTACGGAACCTCGGACTCAAGTACGCTCCTCATGGTTCACTTAACTGCCCGACGACTCACTCTCTTCATCAGCCATGGTGACTTGATTTTTGTGTCATATCAATCCAAACCCGCGTCATCATCTAGCAGTACCACAGCTATGCCTTCCACCAATACAATCAACGTCCCTATTACCCCCGTCGCGAAGCGGCCGTGGGAGCTCGTAAAAGAAGATCCAGTTGACGAATACTGGCGTTCACGAGATGGTAAGATTCCACGGGGAAGGGATGCACAGTTCTGCAAACACGGGCCGAAAGGCATGTGTGACTACTGTATGCCCCTCGAGCCATATGACGCCGCATATCACAAGGAGAACAACATCAAGTATCTTTCGTACCATGCATATCTCCGGAAGATCACACCTAAGCAAACGACTTCGGCGTCATCGTTCCTCCCTCCCCTCAACCCTTTGTCCTACAAGGTTAAAGTCCCTTGTCCAACTGGGAGCCACCCACCCTGGCCTGCTGGTATCTGTACAGGATGCCAACCTTCGACGATCACCTTACAGTCGCAGCCTTTCCGTATGGTTGACCATCTGGAGATAGCTTCTATGGAGATCGTTGACCGGTTCCTCGAGGCTTGGCGGAAGACAGGCTTGCAACGATTTGGATGGTTGATTGGTCGATATGAACCATATGACAAAGTGCCCATGGGAGTCAAGGCTGTTGTCGAGGCAATCTACGAGCCGTTGCAGCAAGGAGAACTGGATGGCCTAACTCTTGGTTGGCCCTGGGAAGAGGAGAGTCGAATCCGCGACTTATCTGCCGCCGCGTCCATTCCCCTCACAGTCGTTGGTTACGTCTTCACCGATTTGACACCAACACCCGAAGATCGAACAAGGAATATCTATAAACGCCATCCCCAGTCCTTCTACCTCTCCTCTCTTGAAGCTATCTTCGCCGCGAAACTCCAAAAGGACAATCCAACGGCTTCACGATCGTCACCGACCGGCCAATACGGTTCGAGACTTGTAACGGCGGTGTTGACAGCGACAGAGGACGGCCAAGTTGATATTGCTGCTTATCAAGTCTCGGAGCAGGCTGTGGCCATGGTCGACGCGGACATGATTGAAGCGAGTGTCGACCCTGGTATCGTGCGCGTTAAAGAAGAAGATCGCAGCGCAGACTCGGCAAGGTATATACCTGACGTGTTCTTCTCATACAAGAATGAGTATGGTCTGGAGGTAAAGAAGACCGCGAAGCCTTGCTTCCCCGTGGAGTACCTCTTGGTGAATGTACGTATGCCTCGGCTTGTATCTCCTTGTTTTCCTAATTGTGTTTGAATTCCGTAGGTGACGCATGGTTTTCCGCAAAATCCCTCCCCTCTCTTCAGCTCGACACAATTCAAGATTGAGAACAGACCAGGATTAGAGGATCAAACCCTCGACAACGTCATGTCCCAGCTCCTCAAATTAGACGCTCCAAACATCCATGACAGCCGGACGGCCAAACCAGGAGAAGCCCATAAACGTATTGAGTTGGCGAGATGGCTCAGTGACTGGCATTTAATCGCGTTCTTGGGCACAACGCAGTTGATTTCTGATGTGAGTATTCCTTTCCTTGCCTCTGGAACCAGTTCACATTGATAACCTTGGATACTGTAGGAAGACCTCAAGTTAATCATGCGAACTGTGACAAATCCAAAGATCTTTGAAGACATCTCTCTATTTGACCCGGTCCTCAACTCGGATAGCTGGCAGACTTTGATGGCATTCACACGTGAAAGTGCTCGTAAGTAATGCCTCTGTTCTATTTCCACTTGTAGCATTAAACCTTTCTACTTAATGCTAGCTGCACCCCCTTCGTCTTCGGCACCGGCCGCACTCGGTGGCTCTCGCATGGACGATGACATCCCTCCGGAGATCTTTGATCAAATCGCTGCTGAAAGCGCTGCAAGTGGAAGGGGGAGTTCAAGTGGAGCTCGGATTTGTCCACACTGTACGTTCGAGAACACGCACGGTGGACATGATTGTGAAGTTTGCGGGCTCCCGCTATGATTTTTCCTTCTTGACTCCGACAAGGACAGTCAACAGGAAGATATGCATGGAAAAAGGGGGGAAAACAAAATAAGGACTAGTCTGTATTTATGTGTACATAGACCCCAAGGAAATCATGAGTGTACAACGCTTTGTTGAACCCGCGGTTGAATATAAAGAGTGGACCCGCGTTTATTTTGGCAAATGGCGAAAAGAATATGGATAACCTTGTAGAGTGTATATATGCATATAAAATATCGTTCTCTTGGGCACCTTTAAACCCTGGAAGCCAATGGCGAAGATATGCAACAAACAATAGTTCGGCCCCACAGAAAGTAAAAGAAATTGAACCATACCCGTCATAAGGTTAAAGCGAGTGGTCTACCGGATGAACCCATTACTGGGTGAAGATCCACCAACCCGCAAAAGCAAGACCGAACAGAATACCAAGCGCACGTGCAACGATGACGACGACCAGTGCTTTGCGGATGGCGGCGTAGAAAGTGCTTAGAGCTGATCCAGACCAGTTTATCCTTGGGGCGGGTTTTCAGTTATCCGGAAGTCTAAGAATAGTCGCAGCCACTTACCGGCGGTCATTGACACCCCCAGCACGGAGGCTCGCTTCCCATCCGCGAATAATCTCTCGGTAACGTTTACCAAACACCCTGTAAAGAGAAGGCCACAGTCAAACTCCGAACCGATAGTGTCATAGACAACGAGTGACCCACCAGATCCAAAAATTGACATCAGGATACGAAAATCTGGGGAAGACGCTGGCAAGACTTGGGGCCACGTACTCCACCCGGAAATCCTCTACCACATCTTGATATGGGAGTTGCATGTATTGTGAAAGCGGTGACTCGCTGCCTTGCTCCTTGGGAGGTATGGTGTGGTGGGAGGATTGCGGCAATATCATGTAAGACATGAGGTCAAGGGTCATCCCCAACGAGAGGCCCCAAAGTTTTAGCGTATTGGGCAAGTAGCCCTTTTCAATAACGTCGTGTGTGCTTGTGAACTTGTTCTTCCTCTCTGAAGGAGTATGGTCATCAAGGGATGGCAAAGGTTCTAGGATAATTGCGGGAAATTCCATGCTTCCTACGAGTGCGCGGATAAGGAAGCGGAGAGCGGTGGAATTGCGAGGTGCAATGCGTGACGCGGCATCAACACTGACGGTGGACCATTTGGATGATGAGATGGGCGAGACGAGGGATGCGAGAGGTATCCAGTGGAGAGTGGTGGTAGCGATTGGATCTGGGGGTGGTGCTGTTGGTGTGACCTGGAGGAAGACGTAGGGGGAGAGGATCATAAGGAGACGTTTTCCAAGCGAAGTGGTGATTTCACGATCGTCGAGCTGGCCGACGCAGGTATAATACTTCTCAGCAAGGTCAATACCAATTTCTTCCCATGTTTGGCGCATAGCTTTAGGGGTTTATAGTTCTTGTGTTAGGAACGAAGGCAATATAGGAGCTGTGTTAGACATACCAGTATAGAGCCCGCCTTCATCGTCCGCCTCAGTTCGACCGCCGGGGAAAGCAGCATGCGCTTCGCGTCCGTTGCGTGCTCGACCTTGTGCTAGAGAAGCACTATCTGCAGAGTCGGCTTTGCGATGAAGGAAGAGAATTTCAGGTCGAGATTTAGGATCCTTGACCCAATCTTGCTCAAAGAATTCCGTTAGGGTGGGTGGTGGGGATGAGGGATCTGGAAGTTTCGCAGTGGGTGCAGGCACGACGCGGATGAGGAGGGCGACAGCAGCTCGACGAGGCTCTAGAAATATGTTAGGGATGACTGATATCAATGTAACGGATGAGTGACGTACGGGTCGGAGGGGATGCGATCATGCGGGGCGGGGTTGAGCGAATGCGTTGCAACGCCCGAGCTAGGAGGGCGGTGGCGAAGACAGGTTTCTCTATCATACTGGCTGGTTTCTCTGGATGAGAAGCAATGTCAGTGTGTAGCTGGGGGTGCGGAAACCTAGTGGAGCAGACCTTTGGGCATGATGGTCATAAGTATCGTCTGGGAGAGGTCAGCGGGAGGAGAAGTTGATGGAGTTTTACAATCCCCAACCAATTTGTTGCCTGACGTCGTTTCTCGGCATCTCCCGACCCTGAAGCTCATGGGATACCCGGCTTACTCGTCTTTCCTGCAGGTGCAATCACAAGCAAATCATCCCCACAACTCTTAACTTTGCTGGTTGTACTACTCTTGTTCAACGGGTTGGGTTCGGACATGTCTTGGAGACGCCCTAGTTGAAAAGTAGTTGAAAAGTCTGGGGTTTCATATTGGTCAGCTGATGTGTTGTTCTATCAGGTTCTATCTCAAAGCTAGATGAGGTCTGATCAAAATGACATAATCAGGTTGGAAATGTTCAGCCACGAAATAGGGGCCGTTTCGCCACAACCGCCTCAAGTGAAATTCGCACAGTCAAATTGGTTAAATCTACAGACAGAACAAGTCCGCCGAGAGGTGGTATGCAAAGGGGCCTACAGAATAGGGTTATATCTCAACCCATCCTGCATCAGTCTCTTCGGGACTGACAAGGAGATTAAGAACGAAGTAAATAGCACTTGCACCTAGACGCATCCCAAGACCACGATACAGCTGCCCGAGCCCTGTATTCTTCCAAATGCTCTCGGGCTCGTCATCCAGGTTGTTCACCTCCTGCTCTTCCTTCCCTCCATCTTTGCTCTTGGCAGACTTGGAATTTCTTCTGCAACGGGAACGGCGAGTAATCGGGAGGTCCGAGCGTTCTTCTGTCAATATGTGCCAGAGTGCGTCCACAACACCGTTGTATGGTGCTGGTCGTAGCTCAACGCAGCCTTTGATGGGTTCAGCTATCCCACGAACTTGCACCTGGAGTCGGCGACGAATGGTTTCAATTGGTAGTGTCACGAGTAAGCCAATGCAACTAGCTGCAAGTTCAGCACAACCCCAGGCGATAGGATGAGACTCCTCGGTAATGTGAGAGGCCCCAAAGTACGAGGCAATGAGCCCCGGGAGTGCAAAGGACACGAGGGGACGCACTGCACTGTCGAGGAGTGTCGGAATAAGAAGGTTAGGGTGCAGGTAAATGCCCTTTAGTCCTCCCTCATCGCGAAGGATCTTGTGCAGTGCGTCAAAGGGTCCAGTATAAGTTCGATATCGAGCGGTGAATGACTGCACCACCAAACGTGTTCTAATAAGATCCAGAGGCGAGAGTATAAACCCGGTGAGAACGTGTGAGGCAATGGGAAGTATTATGGGTGGCTGGTGAAACGGGGACATAGATGGGAAGAATAGTGAATGCATGAATTGATTTATGAGCGGTTGTATCGATGTCGAAAGCATCTCGGTCAACGTCGACGTAAGGAGCCCTATGGGACAAAGTATTGAGTTGATCGAAGCATTTCATCCCAAGGTTACACACACCTTTCCAGAGCGCAAGCCAACCCTCGAAACGGAAGCGCCCAACCCTCTTAATCATGTTCCAGACGCCATCTACGCTGCCAACGGGAATGATGTACTCTGGCCGTGTGCCTTCTTCTAGAACAGACCGACGAATGACGTAGCCTTGTTCATCGGTTGGTCGCGGAGCTGGGTATCGCTTTGCAGTTCCAGCATTATGTGGGTCCGTAAAGTAAGAATCGTCATTGTCAGAGTCACTGAACTGCAATTTCGGGTGACAATCCATTATTAACAAGGTCGAAGAACCGTGGCCATTGAGCTGGACGTACTGTCTCTTCATGCTCTTCTACGTATTCCTCCTCTGCTTGGGGTTCTCCTGCATCCCGTGGCACCCATTGGACTTGAAGCAATAACTTTCCAACCTCCCATGGATTCACAAGCGCAGTACTTGTGTACTGAAGGACGGCGGAAGCAACGATCGTTTTGAAAAGTTGAGCGGGGTTGATTCCTGAAGGTTCGGACAAGTCAAGAGAGGGTGATAATTCGAAGATTGAATTTCGTGTTGGGCGTGTTGACCATTGATACGCCTGGGCTACTGGTTCTAGAGGGGACGTCGAAGTTGCGTTAGGTTTTGGAACACTCGGAGCTGGAGGAACAAAGGCCCAGGCATTAGAAGGATCAATATATAAATCTCGAAGAGAAGGCGGCGCGGTCATGACATTGAGCGGCCAGGTGAAAAGTTGCTCTGGCTCGTAGTTGGCTGAGACTTGTGTCCCAGCATGGCTGGACACTCTTTCCTTTTTTGGCTTTCCGCCCACGTGTTCATTCCGCCTCTGAGTGGTCTCTCCTATTCTGCCAGCGCTTATCGGTCGACATTCAAAGGATTCAACGGATAATACACAACTTGATCATTGACCACGAGTATGCTACGCTTCTCAATCTCGCAGTAACTCTCGACTCCACCCACCATGACTTCCATTCCGTCACGGGCTTATTTAGCTGCGAGCACATTAGTGGTGGTTTCACACGTCCCCGGTTCACCACGAGTTTGGCCGTGTTCTGGGCTCTGATGGACGCACTTTGTGTGGCAGATCTTCCTAGCCTCTTTGATCTGAAGTATCTCCCCACTGCCTATTTCCATGGAGGTAGGGTGCTGTGGGTTTCCGAGCAGTGTGATTTACACTTGAATGTTAGCTGACGACATTGCGGGCTCGGCGGTCGGAAACCGGCAATGGGGATGCTTTATTCTGGACAGCCTCCGCCAACTAGTGACGACATGTGACATGTGACATTTGAGCTTCGAGGAGTGACATCAGCCAAATACATGTTGGTCTAATTCGCCTGCACCCCACGTTCTCTAGATCTTCGCTTGCCCTTGTTTCTCTCTTTCAACCCCCTTTGACAACTCTAACTTGACTTCCTTCTCCTCCACACTGTTCTAACTCCGTTCCCACTCCTGCCCGTTGTTTCCCAATGGCGACCAACGGCGCAGCACCCACAGACCCAGCCCAACTAGATACCATTCTGAAACAAGACGCCGAACGGAAGCGCGTTCCAGTTCACAGTTTCGACCCGGATGCCCCTCCTCAAGAAAAGGCTGCTGCTGCGCGCAAGGGACGCGACCAGCTTAATAGCATAGTGGCTAGCGACAAGAAACGTCCCGCTGTTACCGAGAAAGGTGCGTTTAATCTAGTTCTCTAAATGCCAACTCATTGCAAGTGCCTAATTCATCTTTAGAGCTAAAAGTAGAACCGGGACGCTCGAATGTAGTTCCGACAATCACTATCGAGGATCATGATGGACCCCAGCCCTTGGTCACGGCCAAGGACGTGCCGGAATCGCCCCAGGATGTTCAAGAGGATGCTGCGGCCAACAAGATTCCTGGAGCCATGCCTACGGATCCTGCTCCAGCCATTCCCGATTGGTACCGCGTAGGCTGGCGCCAAGTCTCGGGCATTGATAACCCTCCGCTGACTGAGGGGGAGGAAAGGGATAGGAACATCCTTGAGTTGTTCCTCAGCGAGCAGTTCTATGGCGACTGGTATCATAATGCTGCAGTGATTGTTTTCGTACGTTTCATCCGATCGAGCAGGATATATACCACCTTTTCTAACATTATACCTGACAGGCTGTTTTTGCGTCACACTTCCTCACTCGCTTTGGCTTTGGGTGGGGTTGGTTATTCATTCTACTTGCTTTCTGCAGCACCTACTACTCCACATCTATGACGCGTACGAGGAGACATGCAAGGGACGATATCCAGCGTGAGCTCGTCAAGACAGGGCTGGCATCTGAACACGAAACTGCGGATTGGCTGAATCACTTTTTGGAACGCTTCTGGCTGATTTATGAGCCCGTTCTTTCTGCAACCGTTATTTCCTCCGTGGATCAGATCTTGAGCGCGAATACTCCACCATTTTTGGATTCTCTGCGTCTGACAACCTTCACTTTGGGAACCAAAGCACCGAGAATTGACCAAGTCAGGACCTTCCCGAACACCGAAGATGATGTTGTTATGATGGACTGGGGCGTTTCTTTCACGCCTAATGACACCTCAGAAATGACCCAACGCCAGATTAGACAGAAGGTCAACCCAAAGATTGTGTTGTCGGTTCGGGTTGGTAAGGGTCTGGCGGTAGCGTCTATGCCCGTTCTTTTGGAGGATATCACCTTCAGTGGCCTCATGCGGATTCGTTTGAAGCTGATGTCCAACTTTCCCCACGTCCAAGTGGTGGACATCTCCTTTGTCGAGAAACCTGTGATCGACTACGTCCTCAAACCCATTGGTGGTGAAACATTCGGGTTCGATATTGCCAACGTAAGTTATTGAGCGTGCCATTTGAAGCCGTTTCTGAATTTGCTCTCGTCAGATCCCTGGTTTGTCTGCGTTTATCCGTGACATGACGCACATGACGCTTGGTCCAATGATGTACGAGCCTAACGTATTCACTCTAAATCTCGAACAACTTCTGTCTGGCAAACCCCTCGATGCTGCAATCGGCGTTCTTCAAGTTACTATTCATTCTGCGCGCGGAATTAAAGGCACCAAGATCGGTGGTGGAACTCCTGACCCCTATGTCAGCCTCACTATCAACGACCGCCAAGAACTTGCCCGCACCAAGTACAAGCACAACACGTACGTTTAACTTTCCCATCCAAAACTCTACTTATGTATGCGGGTGTAGTTACAACCCAACATGGATGGAGACGAAGTTCATTCTGATCAATTCTCTCAGCGAGAACCTCATTCTCCATCTCTACGACTACAATGACCACAGGAAGAACACCCTTCTCAGCACCGCTACTTTTGAACTGTCAAGGCTCGTGGACGATGCCTCGCATGAAGGCATTGTTTCTCCGCTGTTGAAGGATGGCAAGGAACGCGGAGAATTGCGTTATGATGTTACTTACTATCCTGTCTTGGAGGTTCCTGAGGGTTCGACCGAGGTTCCCGAGTCCAGTACGCTCGTGCATCGTTACTACTGCTGCTTATTCTCATCTCTACTGTGATGCTTAGGTGTTGGTATCGTTCGTCTGGTCATCCACCAAGCCAAGGACCTCGATCAATCCAAGTCCCTCTCTGGTGATCTTAACCCCTTTGCCAAAGTTTTCCTCGGAAATGACACCATCAACGACGTATTCTCCACTCCTCGATTCAAGCACACCATCTCGCCGGTCTGGGAAGCTCCATACGAATTCCTCTGCTATGACAAAGATTCCTCTATTATTACGGTCAAAGTCGTTGACGATCGTGATTTCCTCAAGGATCCCTGTGTTGGACATATGTCGATTAGACTTACGGACTTGTTGAGCTGCATGGGCGAGGCTGGCCGTGACTGGTTCCCGTTGAGTGGTTGCCAGTCTGGTCGCCTTCGACTTTCGGCAGAGTGGAAACCCGTTGCTATGGCTGGTAGTTTACATGGTCTTGATCGTTATAAGTTCCCCATTGGCGTTGTTCGGTTGCACCTTATCAAGGCTACCGATGTCAAGTACGCGTTTTATGCCCTGGTATATGGAACTGAAATTAATACTTTGCGTTTAGGAATGTTGAGGCTACCCTTGGTGGCAAGGTGAATTGATCGACATTGCATGTACGGCAGCCGTTACTAACCTTTGTTTTCTTAGAGTGATCCTTATGTTCGCGTTGTGACCGCCAATTCAGTGAAGGGTCGTACGGAAGTCGTCAACAACAGTAAGATTTTAGTTAACAACACTAAGATCCGTGTCTCACGCCATGGTTAGACCTCAGCCCGGTCTGGGATCAAATCCTCTACATCCCAGTCCACTCACTTAAGGAAACCTTCTTGCTTGAATGCATGGATTATCAGCACTTGACAAGGGTAAGCTCCCAACAAGTTCTTGGTGATATCACTGACACGTTACGTAGGACCGTTCACTTGGTACAGTCGAGCTTCACATCGCCGATCTCGCAAAAGAATCCGATGACCCCGAATATCCATACAAATCTACGGGTATTAAGTCTGCCGAGGATCCTATTCGTCTTGATAAGGGTGAAGGTTACAAAGGACGTCTGACCTACACCGCTGAGTTCGTCCCGGCTCTGGCACTCAAGAACCTCGCTTTCAACAGCCACTCGGACCAAGAACCACAACGTTTGGCTAACGATGATGGTTCCTCCATACATACCAATGACACCATGTCTTCTTCAGACCACGAGATGCAGGCCATTCCACCAGGTGTCACGATCAAAATTACAGAGAAAGGCAATCATCGCGTCACTCAGTCTATGGATTCGACTGCTACCGGAGCCAGTAGGACGTCTACCGGAAATGGTGTGTCGGATAACAACGGCAATGGTACCAAGTCTAGTGAATCTTCGACTCCTATTCCTCCATCTTCAGTGAAAAAAACTCAGACCCACGAGGAGCGAGGTGTCGAGATGAGCATCGGGGAACTTCTTACTCATCGTGAGTTTACGCTGTCCCTCTTTAAGTTCAATTCCTGGTTTGACACCTTTCGACAGAATCCGGTATTGTTGTCTTCGATATCATTTCTGGTCACTTGGTGAAAAAGGCGCGACTGGAGGTCCTTCTGGACGATGGTTACTGGCCATGCTTCGGCACCAACAAGTCGAATAGCACCAATGCTCAATGGGGTTACGTCGGCGAAGGCTTTATCAAGGAGATCGATTTCAGTCAAATTTGCCTCCGGCTCAATGAGGCGGACGAAGGCTCCAAGGAAGATATTGTTGGTGAATGGAAAGGTGACGCTAAGACGTTCCTCGAAAAGGCTATTGTGCGTCTCTTCCTGGGTTACTTGTCCCGGCTTTCAACTGAACGATGGCTCACTAGGCTGGTCCCCAAACTATGACTTTGACCCATGACGACGACGAATCAACAGTTGTGCTCGAGGCCCGATACATCCCCGTCCCCATCAAGTTGGAGCCTAGGGAGACTGTCAATAGTATGCGTCTCATGATTTACAGAGTTACCTCGGGTTGACACATCACCTTAAGATATGGGCATCCTCCGGGTCGATCTCCTTGACGGTCAAGAAATTCGCGGTGTCGATCGCGGCGGCAAATCCGATCCTTATGCTGTCTTCACGCTCAACGACCAGAAGATATTCAAGTCCCAGACCAAGAAGAAAACGCTTACTCCGGAATGGAATGAGAATTTCACGTGTCAAGTGGTATGCTGTGACCTATTCTCATGAAGGATACTCTTTTATTAACATCATATCACATCTAGCCATCTCGCGTTGCGGCTGATTTCTTCGTCGAAGTCTTTGACTGGAACCAAATTGAACAAGCGAAAAGCCTTGGCACAGCACGGATTGACCTCACCGACCTTGAGCCATTTACATCCATCGAGCGCATCCTGCCTTTGACCAGCCCCAAACATGGAGCACATGGACAAATTCGTATTCGCCTCCTCTTCCACCCCGAAATTCTCGCCAAATCCCGCCAGAAGACCTCAACCTTCAGCACTGCAGGACGCGCAGTTACTCAAATTGGTTCCTTGCCCGTATCCGCTGGAAAAGGTGTCTTCCAAGGCGTTGCTAGTGTTTTCAAGCGGGGAGACAAGGACAACGATGAGACTGTTCCTCCGATATTTGATCTTCCTTCTGGCCAATCCTCCCATCCTGTTGGCATGCCTTCGTCAGTAGCTGCTCGGAGCGAGCCTTTCCCTCAGTCCAACTTTTCTATGGATGGCGCTCCAGCACAACCGGGTACACTACGGGTGACAGTGATCGACGCTAAAGACCTTTCTGTTAACGAGACCAAGGCATATGTCACTGTTCGCGTTGGCGAAAGGGAGAGCAAGACAAAATATTCACATCACAAGACCGCGGCACCTGAATGGTAAGTAGTACCACTTCCCCTAATTGCATACCTTCTAACCCTGTGTACAGGAACGAGTCGTTCATCTTCCCAGCGTCGACTGCTACTAGTAAAATCTACGCTTGGATTCTTGACCACAAAACTCTTGGCAAAGACAAGGAATTGGGTTCAGGAGAAGTTGACGTACGAACATACTTGCACTCTGACAACCCCTTGCTGATGTTAGCTCGTAGATCTGGCGGCATATTCAACCTAATGGGATCTCGTCCGCTGATGTCTCCCTTGAGTTGCGCCACAGTGGCCTCTTGAGGCTACGGCTTGAATATGACCCTACGGTGAATCCAAGTGGTGGTAGTTCAATATCCTCTGGTGAACACGTCTCCAGGACATCAATCGTGTCCCCGTCCCGCTTCAGCATACGCGGGCGCCGTCCGGGCGCCGAAGGTGATGACTGATTATAGATGTGCGTTGAAACGGACACCAGTCTCTACTTTTCTTCTTTCTCCTTTTACTGACCTGTCTTTGATGTGCAGTTTTACATTTCACTCGCCACTACATGCATCCCATTTTATTCCCTTATACTTGCCCCAGTTGCTTAGCTAGCTAGTTATGACTTTTTTCGAGCGAAACGTAGTACGGACAGATGTTCTGCGCCTGCTCGCCTTTGCAGGACAATCTGAGAGGTAGAGGGATTAACATAGCTATTACCAAGCGTGGAAAGTGAATAGCGTACTTGGCTTTCGAGACTGTGCTTTTGCAACATCCGTTGCTGTATCTCGGGTATATTGTTCTGCTTGAGTGCGACAAGGTAAAACCGTCCCTCTTCTGACAGCAAGTCCTAACAGCAAGCCGTCAGATCTCAGTGCACGACCTCTTGGATGCCTGTTACCTTGATGATTTCCAGAAAAGCATCTGTTACCTGCATACCATCATACCCACCCGCCCAGGCACCTGAGATGCTCCCGGCTTGCTGAGCCATCTGAGCCTCTTCATATTCAGTAGGTACATATGGAGGGTTGAAAAGAACGATGTCGACCTGATGCCGGAGGCGGGACATGAGAGGTGATGCAAAGGACGCATTTACGCACTCAAGCGGAACCTTGAATCCCCTCGTGAGTATCTCTCCCAGCTCCGTTGGTAAAAAAGGTGCGAAACCTTATTCTGATCACCAGTGCGTTGGGAACACCGGCAAGCGTGGGGGTTTATATCCGTGCATAGATAGACTGGGTTGGGTTCAGAGAGACGACATTGTCTATAGAAATGGGAGATTATCGCACGGACGGAAGGTCCCAAGATCTGCGCAATGAACGAGGATACACAGCCGGACCCAGAGCTAGCAGCGATGAGATTTCAGGCCCGTCGATCAACATATGGAAGTGGCTGTTACTTACCCAACTTCCAAACAGATGAGCGGGTTGGAATTTTTCAGATCCTCAACATCAGACTCAAGCGCATCGAGGAAGAGGAATGTATCCTCTGTTTACAGTTTTAGTGTCATTCTCTGGCCACTTTTATCAACTCTTACCCGCAGGTTCGTAAATCAGATCATAGTCTTTGCTCGTCAGGTGCGAGAGGTCAGGAGTAGGAATCATTTATCGTAAGCTTTACCGGCGGTCCGGCGGCGTTGGCGGAGGGTTGGCCTTGTCTCAAATAAGATAATGCAGTTGAGTCGAGCTGCCCAGCCTCGTTGCGACCGCGTTTCTGGAACGCAAGGCGCGGGGCAGTAACCTAGAGTACATATATGACTCATATACTAATAGACACGCGCCTTTCTCAACGTGTCAAACCTGTAAAAGATACTTTTCTGCGCAGTTACCTGCTATGCCCGCGGTGCGTTGAGACTTGTTTTGTCGCGTCTCGGTTTTCATGGGATTGCTTCAAGGTGGTGTCACGAAATTACTAGAACCGCAAGAGCTTCAAGTTGCTGGGCAACCACGATCTGGCCAAACTCGTGCAGCCGGTGCAGTTCGCATTCAGCTGCAGTCTGCCCACCTCGAGAAAGAGGGTGGTTTGCGATCGTTCCTCCCACCACCTAGTCCCTTTGTCGAGATTTTAATCAATGACGAATTCATAGGACGCAGTAAGCAGGTGCACAGTATGTACGTACACATGAACTCGCCACGAAGTATTATCTCCGTTGATTATATTTCTGACTATCTTACTAGACACGACCCTTATTGGTTCCCTCAAAGCGTTTCATGCCCTTATCCACTCTTCACAGGATTCTATTGTACTGTCTGTTTTGAGCAGCCGTTCGTCCTCCTGGAGAACAAAGCTTGTAGGCAAGGCGAGCTACCGTGTACCCTTTCATCTCGCCACCAGTGAGAAACTTAGGGAAAAGGACAAGGAACGAGGTTGCATCTTGTTCGACGTTGTGTTGTATAAGCCCACACAGCTCCGAAGATGACTCCAGGAGCACCGATATTCCTTACCTCTGTGGAACTGTGACGAGCGAATACGTAGCATTGGGGATCGTGACCCTCATATTGTACGGAGCCAAAGACCTGTCTTTTGGAGACATAGCAACGAGTCAGCTCAGGCCCAGGTCATTGTGAAGACATGCATAGACGAGGTGGGCCTCCAGGCAACGCCGTTGGGTGCCTCGGGCGATCCGGAGTGGAGCTCACAATGTGAGATTCTAGCCATGGGAAGCAGGACAAGACTCGTTCTTGAGGTGAAGAATCGCGTTTATGATCTGGTCACATAACTTTGCCACTCGGGGATCTCCTTAGTGGAGTGGGCCAGATGGATGATGGTGGCCTCCAAGCGGTAGCCCGATGGGTCAGCTGAAGCTTAAGGATGAATACAAGGCCCTATCAATCAACTGAAAATTGCTATGTTATTATAATCACGAAGTCTCTGTACGTATGCACTGGGCGGCTCGGGTATACATCTTAGTACATTAGAGCATACACCTTTATGGATATTAATTAGGTTCAGTGTTAAGCACCTTCCAATTAATGCCAGAACCGGGTCCGTATTTTGCCTCCAGCCATTCATTAGCTTTCTTAAAATGTTCGTTACCGAGAAAGCCCCTATGAGCTGAAAGGGGAGAGGGATGGGCCGACTTCAACACAAGGTGCTTTCTCTACGTATGTAATAGAAGTGGATGTTAGTGTTCATTAATAATCGAGGCTGGAACGACTAACCTCATCCACACCGATAGAGTCACACGTTTTCTGGGCCGGGAGACCCCATGCCATGAAGACGACACCAGGATGGTCTTGTCTCGCCAAAACTTTGCGAAGGACCTCGGCAGTGAAAGTCTCCCAACCTCTTTTGGCATGGGAGCCTGCCTTGTGGGCCCGAACGGTCAGGCTCGTATTAAGCCATAGAACACCAAGCTCAGCCACACGGCTCAGATCACTGCACAAGATGGGAATTGGCTCGCCGTTTCGTTGGTTGGACGGAGTATGTTTAACGCACCCTGAAGTCGGTGTTATGAATCCAGGGATATCCTGACAGAGTTGCTTGTAGATATTTTTCAGCGAACCGGGGACTTTGGTCGGAGGCAGTACAGAAAACGAAAGTCCTGATCGGGATGTGTCGATGGAGTTCGTTTTAGCACCAACGCTCCAGTGGCTCACCATGCGCTTGGCCAACATCATGATAGGGGTCCTGAGTGCTCCGTCAGTCTGGAGCTCTAACAGTCGGGCATCGGAGTTACGTGCCTGACCAAGAATAACAACTTTGACTCGGTCAAGCGGTGTAAGTCTTGACCATGAGTATATTTGTTCCACTGAAGTTGGAGTGTCATTAGTGAAGGCGGAAAGAGAAGATGCGCAAGGCGCTTACTTGGTGGATAAATAGTATTCGAGGCGTTTTCCTCGGCCAGGAATTGCTTGAGCTAAGTCGCAATACATAAACAAGGTAGGGGGGGGGGATGCTAGGAAAGACCAAGGAAAGTACCTTCTTGAAGTAGGGTTTCGTGAATTCCGACTTGAGAGCATCGTACCAGGACTTGTCCATGGTTTCTTCTTCAAGGGCATCAAGGGTTGCCTGGACGGTCTCCTTACTCTTCCTCGAAGGAGCGCTTTTGGCAAGTTCGAGTAATACTGCGTCTGTGGGGTCCTGCGCCAGTTTCTTGTTCTTCGTACTTGTGGCGCGCTTTGAACTGCCTGCGGTACTCGCAGCAACTACAACTGAGGTCGAAATTGTCCTATGGGACTTTTTCGTTGCAGTCTTAATGGTTTGGCTTATGACCAGCATTTCATCTTCAGCGTTATTTGTTGCAACGGCCTTTGGCATAGCTCTGGGTGTTGGCAAGTGTTGTAGAGATCGAAGGGGTGTCCATGAGACGCGTTCGCGCTATGTACATTTGTTTGGTGAGTCATGTCAGGGGCTGTGCCACCAGTAAGTTCAGGGTCAGATTGACTCGCCGAGTCAATTACAAAAAATATAAATATCATATCGTGGGCTGTGGTTTCGACAGCGCTTGTATATATAAGAAATGAGAGATTGACCCATGTCAATTACGTGCCAAAGATGCTAAATGGTGATTCACTATGTGCAACCATGAGTTGAAGAATTAGTTGCCTGTAAGTCTCCTAATAGTGCGGCTGCCTTGTGTTTTCGCAACTTTTTTCTCAACTTCCCAGGTGACCTTTTCGATGTTATCGACCGTCATGACAGGTTTCTTGCCCAGTTTCCTTCAAAATGTCGCTTAGTTATGGAGTGAGGGATGATGGAGAGCCAGACTTGCCTCTTCTTCTTCACGACGGGAATCGATGCGATTTCGTCTTCGCCCTCTGCGTCGACGACCTTTTGGTCCCCCTCGCTATCGGAATCAATCACGAATTTCCTTGCCTTCTTAAACTTGGGTAAGATAACAACGGACTCATCCGGGTCCTCTGCAACCTCGTCTTCAATGGACAATTCTTTCATTTCTTTTTCTAGCTTTGAGACTCGAGGTTGCTTTGGGTTCCTTGGGGGTTGCGCGGGTGTTACCACTTTCTTTCCTGCAGTAGAAGCTCTGCCGCTGGACGACTTAGATGATGAGTTCTTAGGAGGTTTCCACTCCTCATCAGAATCGTCATCTTCATCGTCAATGTATTCTTCTTCATCATCTTCCTCTTCCTCTTCTTCGCCTTCTTCCTCGGCTTCCAAGTCAAGGAGACTGTCTTCGTCATGGGCATCCTTTCCTTCGTCCTCAGTTTCTGTCTGATCTTCCATGATTGTGTCTTCCTGCTCTGGCGGTGAGCTTTCTGGAGTGCTTTTCTGAGACGCAATCTTGCCCTTTCTTTGGAGAGCGGATTTCCCGGCAAGAGGGGACGATGGGGGCATTTCCTCATCGTCTAGAATTTGGGAGTCTTCGGCTGCTTCTTCGGACTCCTGGCCATCGCGATTCATCTGTAAGGAGTTAGTCACCAAACAAATTAATGAAAGTGTTATGAACATACAAGACTCATTTCAACATCCGCGGCCTCCTCTTCCTCCTCTTCGTCAGAGAATGTTGCGATACGTTGCTGCTGCATTTTGACTGGACTGCCAAATAATCCTGCTTTATGCAGCATATCGATCTTGGCATCAGTCTTGAGTTCATTCTGCTCCAGCTTGGGAATACCGTATCGGTTTACTTGTAGACCAGAGGTGGCAATCGGACATACCTCGCTCATGAGGCGACATGAGTACTTCTCTTCCATGATCCTCATTCGTTCTTCCATTTCCCGCATTACTTCTTCCCGCGTTTCGGCTTCGATGAGAGCGCATCTCATTTCCGCTTCGAACAACTGCATAGAACCTCCGCATGAACACATTATCATCTCCGATTATCATCAAAAGCTTTACCTGCATGCGTAAATTCTCGACTTCATCAAACAACGCATCAATGAGCGGGTTCAGTGCCTCATCGTCAATGTCATCCGCCTCGCCCGCAGGCTCGTCCTCTTATGAAGTGGTAAGTTTATCTTATCAACCCGCGGGAACAGCGTGCGTACCCTCAACGACTTCCAAAACAGCTTCGCTCTTTTTCCCCATCGTGATGGTAACCTTTCTCCTAAACGGGTTAGGGTTGACGTCTGGGTCGTTGATTGTCAGCGGTGACAAGTCCTTGAACTTTTGTCCCTGTAGTTTCCCCGGACCTATGGACGACACTTTGTGCACTGGGGCAGGTGCGTTTGCAATCTGCACTTCTCTTGCCAATGCAGAGAACTTCATAACATGCGAATTTTCATCATAGCCTGTGTCGTAGGGGTTTACGTTTACAATCATGACCTGCAACGCAGTGTTTGAGTGTCTGTTCTGGGTAAAACAGCAGGGAAATATCTTACTGCTCGACCTTCGCCGGTGAAGTAATCCATCAAGGTTTCAGTGAGTTTGCTGTGACGGAAGGGGATGACCGCGAGCGTTTTGCGGACGTCTCGGGTATCTACCCGACCGTCTTTCCCTGTGCCTTCATACGCAAGACTCGATGCAAGCTTTTTCTGGTTTGAGCGCATGACTTCCATACATTGACCCAAAACCATAAGGGACTTGTTGATATTTCCAGCCTCTTTCAATCGTTCACCCGTTGTGTGAGTATGCTTTGTACGTTCTGAGCCAGCAAGGTCAACGAGGGTAAGACGAGAAACTTGAAGAGACGTTGGGTCCTAGGCCAACTAATCAGACAATGTTTTTGAAGAGGAGTTAGCCACTCACATCCTTTTCTCCTCGATGTCCCCTGACGATTTTGATAATCACCATTCCATGACTTCGACTGCTTTGATGGTTGGCCAAAGTGCCGAATACTCGACGGTGCAACTGCCCAAGTTTTACAATCGATTTGGCTTGTGCAGCACTAGTAACACGGAACTGACGGAGTCCAGCAATGTACTTGCCGTTGACTTCCGCATCACCATTGTCGGATGTAGGAGACGGTCGTAGGGGAAGTGCCTTTCTCGTCAATAGGAACTTGGGGTCTGCTGCAGACCTTTGTGTCGGATTTTGTCTGGATTTGTCCTTGACCGAGTCGAGGAGGTCGTAAACCTTCTCGTTATATACTTCAACGTAGGAAATCCACACAGTATACTCATAGTTACGGTCAACGGTGATAACTGTCGGATCAATATCCGAGTCAACTTCGGTATTAGAATCCAGTTGTCCGAGTACTTCGGCTAGGGCAGGTTCGGTAGACATTTGGGGAAGGTCTGTGTCATTTGCATCTGATGGTTCAATACCGTACAGACGTACGGGACGATACTATGTTCACGGTTGAGCCTATCCCAACAACTCGAAAATGCATGGCTGCTCACTTTACCGTCACCTTGTAAACCTTCAATACTGTTGAATATCACGTCAAGAGTCCTAGGTAGAATTCCAGCGGAACCTTGGGTGTTTCCACCCTGAACGGTATAGGTCTTTCCGGAGTTTGTCACTCCATAAGTAAATAGTAGACCGTTTTGTCCTTGCAGTACGTCGCGAACGAGGGGAAGCGTAGTCTTGGTAAAGAAATCGGACTGCGTTGTTTCTGGGGGGAAGACATGAGAAAAGATGTACAGGGATGATCCTGAGATTGCAGAAGAACGGTATCGAGCTCGGTTTGTTTGGTTATCTTGGGGATCCGTCATTCGGACTGTCGTGTCCGAAAGGGGTGTTAAATAGGGTGTAGAGGTTGGATCTTCGTCTCCAAGGTGAGGACGAATTCGAAGGTATGCCTATCTCTAGTACGTCACTTAAGTTGTGTTGGCGGAACGAGAGGATACATGCCATGATAGGTTCACATTCCGAGTTTTGAGTGGCGATGGCTTTGGCGGTCTTGCGTGTTGAAGCAGGCTTCGACTTGGCCTTTGATGGCGCATCAGAGACAACTGTAGAGTTCTCGCGGCTACTAAGCGGTTTTCTTGTAGTAGTAGAGTGTTTCGTAGCTGTAGGCAAAGATGTCGTAGGTGCTGTGGGTTTCGTCGTTGCTCTCGTTCTGGTGGTCCTCGTGGCGGCTGGTGCAGCTGGGGTTGCTGAGGTCGTCTTGTTGCGATTTGAGGCTCTTGTAGCCATACCTGTGGCGTTTGACATTTATGCCAGTGTAGAGTGAAAGGCCAAGCAGTTTCCGGGAAGATCAGTGCTGGGAGTACGCTGGGCTCATTAGCGCAATGAATTGATGGAGACGGACGCGAGGCGAACTGTGAGTCATGTGACCGACACGTCTGAAATAACCAAGTTGGCCAAGATATTAAAAGTTTCGGGGGGTGCGTTCAGAGCCATCTCGGACATACGTATAATCCAAATATGATCGCTCTTTGTAATCCAATCGAGAAAGCTCACAGAAAGAGCTTTTCCTTACGAAGGCGAATGAGAGGAGATGAGAATGCACGGTCACATGATCCGAATTAGAACGCGTCGAGGGTTGTTGACTGTTTTGGAGAGCGACAACAACATCATCATCTTGGCTATACTTCCAACTATACCGGCCAGTGGCCAACTATCTCCACAATCCCGGCACTCCTAATGACCGTCCTTAAAGAAGACCCTTCCAAACGACGCCGCTCTATTGCTGTTCCAAACCAGAACAGGCCCGCAGCCCCAGCTGGAAAGCGGAGGGCACACAGTATCGTCCCCGGAGATCGTTTGAGCCCCTTGGCAAAGGCCCGCCGATCACTGGTAAGTAACAGCTGTATTTAATACCCGCTACGAACACTGAATCATAGGTTTTCATTAGGCTCCGAGAAAGAGTATCTTGAAAACGTCTTCAATTATTAACACAGAGGAATCCTCTGAACAATTGTCGCAACCCTCAAATTCACAGTCTTCACAACCTTCAAACTCTCAATCTTCGTTACCTGATGATGGGAACGCCACCCAGTCAATGGATTTCACCGTCGACTATCGAGCCCGTGTCCATGATAATGCTTCCCGTAAATCCCTTGGTAGACGAGTCAGCTTTGCGGAGCACGCCCAAGTGCGGCTCTTCCAAATACCAAATCACGATCATACCAATAGTACCGGTTCTCCACAATCCTCCCCTATTCTATCGTCTTCTCCTGAAGTTGATCGGCCTCCTGTCCTCTCCAACGAAAATGACTACCCCGCTTCCTTTTCTCGGAACCGCCGACGCAACTCAGTCCGATACTCCGTTGCGGGCAGTGAGGACATGGACCTCACTTCTGCCAACCCTGGTGCCTTTTTGCAAGGCGAGGAGGGCTCGGCCTTGATGGATCAAGAGATGGAGTTTGACGAAAATGACGATATGGAGGTGACAGAAGCTCTGCATGGTGATCTGCTGCGTAGGCGTTCCCTTGCCAGGAGAGAGCCTTTCGTGCCGCTTCAGTCAAGAGACTCAATCGCATTTCCATCTGACGACTCGATACCATCTGACGACGTGGACGATGATCAAATACACTCTATCCTTAAAGATGACTCACAGATGCGGTCGGAGGTTGAACAAAGTCACGAAGAAATGGAATTTACAGTCCCTATGGGACAATCCCTTAGACCGCCTCCCACCGAAGATCCAGTATGGCTTGCACTGCGTCAGATCACTCATTCCGGCGATACCCCTCATGAACCAGAGGCCTCGTCCGAGGATGATATCCAAGTAGCTGATAGCCAACAGGGGATGGATCTGAACGATGCCATGGCTCGACTCATGCGAGCAAGGGATTCTCTTGGGGGTGGAGCAGAAGACACGACCGAGGAAATGGATGTCGCTACACCCAATTCCAATTTCGTGGTGAACGAGGACTCACTCTTAAGCACAGATGACAGCCTCAATGACGACATTGGTGAAGGTAATGAAACTCTCAACGTTAGCAAGGTTGTTGGACGAATTAGCCTCAGTGGAGATGCCCGGATGAGCCTCGGCTACCAGGACTCGACTATGGATGAGTCTGGTATATACGCATCCGTCGTACCCATTTCTTCATCGACGCCTCGACCTTCGGTTGCCCCACCCCAACAAATTCAGGAAGAAGAGTCCGCATCGGATGCATCGAGATCTGCCGCATTCCAACCGCCACCCAAAGATGTTAATACTCCCTTCCCTCCGTCAACACCTCCGACGATTCCAGCGGCAGAGCAACAGCCTCCAAAATCCCCCGCTTTCACATTCATCCCTCCACCCGCAGTTTCCGCAGTACCTAGAACGTTCACAAAACCTCCTTCACCCATTAAGCTTAAATCCAAGCCCACGTTTTCCGCTGCATTCGCTCCTCCCGTCACAAAGCCATCGCCGAGGAGACCTTCCGCTTCATCCACACCTACTCATGGCACACCCAACAAACGGCCCTTTTCCGTTATGCAAGACGGTGTCCCCGATCCGGGGCGCCCAAGTCCTACCAAACGACCAGCTCTGGGCCCGAAACTAGGTGAAGGACAATCAGTAGGTACTCCGAGGAAACGCTCCACACTGGCGCAGCCACGAACATCATTATCTCCGGGCAAGAGACTCAACCCCAGTGCTTCCGGTGCTCCGCCTGTACCCACGAAACGACAGTCTGGTTACTTTGCGCGCAGAAAAAGTCTCGGAAACCCGCGAATTGCACCGCAATTTGAACAAGGAGAGGGAAATTCAACTCCTAAGCCTGCTTCCCCTGCAAAGAGGATGAGCAGTGGTCGTGCTAGTATGGGATCTGCACCGGAAGATGCGTGGATGCGGTTTGATAGGGATGTGGCAGCACCTGCAGCGCCTATGATTGCTCTCCCAACTGAGGAACCCCCGGAAGAGACTGCATTGGAAACAGTGGAACAACCTGTACCTAGTCCAAGCTCTACACAGGCCCCTGCTTCGCCGACGCCTGTGATCACACCCCTTGAGCGGACACCACCACACCCTGACAATGAACATGGAGACAGGGCTGGAGCCGGTTCCGGGAAAGCGATGGGGATTGAACCACCAGGAGCCCAACCTGAGGAGGACATCGTAAGTATCCATCCTTGCTCTTTCGCATTGAAAGTGCTAAACAGTCACGGTAGCCGTCAATATCCATCGAGCAATTCTTCTCTATGACTAATGTCAAATTCATGGATGAGATAACCGCGCCAAGACGCTCCGTTCATCCTCACATTGGTTCTCGCCAAGCCCGCAACACGACAGATATACCATTGTCTGAGTACTATATTGCTATGGGAATCGACGTACCTCAGCTCGGTCTCTTCACCAGGGTATCAAAGGATCTAGAAGGGTGGATGGCGAGGAGCAAAGCTGATTTTGCGCAGGCAGAAGAGGAGGCAGCGAAAATCACGCCAGAACTATTCGTTGAGTTTATGCGAGCGGATGAGGAAGGTCAGGCTGAACTTCTGGTACGTCCCTGGCTTCACCCTCTAGAAATACACGCACTAATTTCTTACCCTAGCATCAACTGAACCTCATTCGAATCAATGCCAGAGGACAGGCAAAGTCTGATTGGTACGACTGGAAGTTACGTTGGGTGGAGGGGCTACATTTGACTGCGGAACAAGCATTCAACGACCTTCAATCGGTATGCTCTCTCGTGCCATTGCGATATACGTATGCCACTCACGAGTGATGTTCAGGATGCCAAAATCTTGGAGCCAATCAAGAAAGCAGCTGAAGAATTGGTACCGACCTTGGAGAAAGAATACAGTGAGATCATGCTGGAACTTGAACGCGAGCAGGCCGAAGTCGCGGAGATTGAGGCTAGTGATCAAGAATACCTTAATGATCTCAAGGATTCCATTGCCGAGCAAAAGTGAGCCTTAAACAAAAGGCGCAACCTTGGCATCGACTCATTTGTTCCCAGCATTGAAGTTGAAGCGCTGCGTGCAGAGCTTGCGGAGCATACTGAACAGCTCAACTATCTCCAAGGCCGGCTGCAAGAGCTCGCCATTGGGAAGAAGGAAGCCGCTGACGCCATCGCCAAGGCACAACACGTCTTGCAAATGAAGGAAAACAGTACAAGGACGGAGGTCTTCAGATTGCGAGGTTTGTACGGACCCATACATAGTGTCCGCAACTAACTCTATTGCTGATAGATGAACTCGAAGCTCTCGAAGATATACACCGTTTCCATATCACGAGGGTCGATGAAGTCGTGTTCGAATACGTCTATGCCTCTCACTTCAGGATCACCATCCCTTGCAAGAACTACGTACCTATTGCAACAAGCGTTGACATCACCCGTGTTGGTAACCCGATGACCAAGGCCAAGGATGACTTTCCCAAACTTAGCAACATTCTGCTTCAAGCTGCCAAGGCTCTTGTTCATCGGTCACGACCTACTTCTTGCAAGAAGGTCAATCTGTCCTTGAGTCCTTTCAACCGCCTTTGTTGACCCCGCTTCAGATCGTCCATCAACTGGCAGATTATTGGTCGTCATGCTCACAGCTGCGCGCACAACTGCGGCTACTCGCTGTCAAATACCCTGTTGAAATTCTTCCCGCAGATTCGGATGGCTTCCCGGGTTTCAAAGCGAGAACAAAAGTGATGATTCCGTCCAAAAAGGCCAAAGCCTTTATCATATTCAATTTCACGCCGGACATTTTTTCTCAGTGGCCTTTATCAATTAATTTATTGACTTGTGACGTTGAGGTCAGCTATGGGTCTGTCGAGTGAGTACCCTGCCGCACACAACCGCCACCTCACGTGCTGATGTTTCTCCGTAGTCAATCCACGATCACCCAGGCTGTGTCAGAACGTCTTAATCAAGCTACACCGTCCGCCAACTATGCCTGCCTGCTAGACGCATGCATCGAGGCTCAGGAGATGTATGGCTCTTGATATTATTCTTCACTCCGTAGCCTAATATTATTTTATTCCTCCACTCTTGTATTTCTGATTGGTTTTAAATATCTGTACTGCCTTGGTTACTATCCTTACTTCAGGATTACCGATGTGTAGATTGGAATAGCAAGTTATCATTATCATGTATCGAGATCATTTATGGCATCATGAATGTGGTTGGATATAATTAATAGAACAGCAACAGACCAAACGAACACATAGAACACAGCAGCTGGACCAACAGAAAGGAATGGATACATATCAAACATGAGAAAGGAAGCCGTAATACGAGGACTGCATGGAGCAGAGGCAAGAACGAAACGAAAAATGGAAGCCGCCTGTGTGTTCGATCAGCCCAGCAAATCCAACCAAGGGAAATGACTTACGGTAGCAGTTTACGACGCGAGTACCTGTGTCAATTGATTTAGCTCAGCCAGAAGGATAGACAAAACCTCTCGATCGCCTTTCACGAGGTCAAGCTCAGCATCAGCCAAGTCTCTTACACTCGTCCACTCAGAAGCAGCCAAACGCGCCGCGCATCCGGCCCGAACGATGACACTCTCCTTCCTCCTCTCCATTTCGCAGCTCCTCCTTACGCTCTCCTCGCTCTTCCTTCTCGCCTCTCTTATGGCCTGATCCCTTTGCGCCTCAGCTTGTCTCAACAGATTCTCTAAGGACGTTGCATACGCCATCTGCTCCTCCCCTTTTCGCCCATTGTCTTCGAGATGCGCTATGTGTCGAGCGGCTTCCTGTATCTGACGTGCGTGCAGTTCTTTAAGGTGGTGAATCTCTTGTTCCATGGCATGCATCTGTATTAACCGCTCTTTCGCCATGTTTTCGGCCTGTGCAAGTTGGAGGCGCAGGAGATTAATGATGGGCGAGTCGACCGTGCTACCTTCAGGTGGTGAGAGATGGTATCGTTGCGAAGCGTGCACCGCAGGCGAAGGCGTGACGTCCGGTAGAAGGACTTGGGATATGGAACCGTAGCCCGTAGGAGAGTCGAGTGCACTCAAGCAGGGAGATTCTGGTATTTCTATCATCGCGCTCAGCGCAGGCGATACAGCACCAGAACGGAATGGAGCTGGAACATCAGCTAGCATTTTCTCGATTTCGTCTTCCCCGAGTGTCTTCGATGCCTCAGATGCGAGTTGCTCCCAGGATAAGATCGAGCCGCGACCGGCGTTACGATTATTGCCGCCTGATTGCGGGGGCCGTAAATGAGATGAATCGCCGTCGCTGGGAGGTAATGGTGATAGATAGGACATATTTGCCCGTGTCGGGAGTTGAGCCAAACCGCGAACAGGAGTTTTGGGAGGTAGGGCGGGAGGTTTATTGCGGGACCGCGATTTCTGAATCCTGGGCATCGCAGGTGTCGGTGCACCAACTTGCGCGACGGGGGCGAGGAGAAGTTCAACATCCTCAATTTCTTCCTCGTCCTCATCTGCGCCTTCCGAGATGTGAGACATATTACCAACAGCCGTGCTGTTGGCCATTGATTGATAACGTGCATGACGAGCAAGAGGCGAAGGTGATTCGGGATGAGAGGCGGAAGGGCTAGATGGTTTGTCTTTTTCCTGGACGGCTCGTCGAAGACCTGACTTGACAACGGGAGTTTTCGGGGTCTGAGGGGTGGCAGAGCTGGACGACGAAGATGATGGAGGCCGAGGAGCTGCTGATGCAAGCGATGACGAAGGACGGGAGACTGCAGATGTCGAGGATGAGGTTTTGAATGTCTTAGCTGGACGTGTAGGGGAGCTTCGATTAGAAGAGGGTGTACCCGTGCGAATCTTAGTGGGTGTTGGAGGCGTGGAAGTAGGGGTGGTGTTCAATGTCTTAAGCGCAGCTCGCTGCGGAAGGGGGCTTATTGGGCGAGCGCCCTCGTCTGCAGATGAAGCGACGGAGGATGTCTCAGACTTTCGTTTCTCCTCCTTCTCGTCATCGTCAGAGTTGCTGAAACGGCGGCGAGTGCCAGCACGAACAGCCACCGGTGATGGTGGTTTTGGCTGCTCAGAAGCGGCGGATTTCGGACGATATTTAGGCAATGAGGAGGCGACCAGGTTGGTGTTCTTTGTACGCAGAGTACCGGCTCGGGTAAGAATGCCAGATCCGGACGTGTTATTGGCAGAGTCAACAGATTTCGGAGGTTGTTCATCGGAAGTCGTTCTGGCCGTGGTTCCAGACACCCGCCTGCGAGTGGAAACCTTTGAATCTGGAGTGGCCGTCCTGATGGTGGTCTGGGATGGAGATCTAGTGTCGCCCATAGATGCACGGGGTGGGGACGGCTTGGCTTGGGTGCTGAGCCGACGAGAATCTTTCGCCTTCTTGGATGTCTTGCTCGCGTCTTTGTTGTCTTTGTCCTTGTCCTTGTTTATGACATCGGAGAAGGCCTTGCTAACAGAGGCTAGGTTGAGAGACTGTCTGATGGATGTCCTCCTCGTGACTGGTCTGGTCTTTGGACTAGGAACGGCTGGGTCTCTCGGCATGGATATGGGGTCACAAGGCCTGATGATAAGTTGGACAGTCGCGCGAGGTCGTCGCGTGTCGTTATACTGGCGTTAATATAGCGTGAAGGGCAGCAGCAGCGGCGTGGACGACTGGCGAAGACTGCCGCTCAATGTTCAAACTGGCATCAATTCAGTTTCCCACTTTCACGTCGCGTTTGTTTACGTGTGTTGATGGTCCTGTGACTCGCGCGCTTAGGTCACTGGACCTGCAGGACAATGGACTACTCTCTCAGCTACACTCGTATATTAGACCACGACAAGTACTCCATGGTCTACCACATAAATCGCACATCACCCTTTGGATAGTACAAAAAAACACACATCGTGACCGCATTGATGAGGGCGTACCAGACCCCCTCGAGAGCTAGTCCCCAGCCTGGGACGTCAGGTACCTGCGCCCGGAGCAGTATATATGGTATCAAGAAGTAGCGCGGTTCCAGTAGTGGCGTTGGAAGCAATGTGGGTATAGCGAGAACGGGTAGTATAAGTGTTTGCAGAAGCGTTTGGTCGCGGCCTAAACACCTCGATCAGTCTACATCCATTTATGGATATGTGGGGAACAGCGGGATAGCACACACCTACACGCAAGAACCATGCCCATGCGCAGGCAAGGTATATCGGTACAAGGAGATATGGTACCAAGGGATGAAACATGTATATTCTCCTCCATACATAGAATGTGTAATGCCTATTATCCGCCAGCAAGAACGGGTGGTGAATCCTATTATCGCGTCAGAAATCGTTGTCGGGTTGAGAACAGAAAACTGACGTGAAATATTTGACGGTAACACCCATGATACCTAAAACGATGACAGTTATCGATGCACGCCTGCCCCATGATCAGATCAAATTTAGCAAATAAAGATCCGCTAGAGTCGAAAGTGGATACCAACATTTTACCACCAAGCATGCGCTTCCACACATCGTGGATCAAATTCTGCATCCCCCTGGGTCCGCTCAGAAGCACTGGCCATCCAAAAAAGGTGGCAGATGCAACAAAGTAATACAACTGCGGAATGTGGACAACTGGTATGTGATTTGATTTGTCGCCTATGATTATCATTGATCCTCTGCCCCAAACGTTTGTAAATGGTATACGTACCAAGAACTATACCTCCATTCCAGATTATAAAAACTCCGAATGCAAGGAGGACTAGCGAATAAGGCAAAAAGCATGGTAATATGCCCGGAAGAACCCTTGGTATGCTCCAGACGGCTCGAAACAGATCAGCTGAAATCACTAAGTCCTGTCGCAACGAAAGGATCGTCTGAGAATTTGCTCACCCACGGATGCGTGAAGAGCCGGAGGATCATGCAGTTTCGCGGGAGATGTCCCTGGCGTGGCGCGTCTAAAGCGCAGATACGTGAGCTGGCTCGACGCATAAGCGTACATCACCCAGACGATATTATTTTGTCGAAATGTGCAGCTGATTAGACCTAGCTATTTCTCTTCACTCCATACGAGCACACCGGAATGTCAAGATGAAGACCCACCAGAGCGGCCAGCCAATGCTTGTCCTCCGTAGCAGCAATGATGGTGGTAACCACAAATAACAAGCTCGGAACATCCGTGTAATAGAGAAATCCGAAAAACCAGGCGATGGGGAAAGCAGCAGCCACGGTAGCTTCAAGAACCGGAGCCATGATCGACACAGGGGGTCGCTCTCGCCTGTGATAACACACAAGGCGTGTTAGGGCAATCGGTAAAGCCAGCAAAGACAGGAGAACAGTGAGCCGAAGCATGGGTATATTGCACTTAAAGAGGAAGATTCGTTTCAATAACAGAGACATGATGTAACTAGTGCACGTCGTTTCAGTATTGCATTCATTGTAAGGACTGTGACAGGACGCAACAGAGCGAGGAGTAGATAGCCATGCTCAGCATGCAAGCCGCACGCTAGAAGCAATTGAGATGACGTGGTATGCATGAAGAACTCACAGGCCTGGAGGTGTTGTAATTTTTGGATCCCAGGTTGAATATTCTCCGCGACAGTATGCCTGAGCCTGTGGTATGTGAAATGGCTCGTCCTGGAGACAAAGAACATGGACTGAACAACGACAGGGATCAATAGATGCATGTTACGGACCATGTATGGCTGGTTTATGATCGCATTGAGCTCCTTGAGGATGGTGACTGCTATGACGCAGAACGCGAGGTACGCCGTAGACATTCTGTCGTCAAGGCTGAAGCTAGGAGACCAAGACGAGACGAGGAGGCCGATGTCAGAATCCAGGGCGGGTGTTCGGCGACTATGTGGAACGCCGGAGGGTTGGAGCACCTGGGTCGGTCGGAATTTCAAAGATTTTCTGACCTCCACAATCAGAGATCATATATCTTTCATTGGATAATAGATACCATTTTCATGCTTGCGACGACGCACACGCTCAATCGGATCCTCATACGCCAATCTGGGCCAGATTGGCCGAAATGACAGTGTTTGCGTGTTGAGGATTAGGTGTGTATCGGATTTTGTTCATTCTTATCTACGCTCTCTAACTGCCAGAGGCAACGCAGGAATTGGCTTGGACCACGCGTTGATAGACACTCTCGACGTATAAAGGAGCCTGAAAACATGATCATTATCCCCCCAGACTTCTCTGCACCTCCCTCCCAGGCGACTTCTTTCTCCGTGCCTGACATTCTTGTGCCTCCTTCCCAAGGGACCTCTTTCCATAATCGACAGCACCCAAATCGCCCCAAAGGTCGTGATCTCAGACCCCGCGTTGCAGCCAATTCTGCCCTTTTGCGTATACTTGGACGCGTCATCTTTCCCCATGAATCCATCCCCTCCATCCCTCCTACAGGACTTTCTCCCCCACTTTCCTCGGGAGCTTGTTTGCAGGATATTTTTACTATCCTTGTCCAATTCCCCATTTGATGAATATACGCATACGGTCCACGGGGACGTGGACATGACACTCGCTACATCCACAATGACAACACCCTTTACCCTCAGTGCTGTCTGCCACGGTTGGCGACGGGCCGCTTTCAGCGAGCCTTACCTCTGGAACTCCATCTACTTAGTCGCCACCCCGTACAAGGCGGGGGTCCAGGCGGACTTACTTCGAAATTGGCTCTCCCGCTCTGGCAATCTCCCTCTCACCATCGAAATCGACTGCTCCGAAGAACCTGAAAGGAGATGGTCTGCGGAATTTTCAGTCGAGGCTGCAGCTTTATTATTAGCAATTTCCCCCCACAGCACCCGCTGTACTACATTCCGCACCCGTCTACCGCCTTCATGTCTCTTCCTTCCTCCCTCGCAGCCCATTGTCCCTGAGTTCATCAACTTGACACAACTCAGTGTCGTTCCGCGGATGGTTCCGGACGAAGAGGATGACGAAGAAATGGATATTGTGGATCTATTCCGACACGCCAGAAATCTACAGCACGTAGAGATGTGCGAAATCGCCTTCGAGCAGCTTATCATTCCTTGGGAGAACGTCGTCAAGGTGAAGACTACCTCCGTCGAGTTGAACGACTGCCTCCAAATCCTTCGTGCTGCTCCAGGCGTTGAGGATTGTGCTTTCGAAGGTATCCTCTATTCCGAAGATCCCGACGCATCCAATATCAAGCACATCTTTTTGCCCCGGCTGAACTTGCTGCACCTGGACTTCGGAGAGGTGGACTCCTCTCAAGACCGCATCATCCCCTCCATCACCGCGCCAAACCTCAAGATTCTGGAGTATGTCACCCAAAACGGGGATAGCTTCCCCTCCCAGAATTTTGTCTCGTTTATAGAGCGGTCCCAGTGCAATCTGACCGATCTACAAATCGCTACCCCCTCGATGACGGTTTCGGATGTGTACCGGTGCTTGATCCCAGTATCTCATTCTCTGGAGTATTTGGAATTCCACCTCTCGCCCGACGCGAACCAACACCCCCTTCCCCACACGAATCAGCAAATCGTGACATATAGCCCTCCTCATGATGTGGTGGCCCAAAAATTTCCAAAGCTACAAAAATCGACGTTTTCGGGTCCAATCACGGTCATCGGTCCACTGTTCAACGATCCGATACCCCAGTCTCAGCCACAGCCATAGATTTGCCAACCACCGCAATCTTCAGCACTTTTCTACCTGCTTTCATGTCTCCATGTTGTCTTATCTACTTCCATCTGCGTTTGGCATCTCTGTTCCGCTACATATCTATTGCCCCGTTCCGTTTCATAAACCGTTTGTGTCTTTTTTCACGAGTTTCTTGAGACTGGCCATGGCTATACTAGTCCTGTCCTGATTCGCACTGAACCCTGTTTCGGCACATTTTTCTCTCTCATGTTTGTATTAGCAATCGATCTCTTACAAATAGCCATGATACCTCTTAAAGCGAGCCCATACACGACCAAAGTCTCCGCAGTTCCAAGCAACGCCACAACGCTAACGGTCTACGGTGAAGAAATGAGTAGATCTGACGTCACCGCAGAAGGCATATGTCGAATCAAGGAGATGACCATTTAGTTCCGCAGCCCTTCAGCTTCAAAAATGGTATCTTGGTCGATGTGAAGAGAGATTACGAAGAAATATCACACATTCTTCCAGGAGATTAATGATCAACGTGATTTTCGCTGGGGTAACATGGGGAACCACGACAAATGGCGATAAGAAGAATACAAACAAACTCGAAGCTTCTCCACTTGCTTTGTCCCCCTCTCCCTTCCCATTCTCAGTGGCACATTTACGCGCTGAGGTCGAGGCCCTCGAGAGCCGGGATAGGACGCTCGGCTTGTGGAGTGATGCGAGCTCCATGGCGACGTTCGCCCCTTTCCTTAAAGTCGACGATTGCGGTCTAGGCAATCAAGAACTTGATCAGAAAGAATCGACCACTTAACTCGCGAACTTACATGAGCAGTAATCCTGTTGTCCCACAGAACGACTGTGTAAGGACGCCACTTGACACGAGCCTGGTTGTCGGCACTCTTATCGATATGGTCGAATAGGAACTTCAAGATCGTTTCTATTAATGCAATGTACCGAGTGAGCATCGTCCCACAGGCCACCATTCAAGGAAGGGAGGAATGAAAGGAAAGGCTTGCAACATACCAGACTCTTCACGCTTAAGTCCGACAATCCTCCGAGTGAACTGTCTGTTGACGTACAGAGCCTCTTCGCCAGTGACTGGATGCCTTCTGACAACCGGGTGGACGTGTTCCACTGGCTCACGACGGACTGTCGCACCGCGTCGCCCGGCACGAGAGAAGTCCGCTTGTTCAACGCCGGAGTGAACCGCTTTGAGGGTGCGAAGGAAGGCGATGAACTGAGGAGATAGCCGTTTGAGAGTCGAGACTTGGGAAGTGAAGAGTGTATCGCCGCCAGTATCCGGTGAGGAGAGCAAGAAGAAGGTAGTCAAGCCAGGTGGCTGGAGTTCGTATGATACATCGGAATGCCAACTCGTCGTGGTGACGCTTTCATCGATCTCAAAGTTAAAGGTAGAGTTGGCGTCTCTGCGCAGTGGGAATCAACTCTGTTGATCGAGCGAGTATTCTCAGAACGAGTTGGTCGCGTACCGGTAGACGAGGTGGATCTCGGGGTAGCCAGCAGGATGGCCAGATGTAGGGTGAATGTGCAGGCTTTGGGTAACGTAAGCTCGTAGTGTGTGCGGACGATAATAAGGACTTACCGACCGAAGTGCCTTCCCCATTCACGGTAAAAATCAGGGCCACGGTCGATAAAGTCCTGCTGGTCCCTGAACACTAACAGTCCCCGTCGCGCGACCTACGAATGACGCGTGACTACGATACTTCTCTCAAAATCTCGGGATGCTCACTTCCAAGGCTAGCTGGTCGCGGCCTGAGCTGTCAAGCTCAGCGAGGTTAATGCCAGTGACCTCGGTACCAAGATTGGGTGTCATCTCCACGACGCTCGTGGCGCCATCAAGGAAAGCACGAGGATTGGGAAGTCTCAGGGCTCGGTGGCCGGGATCAACATGCTCGAATGGTTCCAGAGGAGGGTAACGATCCGCAGAGAAATGGGGCAGAAGATGGGCATAACGATACTCTTCTGTTGCTTTGGCCTCTTCCTCATTGCGAGGCCGCAGTCGCAAAGTTGTAGTGTCAGGAGTTATACGGGATATAGTTGTAGTTGCAGTAGCCATGTCCTAGAGTCGAGGCAAGCGTCGTGAGTGCTCTAGGGATTCGAGTCCCCTCACCTTCTGCGGCATTATATTGGCCGCGTGGTGGTGGGACACAAATCGCCATTTCAGCTTCGAAGAACGCAATAGTGGCACTAGCAGGGTGGATAGATTGCACCCTGTGAATATTGCTCATATGCTCGTCAGCAACAGATGATCCTCAGTAGTCCAAAAATATTGCCGGAGAGTATGCCTAGACACAATGACAAATACCTCAAGGAACCCCCATGGAGCTGGGTTTATGCCAGGTTGCGGTTGGGTCGGGATGAGCATTCAGTGAGCTGTGAGCAAAGGTTTTTTACAAGCATGATTTATTGCAAAGGACAAAAGTGATCAAGAGGAGCCGTGAAGGTGTCATTGAAGATATGTTGTACAACTAAGCGAGAAAAACAGGGGACTACATATATCTGATATGGCGGGAATAACCCAATAAAGCTCAGCTTACGTCAGTCGAACAGGCAGCTGTTCCTCCACCTTTAACCACCTCCATTCACATGGATATGAGAAGGCATTCGGTTCATTGCGAGAGTATCCCCGTAATTGATTGACATGAGCATTCGTTTACTCATAGCCTGTGGGGGCATTCGCGGAGACCATGGTGGTAACGGTGGTGACGTCGGGCTAGAAGCAGTGGTAGCCATAAGTTGAATGAAGACTGGTTGTAAATGAGGGGGAATATAAGTGTTCTGGCTGGTGGGATTTGAAGCAAGGTGATTGGTGCAGATCTAATCGGGGAAGACAAAAAGAGGATGCCACAGGTGATCATGCTCGTGCTGTGCTACACAATAACAACAATAAGCCTGCTCAACATCATCATTTTCCATTTTCCATTTTTGCGAGCACCCTGGCTGCTTGGATCACCTGCTCAATCCTCCCAACACACCTTACCTATCCTTACAGCGCTGGCTTAATCTTTGTGAATTTCTCTGTGGCACTCGTCGACTGACATTTTGCTCGAGAAGCTCTTGGAATACGGACCTGAGAGCTAGTTTGAAGAAAAAAATCACCATGATTAGACTCCAAAAGCTTCTTGATGCGTTTCGCCGTTTCGTCCGCGGTACCTCCTACGCGCTTATTGTGTTTTTGTGGCTGGGCTATCTGTCTATGTCCGGCACGGACTATCCTGTAATCTCATACACTATTGTCTAATTGTTTCCTGCGATGACACTGGGATCCTCTATACCTTCTTAGATCCCGATCGAGCCTTCTACGGAACTGACAATGAATGCTCAGGGCATCGTTCCGTACGCGGACGAGTACTCATAAGGACCATCGTGGAATTGACGTTCCCTATCCGCCCTCTCTTCCTTTCCAGCGGCTCACCCGCACCTGCTCCCGTAGTTCTGCATAGGCCAGACTTTTGCCATGGAGGAGACCAAACACAGCCTTTCTTCTTCGACTGAGCCCGTCCTTCTTCCTAATATTCTCCGCAACAGGCAAGTGCCAGACGTGCCGGAGGATGTGGATTTCCTCATGGAGCATCTCAACGATCCCAACTTTGACCTCAAGAGGTCTTACCCTCCGTCTATGCGCTCTGTGACTACAGACGCGCAAGGCAAGAAAATCTACGCTTATGACCCGTCCGACTATGACGCCGAGTCCCAATTTGAGTCTGAGCGACCAACATCACGGAATTCGACCGCCATCGAGTTCGATGAGTAAGTTCTTGCTTGCCTTCTTATCCCCTCATGTGCTCATTTGTTCTGCAGTGAGTCACCTTATCCCGAAGTCCGCGCTGCTGTCGCGAGTGTAGATGATCCGTCAATGCCTGTAAACACGTTCAGAATGTAAGTTAACTGGATTACTTTTTTCTCTAACTAACTGGCTCTCCAGGTGGTCCCTTGGTCTTTTGGCTACGATTTTGGTCTCAGGACTGAATCAGATCTTCTCCTTGCGCTGTATGTTCACTGGGCTCAATCCGTTATCATCACTGTTTAAACATCCTCTTAGATCCCTCCGTCTTCATCACCGGTATTGTTGTTCAATTGGTTTCCCTCCCCGTTGGCAAGCTCCTTGAACGTATTCTTCCGACGACCCGATTCAATACCTTCGGTTACATATGGTCTCTGAATCCCGGTCCCTTCACCATTAAGGAGCACGTTTGCATTACCGTCATGGCCAATGTCGTCGTTGGTGGCGCATACGCAACTGATGTTGTCCTCACTCAACGTGTCTTCTACGGGCAACATATTACCTACGGATACCAGGTCATGATCGTCCTTTCCTCGCAACTCATCGGTTACTCGATGGCGGGTATCCTTCGCCAATTCGTTGTCTGGCCGTCGAGTATGATCTGGCCTGGTGCTTTGGTCAACTCGGCTCTCTTCAACACTTTGCACAAGAGCTATGGCAAGCGTGATAACGGCCATATGAGCCGTGAACGCTTCTTCCTCTACGCGTTCTTGGCTAGCTTCGCCTGGTACTGGGTTCCTGGGTACCTCTTCACCGCCCTCAGTATGTTCAGCTGGGTGTGCTGGATCGCCCCGAATAATGCTGTTGTCAACACTTTGTTCGGCGTCAATACCGGTTTGGGAATGAGCATTGTGACCTTCGACTGGAGTATGATCTCCTTCATTGGCAGCCCTCTCGTTACTCCCGTAAGTTTCTCTCATGCCATTTTGATATAAGCAGCGGTGGTGACATACGTTCATTAGTGGTGGTCTGAATTGAACACTGGTGCCGCCTTCATTATTTGCTTCTGGATCATTGCTCCCATCTGGTACTGTGCGTAAATTGCTTGTTTCACTCCACGAAGTTCTTGTGGCTAACTTTATATCTTAGTTACTAATACTTTTAACACCGCTCATTTTCCCATTTCTTCTTCCCTCTCTTGGGATAACACTGGCGCTCCCTACAATCCCTCCGCCGTCGTTAACGAGAATGGCGTCTTCGATCCCGTTTTGTACTCCCAGTACTCTCCCATTTTCATGTCTGCTACTCTCACGATGGCATACGGCATTGCATTTGCCTCCTTCCCCTCTCTTCTCGTGCACACCTTCCTCTGGTTCCGTAAAGATATCGTCAAACGTTTCAGGAGCACCCTCAAGGACGAGCGTGATATCCACTCTCGGCTCATGCAGGCTTATCCTGAGGTTCCGATGTGGTGGTACGCCGCTATCGGTGTCGTAACCTTCGTTCTCATGTGTGTCGGTGTCGAAGTCTTCCCAACCCAACTCCCTGCCTGGGGCGCAATGATCGCTTTCATCATTTCCGCTGTTCTTGCAATACCCCTCGCCATGCTTATGGCTATCACCAACCAACAAGTCCCTACTCAAGTCATGCACGAGCTCATCGCAGGATACATGCTCCCCGAACGCCCCGTCGCAAACATCCTATTTAAAACCATCGCCTTCATCGGTACACACCAAGCGGTCTCCTTCGCAGGTGATCTCAAGCTTGGTCACTACATGAAGATTCCTCCTCGTATCATGTTCATGATCCAAGTGGTTGCCTCTGGTGTGAGCTGTTTCGTCGTCACACTCGTGCAAGACTGGATGCTCGCCAATATCGAGGACATATGCACTCCCCGGCAAAAGAATGGTTTCCGCTGCCCTGGTACAAATGTCTTCGCCACCGCCTCGCTTATTTGGGGTGGTATTGGTCCTGCGAGGATTTTCGGCCCTGGAGCGCCATACAATGCTCTCCTGTGGTTCTTCCTTATTGGTGCCCTTCTTCCTATTCCCTTCTACCTTCTTGCTCGCCGCTTCCCACTCTCGTTCTGGCGATACGTCAATATCCCAATCTTCTTTGCTGGTCTTGGCGCTATACCTCCCGCATCGGGCATCAACTATATCTCGTGGACACTTGTTGGCTTCCTCTTCAACTACGTGATTAGGAAGTACCACTTCAGGTGGTGGATGAGGTACAACTATATCTTGTCTGCTGCGTTGGATGCTGGTGTCGCGATTGGTGTCGTGATCATCTTCTTCACGCTACAGTACCCGAAGGGCGGAGTTGAGCTAAACTGGTGGGGTAACCTGTGAGTGTTCTCGAGCTTAAAATTGTTTTTGTGGAGCTTGAAAACTAATGTTCGCTCTAGTGTCTGGCAAAATAACGCTGATGCAAATGGAATCCCATTAAAGCCCATCCCCGAAGGTGAGACCATTGGTCCTAAGACATGGTCGTGAATGGCTCTTCCTTCCCCTCCCCCACTCTATCAACGCACTTAATCCTCCGCATCATGATGTTTGTTTTCGGACGCTGGGCGTATTTATCCCTCTCTCCGCTAGAGCAAGAGATACTTACTTCTGCATCCCCCTTCATACCTCCTCGGCCAGTGATGGGGTTGGGAGTTCACAGACGACGGATGACGTATATGCATAGTTTTGCATGCTGTAAAATTGGCTACGCAGGTGATACCAGTAATTTCATCCCCCATTGTTGTATCAGTGATTTTCTTTTACACCCTTTCTTGTTTTTTGGATGACACACCAGCACGAACTGCATTAGCCTTTGCTCATATCCTTATTCTTTCCGGGATATTTCTATACGACTGTGCTCGTGTACGATGATTTCCCTTGTATTACCTACCACGAGTGCAATGCAACATTGATTGAAACAACACTTTGGAGTCAATGTGAAGGTTGAGCTGTCCGCCAGAGCTAGAAGTTCGGGAATATGTTCTCGACAATAATCATTCCAGCACTCCAGGTTTTACAGATAAACAAAGAGGAAAAACCGACTAAGCAGGTCCCCAAATCTTGACCTCCCTGCCACTGGCAGCCCAAATCTCCTTACCCTCTTCGCCAAATACCAGCTCTGACACGTCACTACCTTCCTCGACACGCAACAACTCTTCCCAAGTCTTGTGTGCAAAGACCCTTGCACCATAATTACCCGTCACACCCAGGAACTGTGCACTTTGATCATACACAACCCTATTCACCTTGAAGTTCTCGCCGAGGGAAATACTATGCGTGCTCTTCGTCTTGCGGAGATCCCAGATGGACACAGAGGAGAGCGAATCTGGTGCAAGCATATGGTAACCGTTTTCGGAGAATGCGAGTGCGTTGACGGTAAAAGGTGTGCTTTCGCTTGGGGTAAGTGTCGCTGCGATTGCACCAGTACGGATGTCGTAAATCTGGATTGTGGATGTTGGTGTGCCAGTTGCGATGAGTGTGCCATCCGGATGAACGGCAAGGGAGGTGAAGGGCTCGTCTGAAGGCGCTGAACGAAAGATTTGGGTAAAGTTGGTCAAATCGTGGATGGAATACGTCTTGTCCAAGGAGGAGTATACAGCAAGTGTAGATGTGGGGTGAACAGCAAGACCGGATATTTCGCCTTTGTGGGTGCGGAGGGTGTAGTTGGGTATATACTCCCCAGAGGCAGAGTCTTGAGACCAGATTTTGGCGATTTTGTCGGCGCCAGCAGAGAGTAGAAGTGTGGTCTGGCCTTCACGTTCACGGAACGCGACGTGGTTAATTTTTTTGCTGTGACCTTTGAGGGAAGCCAAAACCTTGTCCGTGCTCTTGTCGTACAACTGGACAATCTTGTCGTTACCGCCGGTAAGGAATTGTGAGGGGTTAAGCCGAGAAACTGCGAGAGAGGTGATGCCAGCCGGGGAGGCAGAATGGAGGGATGGAACAGTGTGTTTGGCTGTGTAAGTCTTGACATCAGCAGCGGTAGCATAACCTGCTGGGGGTTTGCGCTTCTTGCGGGCGGCAGAGAGGGCGGCATGGGTTTCGTCAATTTGGGATACGACGGATGCGGGAAGACCTTCCTCGGTTGCCCCGCCTTCGCCCATTTCGACATCTCCGCCATCCGTAGGGGCGGAGGGAGCGAGACCCATAGAGGCTTGGACATTGGCTAGCGCCCTGTTAAAAGAATTAGCGTAATGTTCTTTGCTAGAGAAGAGGTGGTGGCGTACTCTCTTGCGGCATCACGCTCGCGAATTAGACGTGCAACTACACGAGTGGCTGCATCTTGCGAGTACAAAGCATAGCTTAGTTCCTGACGGACAGAGTTGTACTTTTGCCTGAGGGAGAAAAGCTCGAGGACAATAGCGTCATATTCATTTTGCAGGGTATGAAGGAGAGCTGGCAGGGAGGTATGGTTGGGGGGACGAGGTGGGGCGGTTTTGGGAGCTATCAAGGGAAATGAGTATCAATGATATCATGAAAAACGAAAGAGGAACTGACAGGCCTTGAGTTCTATGAGGTCGGATTCTTCGAGCTTGTCGCCGGTGATTGGGTCAGTGCCATTTTCTGTGATATACTTTGTGATAAGTCTACGCTCGTAAATATGGCCCGACTTGACAGAGACGACAGGGTCCTGAGGAGGCTCGCCGGAGATTGCGCAGAAGACCATTTCAGAGAGATGGAGAGACGCGACTTTCAACTTTGGAATTTGTCCAACTTTGCTCTCCCGCGTCACCTTTGTTGTCTGTTGTTTACTTGCCACCCTCCACCTTCAATCACCATGTCAGAGAAACAACAACGCCTCGTCCTCGCGATTATCGACTTTCTCAACCACTCCATCAACGATGGAACAGTGAAGGCAGATGATAAGGAGACCCTAGAAGTAGCTGGTGTGCACCACTCTTCACCTCCACCTCCAAATCTTATCTAATCTGAGCCAATTAGTCCAGTGTATTGGTGAAGCATTTGGCGTAGATCCCTCAAATGAAGAACAAGTCGAGAAGCTCTCCGTCAAGCCAGCGACGTTACAAAGTATATTTGACGTGTACATGAAGACCCGCGACAAAGTTGGTGCGCGTGCACAGGCCCCCGCCTCGACGCCCGCTGCCGAAGACTCCTCATCAACATCCAAGGCTCCTTCAGCCGAGGACAAAGTCAAGGCCGATAAACTCAAGCAAGAGGGGAATGCCCTTATGTCGAATAAGAAGTACGCTGAGGCTATCGAGGCTTATACCAAGGCGATTGCACTCGACGGGTCCAACCCGGTATACTACTCCAACCGTGCTGCCGCGTATTCGAGCAAGGGTGACCACCTTGCTGCCATCGGCGACGCAGAAAACGCTATCTCTCTTGATCCATCGTTCTCGAAGGCTTACCATCGGCTAGGGTACGCACAGACCACTCGCAGCTTGGTTTGAAACAAGTCCTTACGTTTTGATTGTAGACATGCCCAGTACTCGTTAGGTGACTTCAAGTCTGCTGCAGATGCTTTCGAACGTGGATTGAAAGTCGACCCCAATAACAGCGGTCTCAAATCCGGTCTCTCCAATGCTAAAGCTAGAATCCCCTCTGGAGACGACGTATCTCCAAGGGAGACACCATCAGGTACTGGTGCTGGCGCGGGTGCAGGTGGAGGTCTCGGTGGTATGGCGGACATGCTCAGGAATATGGCAGGTGGGGGAGGGGGGATGCCCGATCTCGCGAGTCTCATGGGCAATCCTCAAATTATGGCGATGGCCCAGCAAATGGCAGCTAGTGGTGGGCTCGAACGACTAATGCAGAATCCCGCACTGGCGAGTATGGTGAGCACGTACCACCATCTTTCGACGCATCATACTGACTGTCGTTTTAGATGAATCGAGTGCAATCCGGTAACTTGCCCTCGATGGAAGAACTGATGTCAAACCCTGAACTCAGACAGATGTACGTCACATTCTCACATTCTTTGGGTCGTCGTAGGTATGACAATACTGATTCTTCCCTTTAGGGCTGCACAGCTCGGGGCTGGGTTAGGTGGTGCAGGTACAGGTACAGATACAGGTCGGCCATGAACTCGCTGATAACCTGGTCGGGAGACTAACGAGGGGTGGCTTGTCTGGGGCTTCGATCATCCACATATAGGTTATACATTGATTTACATAGTCTGGTTTTCGCATGAGATCTGTATTCTCGCAATTTTATACCTGTTCCGTGCCGTTCGTTTGCAATGGAAAAGGGCCAGAAATGAAAGTCACCATATCACTGCGTATCCTACGGTTATCCTGCGTCAGGGGGATGCATAAGTGAAGATACGCCATGACTAGGGACCATGGATCGGAGGGGCACTTTTGTTTTTGCTAGTCCGATGGAAAAGGCAGTCGGCCAGTGTTTGTGGCGCAAGGGAAATATCATGCGATGTTTGCGTATCTTGTGAACTGTGATGCCTTTAGGGGGTCAAGGTCGTGGCTCCTGTTCGAGAATCAAAAGCTAGACAACTCCAGAAAGCAGTATTAATTATAAGCTAGAATATGTAGTTGGTCGATATGCAGTACATTCATGACTGAGACACACAGAGAGGACGAGAGTAGAAGCGGAATAGAGAAAAGAGAGAAACAGAAGCGGCAGTTTGCATGCCCAAGGTCCATTAGCTCATGAAAAGCTAATATAGCGAAGGGAACAGAAAAGGCAGGGACTGCGAGGGTTTGTTTCCAGAAATGGAGCAAGAGGATCAACTTCTTTCGAGTGTCCTGCAGCTTGTAAGCCCCAACCTCCTAAGAATCCCATCTCTTCATGTTTTCGTGCAAACCAAATACCCAGAATCAAAGCCAAAGAGGAGCCAAGAGCCAAGTTAGAGACAAGGACTAAATGGAAGATAGCAAGCCGAACAAATGTATGCATGACAGCGACATTTCAGGAGAGAGAGGCAAGCAGTTTAATGGGTATATCGTTATCACGGTGAACGCATGCTGATAGGAGTGTAATGCAAGTTTAATAGTGGGGGGGAGGGAACGGGAACAAGAGAAGTATTGATCCGAGGGTAAAGGTGTTGATGCTAGATGCTGCATTTTTATGGGCAGTACTTCGGCCCGTGAAAGTCGGTAGCGGAAGTTTGGGGTGGATAGAATGGGTTTAACGGGCTTGGGCATCACGGTGACACGAAAGTCGCCAACATGACCTATGTATAACGATTGATATGTGTGGTGCACCTTGGTGTACTGATTAAAGGGCAACTGGAGGACGTCCTGATGATGGCGATGATGGCGGTGGCAGTGTGTTGAAAGGGCGGGTAGTAGTGCCACCCTGCGCGCGTGCGTGAGTGTCTATTTTTCTGCGGTCTCTCTGACAGTGACATGCGAACGCGAACGTCAATCGCCGAGCCCAACCGACGGACCATCCTTTTCTTTCCTTCTCAGCTTCGTTCACACCTCACAGCTACGCAGTAATAAACAAAAGGAACCAGTTGTAGACGAGTTGTGTGTCGTTGGTAGGACATGGATATAACAGTGCAGTTATGTTTACAGGGAGTGGCAGTGTAACTGGGGTAGCAGTAGCGGCATTGACCAGCATCTTATAAGAGTTCCTCGGAATGTGCCTTTCGCCGCATTCGTCTTGTCTTTGTTGGTAATTGACGAGCGAGTGCTGGGGGAACCTCTGACAGTTGCGCAGGCAAATTTTGAGGATGGCCCTAGGTATTCGAATGAACAGCCGTTAACAGTTGGGAATGCCACGAAGAGGATAAATACAACTTACATGTTTCATGTGGTACCTCAGCCCACTTGAGTGCTTGTATGCCTTGAAGCAATCAGGGACTGGACAAACAAATTCCCGTTCGTTGTCATCCGCCTCGGGGTCTGTACCAGACCCATTCTCCTCATTAAGTGATTGGCTGGAGAACCTCGTTGACAGCGCTGTCCGGAAATGCGCTGTTGAACTATGATGGTGACAGAAATGACAGGATCAGAAAAAATGGTTCGATATCTTTTTGACAGAGTATTTTTGGAATGGACTTACATCTGGAGGTGATACTGAAGGCCGTTTATTGACTATGGGAAAAATACTCCAATTTAGACCAGTGGGCGTAGTTGAGATTTCAAGTAACGAACCTTCCACGACTTGCCACAACCTGCAAGGGCACACCGATAAGGTTTCTCGGTATATGGTTCATCGCTATGCTCGTTCTTGTTGTGGTCGAAGAGCTCCTTTGATGTCATGAAGCAAGAACGACTTGTTGAGGCGCCATTGGGCCAACATGTTTCAGTCCCACAAGCATAGGGTTTGATGGAGGGGCTAAACATGGCCAGTATCGGAATTAACCACATGAAGAAAGGGAATAAGTCTAACGTACTCAGCGGTCAAAGGAAGGGAAGATGAAAGTCTCATTGGTGTGCCAGGTTTGAGCAACTTCTTGGTGCTAGTTGGCCGGCTCCTTCTAGGTGGTGGGACGTGAGGGCGAGTTGGTTCCCGAGGCATTGAGAATAACAGAGAACCGGTGGAGCTTGTTGATTGCTCGCTGCTGGGGAGGTCCACAGGAGATAAGACATTAGGACTAGAGGTTGGAGAAAGGGAGGAAGCAAACAAAAATGGGGTAGATGATGCAGAAGACAAATCCTCATAGTTGGTATCAACAAGCAGATTATTGTCTGTAGTAGATTGGGGAGATTGTTCGAACAATGGCGCGAGAAGATCGGTTAGGGGATTCGGAGATTTCCAAAAATCAGCAATCTGATCAGCTTGAAGAGGAATGTCGTTTGGATGGGAAATAGGGGAAATGGGGATTGATGAATGTTGTACATTGAGGGGTGCTTGTGGTTGCAGTGGAGGAGAAGAGGTGAAAACGCGAGGTAAAAGGGCGGTTGTGAAATGTTCGATTGTAGGGGCCGTTTCGGCAGTGGCAGAAACGGGTGGGTCGTCCAGCGACATAAAGTTATCGTTGTTATCATCATTCTGATATGCATTCCCACTACTGTCCGTTAGGGATGGAGCCTCAGGTTCGGGCTGTACTTCCATCAACGGCGGCTCATTTGCAACCGGCGGTAAGGGACGTGAAGGCTGTGGAGGAGCCGACAAGGCGGCACTGAGAGATGATGAAGAAAATTGAAAAGGCGCAATATGAGGGGAAACGGAAACGATCTCCGGCGAGGGAAGCCGGAAAGAATGAGAAGAGATGAGGGAGGAACCAGGGATGGGATAGGATTCCGGAGGATAGTAGGGTGGCCAGAGATCAAACATTGGTTCTGAGTGTGATGGTCCAAGATCCGTTGCTTGACTCTCTGGCGATTGGGTCTCCTCTGGAGGAGGAGGCGGTGGCGGTGGCAGCTGGGCGGGAGATAGTGTCAGCTGGTTTTCTCTTGAGGGCGATGTTTGGCCGGGCTTCGGGGGAGTCAATATTGCATTGTTGGCATTGGTAGCGGAAGGAGAGTTGGAAGAACTCTTAGAGGTGGTATTGAAGGCGTTGCCGGGAGTCTGCACCTGACCTACCGCTCTTAACGCCGCTGCTTTCTTTCTCTCCAACAGCCTCCATCTATGAGAGAGGTTAGAAATACGTTCCGCAGTATTTGTCACTTTAGCATTACCTGTTTCTACATCCAAGTCCACTGCGTTGCATTTCTTGGCCAATCTGGCCCCATTTTCCTCCGATGCGTCCAAAGACTTTGAGCAGCTTTTCGTCTTCCTCAGGTGTCCACTCATCCTTCTTGAGGCTCGGATCAAGAGCTTCCCTATAACGTTTCGAGCATGCATCGTCTGTCCTCCCTGGTATTGAGCGAGCTATTGTCGACCACTTGGCACCGTATTTGTCGTAGAGATCCAGAAGTAATTTATCTTCCTCCGGTGTCCAGGCCGTTTTCTTGACGGTCGGAGAAAGCGAATGCAGCCAGCGCTTTAGGAAAACTTAGAGTCTAAAATTGATACAGGAAGAGGAGGGAAGGGACCTTTCTGCATGCCTTATTGGAGCGACCAGGAATGCACAGAGCGATGTTTTTCCAATTATCGTGCTCGCCATGCTTTGCAACAGCATCTTTGAGTAATTGATCTAGGCATAATGGTTCAGCAAGAATGGGTCGGTAGGAGAGCAGTAGCGTACCTTCATGTTCAGTCCACGGTCGACCAACATTTCTCTCTGCCATGGAGAAGGATGTATCACCGAATCATGACACGGAGGTGAAGCTGAGGCACTCTGTTGACACTGCAATGAGCCCAGAGGCTGTCACACCATCCAAGTCTTTCCCGATATGGACTGCTTCGTGACGGCAAGTCACTCCACCCACACCCCAACTGCATTCTGTTTCCACCCACATCTCCTCGACATGTCCCTCGCCCTTGACTATTCCTCCGATGATGAAGAGCTTACCGCATCCGTTGCAAAAGATGCTTTCGGCATTTCCTCGCTATCAAATAACAAGAAGCCTCGCATTGAAGAACAGACTGAGTCTAAATCTCTAACAGCAGACGCCGCACCACATGTACTAGCAGAGGTTCGTGTCGCATGAGTCCAAAAATTCCTGCACAAACTAAGAACAATCTATATAGAATCCCTTGAAAATGACTTCCCTCGTAACTCGACCAACGGATACACAAATGAATGTGAACATCCCGTATCAGGAAATGATGTTACCACTTCAGGGACCAGAAAACCCCTTCGGCGACCGCAATCGCTTCCTCAATCAGAATGCACTTGCCGGTCATGTAGAAGAGCAGTCTATGTCCGAGCATGCATTTCGTGCACAACACCTTACTCATTCTATACTTGGCTATTCGGCAAATCCTTCTGTTGATCCCAATGCTCCGGCTATTCTGGGGTCAATTGAGGACGCCAAGGCCAACAACTTCCAAACTATAGACACTCTTAGAGCATCGAGGGGCGAGCGCAAAAAATTGAAACGAAAACGGGAGAATAGGGGAGACCTTGAAATTGTCGATGGAGAAGGTGCTTATGTCGGCCCTTGGGCATCCTGGAGGGGTGAAGACAACCAAGTAGACTTTTTGGCCGGTGTTACTGCTGGTGAAGAAGAGCAGGAGGAGGAGGAGGAAGAGGAGCCAGAATATACGATCAAAAAGGCCAAACCCAAGAAGGGCGCTGTTGGCCAAGAGACATCAGTATTCCATGGCACGTCTTTGACGGACTATCAAGGACGAACATACATGTTCCCTCCAGTTTCAGAAGCACCTCAGCTATCACACGAAGCTGGCTCACAGGAGTGCTTCATTCCAAAAGTTTGTATTCATACATGGACGGGCCATACTCAAGGCGTCTCTGTCATCCGTACATTCCCAGAGACTGGTCATTTATTCATTAGTGGTTCCATGGACACGAAGATAAAGGTACGTACGAAGAATTCTACTAGATGTGCATAGTTCTAATCACCAATCATTGGCATTAGCTTTGGGATATCTATACTCATGGAAATTGCCTGCGCACGTTCCATGGTCATGTTAAAGCAGTCAAGGATATCTGCTTCTCGAATGATGGCCGACGATTCCTTTCTTGTGGTTATGATCGTCAGATGAAACTATGGGACACTGAAACGGGACAGTGCTTGAAACGCTTCAGCAACGGAAAGATACCTTACGTCGTACGTTTTCATCCTGATGAAGACAAGCAACACATCTTCCTTGCTGGAATGTCAGACAAGAAAATCATACAGGTATGTCTGCCAGGAGTTTAGTCGAAGTTGTTTCTCACATCCGCGACCTACCAGTACGATATTAACTCGGGCGAAATCACACAAGAGTATGATCAGCATCTCGGGCCTGTGAATACTATCACCTTCGTGGATGAAAATCGGCGGTTTGTTACGACTTCAGATGACAAGACTATCCGCGCTTGGGATTTCGATATACCGGTAGTCATCAAATATATTGCCGAACCGCACATGCACTCAATGCCTTCTGTGACCCTCCACCCTTCGAGTACGTCATCCACTTTGAATCATCATGTGCCGCCTGACGGATTGATCAATAGAGAAGTACCTTGCTGCCCAATCACTTGATAACCAAATTCTTGTATACAGCACGGATAACTTCCGCCAGAATCGAAAGAAGCGATTCGCAGGCCATTCTGTCGCCGGATATGCATGCCAAGTTGGCTTTTCCCCTGACGGCAAATGGATAAGCAGTGGTGACGGCGAAGGCAATGTCGTCTTTTGGGACTGGAAGACTGGTCGTATCAAGTCACGACTGAAGGCACACTCCAAGGTCGTAATTGCTCACGAGTGGTTGCCGCACGAGACAGTAAGCTCCTCGCATGCAGTGTGCCGACGGCATCGCTCATCACTCCACACAGTCAAAAGTCATTACCGCCTCGTGGGATGGTCTTATTAAGCTATGGGTGAGTCTCACTTCGACTTGGCCCTTGTACCGCACTAACAAGATGCCATGAATCAGGATTAAAATAGACGATAATACTTATTATATCATCCGCGCGTAATCTTGCCTACGTGCAAATTGACCGATAGCCAGTGACACGACCGAGTAAACAAACCGGTTGGAAATATTTGGGTGACGGTGCAACTACCCGACGCCCTCGTCAGTTAACCCTCCAAACATAATTCACTTGTTTTTGAGGAATCTCGATGCCCAGTAGCGGTCCACAGAAGATCCCGGCCGCCAGTGTTCTTTGAAAATCTGGTGTGGGCTGTTTCTGTCTATCCTCTCACGTTACTTCATGCCGGGTAAGTCCTACTTCAAAAGTAAACTGATGAAGGGAATCAGTTGGCCGCCCTGAACACATTGACTTCTCACTGTGGAAACTCTCGCCCAAATGCGGTATTTGTGAATGAATTTCACTCTCCCTACTTGCCTCGCATCTTGGACTGTCAAGAGGCGCACTTCCTGACCCGCATATAATCTTCAGCACATCCATATACGGATGAAAAGTTTGCGCAGTTCATCAGATCCATCTCGTTTCTTTGCAAAACGCATTACAACCTCGGACATGGAACAAAAGGGTCACCCTCCGCCGTCCATGTCCCCTCCATGTGAGAAGCTGAGGATACCAGAATGCGAGCCGGACATAAGGTCAGTCACATCTCATTGAAGAAGCTATGTCTGAGTGGGACCCTTTCACGCAGAATGTTCCTGTTTATGCCCTAGCGCCCTTAAATGATCGTACATGGTTACTGATGGGTGGTCAAGTGCCCATCCAGCCAAAGCATACATAGAGGGCGCGGGCACGAACATCTAGTCCCAAGAGGTCCCAAGGCACCAGTGACTTTGTAAAGAGACGCCACATTGGTCAGAAACGATGCTATAGTTAAACTGGCTTCCTGAGGTCCCCCATTCCACATTCCAGGGTCTTATAGGCGACGGTGGCAACATCCCGACAAATCACATCGACAATTTGATGATGCACGGAAAAACTTGTCCTGCTCAACACCCATCCGTACAACAGCGCGAAATCTCCATGTAGCGGACCGACAGCTGAACTGAGGTTCCACGTGCACTCGAATGGCATGGTACTCTGGATACCACATGCGGAAAACGGATAGACATTCCTTTCCGAATCCCAACGCAACAGATTACATTTATACTCGCCTTGCCAAACCTGCGAGATTACATATAAGCAAGCCGGGCTGTGGGTTCTCATCTACTCGGCCCCGACATCCTCCTACACACATTAGCCTTTAAGCATGCGACTTTCCGCTTTCCTATCGCTGGTCCTTGTTGTTTCTGCCTCAGCGCTTCCGGTAGGTCGGACATCTCTAAGTCTTTCCACTGAGCTAACTTATCTTGTTCAAGGTTGTTGAACCTGCCGCTGCTCCTGGCGCTATCGCCGGCAATAGTGACTGGCGCCGTGGAAACTCTGACTGGCGACGGGGCAATGTCGATTGGCGACGAGGAAACTCTGATTGGAGGCGTGCAGAAGTTGGCGAACGCGGAAATAGTGATTGGAGGCGGTCAGAAGCGGACACTCGCGGCAACTCTGACTGGAGACGGACTGATGCGGATGCTCGCGTGGAGGCTAGAGGAAACTCGGATTGGAGAAGAGATGCAGCCTTGCCAGAGCGTGCGGCGCTACATGGTCGCGGAAACTCTGACTGGAGAAGAACCAAATCTGATGTCCGCGGTAACTCGGATTGGAAGCGTGCGGAGAACAAGGCGCGAGGAAATTCGGACTGGAAAAGAGAAGGTCTGGAGCAGGTTCGTTTGGACTCTGTCTCCTTATGTTAGCACTATCTGACTCTAACAACTCAGGCATGAACCAAGTCACTGTTTGTCTTGCGCTATCTGTATATTTCATAGCACGGACATTCCTTTCACGTTCTTGGCCGTTATCCATGGCCTGTACTTTTTCCTCGTCATTGTATAGCACAGGCTTGAATCGTTCAATTTTCTGCAAGACGCTCCGATGTGGGCTTTGCGACCCTTGCAAGCCCTTGTGACCGCAGTTTAGCTCCACCATTAGCCGAGTCAGCTGGTTTCCATGGTTAGGTTGATAATAAACGCTGGGCAATGCAGTATCCACATGCACGCCCGCTGTGCCTGTGCGAATGTGGCATCAGAAAGTAGGCAATAAGTCTAAAGGAGGAGTTCGCACGAATGAAATAACGGATGATCGATAGCCTGTGAACTTTCAGACCTATCTTCGGAAACAAAGGGAACGGTCCTCACGCAAATAGCTCACAAAGTATGGATGGAAATAACACACGAGGGAACAGGTTGTCCCCAATAACGCGACAAATCAGGACCTAGGGGGGAATCCCTGATCAAATTCGGATAGAAATATGCGGATTTCTCGGAAACCCTCCGCACATTTCCGGATAAAAACTCATTGGGCAAAGGGCCCTGTCTAAATGCGGATAAAATTTCCTACCTCCGTACGTAGCTGCTAGATGCTCGTTACAGGCAGTGCAAATTCCATTCCATCCTACTTATGGGCATTATTTACTATTTTGAAATCTATTCCCGTTGAAACACCCTCTACTCACAGGATTGCCTTCGAAAGATCTTGCAAGTAAGGTCGTGCTTAGACAGGCTTGTAGTAAAAGAGCCTCACCAGCAGTTGCCACTCTCACATTATTTCATCTATAGTATCATTACGATCTGCCTTCAGAAAGAGTGATTTGTACGCTACCCGAGAGCAGTAGACGAAAAATCAGCACGTCCTGACAAACCCCGATGCAGAGTTGAGAATCCCTTGCCCTGGGTCTCAGAAACAAGGACCGAGGTGTTGAGAGAAGCAAACACGCGACGATCACAGGTCTGGATCAAAAGCGTCACGTTACGACGCATTGTTTTAGTTTTGTCATCAGTAGTGCAGTAGTCTCACTCATCCGAATGCACGCCTCAGTTCTCGCGTTATTGAGACTGAGGTGAGCTTTTGTATTCCTGTAATTTAACTAGTAGCTAACTCATGTATTAGTGATCTGTATTAAGGTAGTTATTCAATAAACAGTCATCGAGACTGAATGATCTGTATTAAGTTACACCAAGTGTGTTGCAATTCACCGCCCCGCTTTGTACACGAGAAATGGCAACATGCTTATAAATAGGTGTGTTGTACAGATTGGCCATTCATAGATTTCGCTCACAACATGATATACAGTACTAAGTATGCGACCACGTAATTGGGTGGCGTGAAACGTACTTACATACCAGAGCATTGGAAGGTGACCAACTGGGAAGAGAGAATTATCGTCGAAGGCGGCAACTTCTGGATGCTCTTGCTTGTCTACATTTGGCCATGATGATGGTTGTTGACGCGTCAATGAGGACACGGTCAACGTGACTTCAATGACCTTTCTTCCTCAAGACCCCTTATCCGGTTGCTGCTCCAACCACTTTGTTTCCCTCCGTCATGTCCAATCTCGTTAATCCAGCACCAGAAGATGCACTGATACGCGACAGGACACGCTCTTTTGAAGAGTTTCTTGAATCAGACTCAGCCGTCTACAACTACAAAGATGAAATTCATCGAATGCTGCGCACAGATCAGACGCGTCTTATCGTGAATATCGATGACCTACGTGACTTCAAGCGCGATTTTGCGGATGGGCTGCTCAAACATCCATTCGACTATCTTCCTGCCTTCGATGCCGCCCTGTTCAACGTGATCCAGCGTGTCTACGACCCGGATAAATACACCATAGAGTCGAAAAACTACAAAGTGGGATTTAGTGGATCTTTTGGCGACCACCATGTGAGCCCGCGCACGCTGCAGGCGATTCATCTTGGAAAGATGATTTCCCTAGAGGGAATCATCACAAGATGCTCCCTCGTCCGACCCAAAATGTTCAAGTCCGTTCATTACTGTCCTGAGACTTCACAACATTATACCCGCGAATACCGTGATGCAACATCGACTTCCAACCTTGCTCCAACGCCAACCGTGCCGCCAGCACATGATGATCAAGGTTTCGCTCTTGAAATGGAGTACGGACACTGTATTTTCCGTGATCATCAGCGGATCAGCATCCAAGAGATGCCAGAGCGCGCACCCGCTGGGCAACTTCCACGAAGTACAGATATTATCCTTGACGATGATCTCGTGGACAAGTGCAAGCCGGGAGATCGGATTCAGCTAGTTGGAATCTACAGAAGTGTAGGAGGCGGCTCCAGCGGCGCATTCAAGTACGATTTGTCTTCTTCGTTCCGCTTCGTTATTGCTCATCGCCAATAGGTCCCTTATCCTTGCCAATAACATTAACCTGCTGTCGAGCAAAATTGGTGGCGGGATTGCCCAAACGCCACTTACCGACACCGACATCCGTACCATAAACCAGCTTGCCAAACGTTCCGACATCTTCAATCTTCTCTCCGAATCCCTCGCGCCTTCGATCTTTGGCCATGAGTACATCAAACGTGCGATTCTTCTGCTGCTGCTCGGGGGTGCAGAGAAGAACCTACCAAATGGAACGCACATCCGTGGCGACATAAACCTTCTCATGGTGGGGGACCCCTCGACGGCGAAATCCCAGATGCTCCGGTTTGTCCTAGGTACAGCACCATTGGCTATTGCCACCACGGGTCGAGGTAGCTCTGGCGTTGGTCTTACTGCAGCAGTCACCACAGACAAGGAGACAGGAGAGCGAAGACTAGAAGCCGGTGCCATGGTCCTCGCTGACCGTGGCGTCGTCTGCATTGACGAATTCGACAAGATGTCCGATATCGACCGTGTCGCAATTCACGAAGTCATGGAACAGCAAACAGTCACTATTGCAAAAGCTGGCATTCATACAAGTCTAAACGCACGATGTAGCGTAGTTGCTGCTGCGAACCCGATATATGGCCAGGTGAGATATGCTCACCAGCTCAAAAAAGAAGTGATATTGATCCCCTGCGCAGTATGATATCCACAAGGATCCTCATAAGAACATCGCGTTACCTGATTCCCTGCTCTCGCGTTTCGATCTGCTCTTCATTGTTACAGATGATGTGAGCGAAACCCGCGATCGAATGATTGCGGATCACGTCCTCCGGATGCATCGCTACCTACCCCCTGGCGTTGAGGAAGGTACCCCTTGCCATGATAACCTGGATCAACAACTCGCCATTGATGGTCCGGGAGTTGGAAATGGCGAGGAGAACGTCGAGACCAGCCCATTCGAAAAGTACGATCCCCTTCTTCACGTCGGTGTTGGTAGTACTTCTGGGCGGCGTGAAACGCGCAGCAGCAAGACGAAAAAGAAGGAGATTTTGAGTATCGCTTTTGTGAAGAAGTACATCCAGTATGCGAAGAGCCGTACAGCACCTGTGTTGACAAAAGGTGCTGCCGATCATATTGTTCAGGTCTACGCCAACCTTCGAAATGAAGATATGGAGGCGAACCAGAAAAAGGTGACACTCAAAGCGCTGCCTATATAAGTAAATCTCATAGTTATCTTTTCTAGACGTCACCGTTGACGGCGCGTACACTGGAAACCCTTATCCGCTTAGCCACTGCACATGCGAAAGCTCGTCTATCTCCTAAAGTTGAAGAGAAGGATGCGAGACAAGCCGAGGAAATCATGCGATTCGCACTATTCAAAGAAGTACCCAAGCGTCAGCGACGGAAGAAGCGCAAACTCGTCAATGGCGTTGCTGCACGTAAGGGAGAAGGAGACGCGGAAGGTAGCAGCGAGGAGGAATCAGACGACGGAGAGACCGGGGTTGAAGAACGGCGCATGAGTACCCCTCCAGCTACAGCGCCGCCGAGGAACCAGTCCCAGGACCCTATTTGGGGAGAGGATAGTCAGGACGTGCAAATGGATGTAGAACCGCAACCGGCCCTCGTTGCACCTGCCGCGTCCGTAGGGTCGGCCTCCGATGGCAAAATACGCCGAGATAGGTTCGTCAATTGAGTCCTAGACCACCTTGTATTTTTGCTGATCTATGACCCAGATTGCAGTTCTTCCGCACAAGATTGGCTAACCTCTTTGCGACCCGCCTTCAAGACACAGAGGAGATTTTCCTCGCTCATCTACTGGAGTTCATTAATGAAGGCTTGCCCACGGACCAGTTGTACGGCACTGCAGAGGCGACTGAGGCGTGTAACACCATGCAAGAGAATGATGAGTTGATGATCAGTGGAGGAATCGTCTATAAGATGTGATGAGCCCAGGCATGGTTTCGGTTGTATTCCCTTCGTATTCAGCACCTTGTGTTTCAATTTCTGCCAACGATGTATAACTATCTGTATTATATCCCCACAGTGACCTGCTATAATCAACGTATCCACGAGGGAGATGCCTGCACGATGTAACATCCTCCTTGCAGAGGTTTCAGATTCAAATCTCCTGTGGGAGTCGAGAACTCGGTCTAGTCTGGTCCCCAGGACCTTCTGTCATTAAGGTACTCAACAAGAAAGGCCTCCCCTCACTTCCTTACGGTTTGACATCCCACAGTTCTCGAAATTCTAGTCATGCTCCTCGACACCGACATAGCGTATGAAGTTTGCCTCCACGAGTAAACAGATACTTCAGGGCCGTGCCAAGCCTTCTGGCATGCTTCGTAGAATCAGAATTTACAAGCCCGCACGTTTCGGAGAGACACCAGCCAGATTTCTCGTCTCTTGCCCAACGCCGGACATCCACTTAGGATGCGGGTAATATACGACGTGCTCATCTACGGGTAGCTGGTAACAGTGTGATAGCATCAATCAGTTCAGTAAATCGCTACCGAGTTGTACTGACCTTTTCCTCTTGAGTAGCCGTAGCCTCTTCCTTCATACTAATTACCGATACCCTTAGACGACATCCAAGTGGCCAAACCCACCTGCGGAAATACCGCATGGAAGCTCTCACGTTCGCTTCTCATTTAGCTTCGACACCAGGGGCGATTGGCACATCCGATCTACGCATCCATGATTGTTGATTTTCGCAAGTCGCTTAAGCATGGCCCGCAGAAAACATAGCTCCAGGTATGGGAGCAGACGAATGTTATAAATTGTCGAGATGATGAGACCAGTTAGCTGGAACCGGAGTATCGTGCGAGTCAGTGCGTACCCGAAGATGTTGTTTGGTGATACCAGTCCCAGTTCAGCTCTCAGACAGTAACCGGGATGAAAGGCTTCTGCTCATTCGTGTAATATACTTGAATTTGTTCTGACCAAAACGCTGAAAGCCACGATGTCCTGGTAGAGAACTTTTTTCTATGGATGGGCGTTCCGTGTTAGATCCCGAGGTGTGGGAATACATCATCTTGGGGCGGATCACCAAGTGGTGGTCATTGCGCAATAATTTCCTCCTCGAATTTGTTTGAAATTTCCATTCTCTTGACATAAGAGGCTGGAAAAGAACGTGGAAAAGATTGAACTAAGGTTGATACTAGACTTCAATATACGGATTTCCGGCAGCAGACATCTGATATGCCCGACCAGATTCGACAGGTTTCTGCCCCACCAGGGGTTGGCATTGTCAGGGTACTTCAAGTATTGCGATGGCTGTGTCGGCTAAAGGGCGTTGAGTGTCCCCATCGAACGATTTTCGGTGTATGATGTGGAGTATCAGACCCACGACACGCATGACAGTCGGAACACTATGGTGCATAGGCCATGATGAATTCTGAGATTCTGCGACCAATTGACGTTCAACGGTAAACATCAGCGTGGATGACGTCTTGAAGTCCACTTCCATGGGGCAGACCTCGCGGTGTAGACGAGGTGAGATGTCATAGCCGCCAATATGTAGTTTTAGCGACTCAAACAGCCACCGAGTGTGATCGCGAGCACTTCTGGGCATCTCGACATTTGTGCCAGCTGGATGTCCAGATTTCCATCGGTTTCGTCTTGACACGTTCGCTTATTCACGTTGTTGAGGCTTGAGATAAGCACCGCCGCATCAGGACTCCATAGTTCGCCTCCATCTAGAACTGACCAACGTTCGCTTAGGATAATCCCGCAAGACTTGAATTGGACTGAACTAATGATGGTAATGTGTCGTAAAGGAAGCTGATACATGATGAATACATGATGGGCAGTCAGAGAGGAGATTGCACGAGGATAGGCCAGGAGAAAACAGGAGAAAGCTACGGACAACCTGAACTAGGACAAATCCCATGGCAGGATCGCGGAACTATGAGTCGGTTCTTATTTAGATCGGTCTTTGGAAAATGGGGGACTAGGGGCCGATGCGCCGAGGTTGGGCACCTTCAGTAGCTACAGGTCATCACGGAAGGGGGAGGAATGGGTTCATGCGCGTTACTTTATTCGTGGTTGTCTGGTGTAGCCGGGGAAATCAAGGAGAATCGAGTGAGATGGCATCACAGCAGATTACATCAGTCGCGATCGTGCCAAGCTGGCTAAATGCGCAAATACGGAAGAGAAATACTTAGGATAAACTGGGGGCCTACGAACGGGTGGAAGTTGAGATAATAGATTGCCGATTGGTACATTGGCGCCACGATGCGGGTTGGTGGCATGAAGGATCGTAAAGTGGTTATCGATAACTAACACCCCAACAACTTGTTCCCCCGACATCAGTCCATCCTCTCTAGCTCCGCTTTTATTGGGCCCTTATAAGTTTCTATCTATACCTCCTGTTCCCCCGTTCTCCTTCTCTCTATCCACCATGTATCCCGTTGACGGAATCCGTTCTCAGCTTGAGTGGAACACTACTCTCAATGTCTCCGATGCCCCCATCCCAACTGAGAGCACCAAATACCTCCGCAAGGTCACTTCATCGACGCGTTTTTTTCCTTTGCCTGTTTTGCTAACGATGGACAACTAGACCTCTATCATCGCGACAATTGGTGAATTTGTAGTCTTTTATCAACCTGCGCGTCTACTCAACGTCAACAGGTCCCAAGGTCAACACCGTCGAGAAACTTAAAGAGCTTCGTCGTGCTGGTGTGAACATTGGTTTGTGTACTATCCCACACGAAAAGCCGACTCTTCCTCTAACGTTCTACCGCAGTTCGCATGAACTTTTCCCATGGATCCTACGAGTATCACCAGAGCGTCATCGATAACACAAGGAAAATGCTCCAAGGTATTTTTAATGCGTCTCACTTTTTTTTGATCGCACTCCTCTCATATCTTCTCAGAGGACCCACATGGGCGGCCTGTAGCCATCGCTTTGGATACTGTCAGTGTTCCGTTGTCTTCTCAAAAAATGGAATTGATCATGGGGTGCTCGATAGAAAGGTCCCGAGATCCGCACGGGCTTAACAAGGGATGGAAAAGATGTACGTCGCCGACCTCCGAGAATATATCGTATGCATTTCATCTGGCTCATAATCCTCCCCAGTATCCCATTTCTGCTGGCCATGAATTCATCGTCACCACTGATCCCCGCTACAGCGAAATTAGCGATGACCGCTACATGTATGTGGACTATGTGAGTATATCGTTTGCTCCCAGTAGTTAAGGGTTCGAGGCTAACCTTTTAAAAGACCAATCTTCCTAAGGTCACTGCACCCGGGAAGTTGATCTATGTTGACGATGGTAAGCGTTCGATCAAGTGATGCCAGGCAAATCAACGTACTGACTATTTCCAGGCATCCTCTCCCTCCTTGTGCTTTCCATTGATGGCACCAACGTTCATGTTCGTGCCGTGAACAACGGTAACATCTCCTCCCGCAAAGGCGTTAACCTCCCGAAGACCGAAGTCGATCTTCCTGCGCTCTCTGAAAAGGACAAGGCCGATCTGCGATTCGGCGTTCGAAACGGGGTTGATATGATTTTTGCATCCTTCATTCGCCGTGGTGATGACGTTAAGCAAATTCGCGAAGTTCTTGGTCCCGACGGCGCCAGCATCAAAGTCATCGTCAAAATTGAGAACGAGCAGGGTCTTGCCAACTTTGACGAAATCCTGAAGGAGGCCGATGGTGTCATGGTCGCTCGTGGTGACTTGGGCATTGAAATCCCCGCGAGCCAGGTCTTCCTTGCGCAAAAGATGATGATCGCCAAGTGCAACATAGCTGGCAAGCCTGTTATCGTTGCAACCCAGATGCTCGAGTCCATGACAGTGAGTGAATATGGCAGTCTACAATCATCGCCTGTTCTGAAGTCTTTGCTTTAGTACAACCCTCGTCCCACTCGTGCTGAAATCAGCGATGTTGCTAATGCTGTTCTTGATGGTGCTGACTGTGTCATGTTGTCTGGTGAGACCGCTAAAGGGGCTTATCCCGTCCAGTCTGGTATGTTTCTGTACATCGTACAGGTCATTTCGTTCTAACGGGAAGCTAGTACTCATGATGGCCGAGACCTGCTTGCTCGCTGAATCCGCAATCTGCTACCCGCCTCTGTATGACGACTTGCGTGGCATCCAGGCCCGCCCGACAGAGACTGCGGAGACTGTTGCCATTGCCGCAGTTGCCGCGGCTGCCGAGCAGAACGCCAGTGCACTCCTTGTTCTCTCGACAAGTGGAAACACTGCCCGTCTCGTCTCCAAGTATCGTCCCAAGATTCCCATTATCACCGGTTAGTCCATGATCATTGCCTTGAGTGGAACCAGCTGCTGAGTGAGTTGGTCTAGTCACTCGTAACGAGCAGACTGCGAGGCAAATTCATTTGCACCGTGGTTGCTATCCCTTCTGGTACCCTGAGCCCCGTGGTGTTCAGTCTCATCAATGGCAGACTGATGTTGATAACCGAATCCGCTTCGGCCTTCGCAACGCTCTGGCGCTCAAGCTCATCACTCCTGGTTCCACTATTATTGCTATTCAAGGCTGGAAGGGAGGTCTTGGTCACACCAACTCCCTCCGCATCCTATCTGTCCCCACTGATCCTGCCGATCTTGAGATCCAGCCCCTCGGTTCTCTTTAAATCCACTGTAGTGTCTTAATATACAATAGTTCATGTGGCAAAACTCTAGTATACTATACTACCCCACCGTTTCGGTGCACCCGGGGGTTTCGGTATTCTGTAAATATCTTCTCACACTCTCAAGATTTCGGGCTAGTATTTTGCACAGCACCTAAGAACGCTATTCCTGGCATCCTCTATTTTTTTTTTTTTGAAATTTACAACTGAAGTAGAACGAGAATCGGTTTTGTGCCCATTGTCACGTCTTGCCAGACAATGCTGAGTCGGAGTATGAATACAGTGATCCCATCACATGTCGTACACATTGCATGGCACCCCTTTGTGCTCAACCCATTTCACTCCACTTTTGTCGCTCACTATGTCAATCATAGCAGTATTTACCATGCGAAAACGTGCTCATGAGGACCTGGAATATGAAGACCATATCCAGCAAGCTATTCAGTACTTGAACAACAATACCTATAAAACTGCTGCTGCTGCTGCCCGTGACTCAGGATCACATGCAGGACCCTCTTATGTGAACCGTCAAGCAGACTATCCATCTTACTTTTATTAGACTCATCTACTTAGGTTAGTTAGGTACTTAATGCAACGCGTCGTTATTCCATCATCTGGGTTTCAGACGGCAGCCTTCGGCATGTGTGACAAAACCGTGACCACCGAAACCCCTGGGCGCACCGAAACGGTGGGGTAGTATAGTAGATTTGTGACAGTCGCCCCTGTGTTGATAGAATTTCGTTTGGCACTATTTTGAAACGTTTGAAACTCGTCAGAGTGAATGCAATATGCATACTTCCCACGCACCGAAATTTCGAATTGGCTAACCCCTTTGCACCACTTTCATCAGTTCATTTCCAAACTCCAAGTTTCATTCTACCTAGTGGCTTCCGGCTGTGTCATTGACGACCAGCCCTAGCCATCCGCAATTGGGCCGTACCTGGGCATGTCCTCTTTCTCTACATATCTTCCTGGTCGGACCCGCATCCATCGGACTCGCCGCTCAACAAGCAACAGCCTCCCGGTCCACACCAATGGCTCCTCTGCAGTACAAGAAAAGCTGGCGTTGCACCCACACCTTGCTTCATCATGGTGGCTACGACTAAGTTTTCCCGTCCCATTTATTCGCACACGTCGGCTTCGAATATACGTGTTAAACCCGGGAAGGGTGCACGATTATGCTACGGCGCGGTTGGGCAGGAAGCGGGGATGTTCTGTGTTGGTCATGTTGGTGTTATTGGCGTTCCTTTTCGTGTTTGCGTTGGCGAGGCGGTTTGGGACGCATGCGAAGCAGTGGCCTCTCGTGAAAGATTCGCGGACGTTGGTTTACGGGCGAGAGGACTTGCAGAGGATTTGGGAGTGGGAGATCGCGAGTGGGCATTACCCGAGTCGAAGAGGGAGTACGTATGCTCTGTTTTGCTTTTTATGAGTGGGGCATCTCCTGACGGTGAATGTCTCTAGTTCCTGAGCAGATACGATTAAAGGAAACGCCCATTAACCCAGCACTTCCACCAAGGAAGACGAGTATTCCTTCGCCTTTGACGGGCGAGGCTAGTGAGTATGTGACGACAACCCGTGGACGTGGACCGGAACGGATATACCTGGATATCCAGAGTCAACCGCCCAATGTTGCTTATCCTCCTCGACCCATTCCTGGAAGCATTGCCGACTTGGACATCGTTATGGAGCATTGTGATTTCTCTAAGAAGAAGGTATGTATTTCAACTATTGAAACCATAATCTAGTATTCATGAACGGCGGTCGTAGTACGTCAGGGACTGTCTAGAGGTTCTACGAGTAGGTGCTGGATTGGATAACGGCAAACGGTTGCGCAGAGGGAAACCCGATGACTGGAAGTATATCTACGTCGAGAAGGTGGACAACACAACAACACATTCACCCCTACGGCGACATGCGGACGATGAGGATGACCTTCTGGCCTCTGTAACAGCTCAACGGCGCCCACAGTCACAGTTCCAGGACGACACTGATCCAGACACGGGACTACTCAAACGGCGACGCGTGGACCTCGAACAACCACCCATAATTCTACCACCTCCTATTAAATATAGACCCTACGCATCACTTCCTCAACCCTGCGACCCGGAATACCCACGACTATTCCATATGTTCTGGACAGGTCCCTTCACGGATAAACCTTATCTCGCGATTTTGAGTTTCTTATTCACCCAGAATACGGGTCTCCATCTGAAACGCTGGCCAGAGAATGCAGCATGCAGACCAAAGTTTTGGTTGTGGATTAACCCTGGACCCGCAGCTGCGGTGCCGAATCCGAACGCGGTGAAGGATATGTTTGAAGAACTCAAAAATAATCCTTGGGCATCTCCATTTTTGCATCCGAGGTTCAGGGATATTGTCGAGTTCAAGTTGTGGAATACGACGGAGCAGCTGGACGGTGTACCAGAGTTGAGAGATGAGTGGCGCTCGAGGGATTTGTTCAATTCGGGCGGGAATGTGTTTAACATCAACAAGAAGAAGGCTTCGTCGTCGGTGGGAACGAGTGAGAATGGGACGAAGGCGGGTACGGCGAATATGATGAATCGGGCAGGTTCGAAATCCGCGTCGACGTATGACAAACTCTCAGTCATCCTCTCCGACATGGCGCGCTTCATCGTCTGTCATCGGTACGGTGGGATATACCTGGACGCAGACACGATTTTCCTTCGTGATTGGGAAGAACTGTGGGGCTGGAAAGGAGCATTCGCATATCGATGGTCACGGCTCCAACGGTACAACACTGCTGTTCTGAAACTGAACAAGAATTCCGCACTGGGGAAGTTCCTGTTCAGGACTGCGTTGAAGAATAACTTGGATTTCCATCCAATGACGGTGACGGTGTATGTGAGGGAGGCTCATATGGAAGGTTTGTTATTGAGGCTACCGGATGCGTTGTTTGATTCGGCGTGGTTGAATACGGAGAGTTATCAGTTGTCCAGGCCGCCTCAGCCGTTCTTCTCCCAGTGAGTACGCAAGTTTTCTACTTTCATATCAGTGGTGTTGGGTGTTGACTGCATCCCTTTGTAGCTTTGAGCAGTTCTTCAACACTCCTATCGCAGAGAGTGCAGCCCCGCAGGCACTTGGATTTGAAGGGTTCTTCAGGGGCGCATATTCATATCATTTCCACAACTTTTGGTGCGTGTGCTAAATTCCGTTGATAATCCTCATAATTCATGTGTTTTTTTGTTTTTTTGTTTTTGTTTTTGTTTTTCTCTCCAGGTGGAAACCCTTTGACCCTGTGCGCAACTGGCCTGATCTCGGCCCAAGATTCGAGGGTGGCGAACGGGCAGCTCGTGCCGCACTACACAAAGCAACAGGTACAAACTATCGTCCGCTGGGAGAGGTAGAAGAGGACGGCGTAGAACAGGATAGACGCGATCTGGATTGGGCAACGGTGATGAAACGAACATTCGAGTCATATATCCGTGGTGAGAGTCCGAACATGTATGGAGAGTGGTTGGTGTGGTAGTATCGGGAGTGGGATATTTTCATACTTATTTTTCACTATTCGCTATCCTCCCCTATAATCTTTCCATTGTTTTTATTTTACCTGGATAGACGGAGACTTGGGTGCTCTCTCCCTCCCGTCATGACATTAACTTCATGATTATATTCATTGCAAACTAGTTACTGACGTGCTCCTAGAGTATGTTAAGTGCCATGATCCTAATGATTATTCCAACTGCCCTCTATGTCGTCGCTGTCGAATCTTATTATTTCGTCATTTGTGTATAATTCAACATCCAACACAACTGCGTATTCACGATTGCACGGATTGCACGGATTGCACGAATGGTCATATGGAGATCCGGGGAGGTATATTCATATTCGAATTCGCTAAATGGTCCGGTTTGATTACACATATTATCAGTCTATGGATTTTCCGTTCGTACCATTCGCCCCCTTTGCGGCAAGCTTGGCTTGTGCAGTGTTGACTGCGGACTTGAGGGTGGCGATGACTTGTTCGGGGTTTTCTGAACCGAAGATGGCAGTTCCGGCAACGATGACATTGCTCCCTAAAGAGATTTCGTGGTCACAATCACGTAGGGGAAAAAGATAGGAGAGGAGACAGGATGGAGAGAGGAACGTACCGGCTTCTGCACAAGCGTCAATGGTCTTGGGACCTACACCGCCATCAACCTCGATATCCTTATCGGGGAAACGCGCACGGAGTTGGGCCACCTTTGGGACACAGCGCTCCATGAATTTTTGCCCACCACGACCTAAAAATAGATCGGGGGTGTTAGTGGATCCCGTTAAGCGGGCGACCACCGAGCGCAGTGAACTTACCTGGATATACAGTCATGACGAGCAGCATATCGGCGGCAGTGCCAACTTCGTCTGTGATGTCTGTAGATGGTGTGTCCGGAGAGATGGCGACGCCGGCTTTCATGCCGCGTTTGTGGATGGCGTGGATGAGTGAGAGAGGATCGGCTGTGATAGGGTAGAGTTGGGCTCGCGTGATGTTTTGTTGGGTGGTATAAATCTAAAGACGTACATGTTGCTTCAAGGTGGAAACAGTAGAGGGCGCCTCCTGCGTCTGCGACATCATCAACCCACTGCCATCTGAATGAGCGATTGTGGCGTTGCTGCGATAGAGGAGATTGAATGCACCTTTTCAGGCTGTGTAACCATCATATGGCAGTCCATGAATATTCCGGGGACGCCCTTCTGTACGCAGGAGAGGACAGGTGCACCTGGAGGGGGCTCGGCTATTAATGTTAGGGTGAGGGATTGAGGAAAGAGGGACTGACCGATGGTGATGTTTGGAACAAAATGGCTGGTGAAAAAAAAAAAAAAGATCAAGACGTGAAAGAGTGAAAGAAATAAAAGTAGTAGTCACCCGTCCATGACGTCTGAGATTGAGTGAGCAGGTGAGGAGGGGCGAGGGAGGATGATACATACCCATGTGTAGCCATTCAGCGCCTCCTTTGATCATACGTTTACATTCTGCGGTGAGCTGGCCAAAGTCTGAGGCTAGGATAGAGGGGGCTATGATCGCACGCGGCATTTCTGAAACTAGGGGCAGTAGAACAAGTGCAGTGCTCAGCCGAAGCCCATTCCATTAATATTTCCAACATTACGTAATGCCATTGCATTCCTTGGCGGCAGTGCTCCAACGCGAACAGGTGACTAGTACACCGCCTTCACGACAGTCGCTATATAGTCCTATACCCAGTCCTCACTTTCTTCGTTCCTTTCTTTGCCCTTCCCGAGAGTCCACCATGTACCCCAAATTCATCGTCGCTGGCCTCCTCGCATCTGCTGCCTCCCTTACTGCAGCCTCCCCTGATCCCGTACCCACCCCTTCCCCCGAGGAACACGAGCTACAAGCGCGCCAAAATGGTACGTTTGTTCCTGCCCGTGACCGAAATTAATCATGGGATGACTGATGATGGTGTAGCGGGTGACGTTTTGAACTCTCTTACTAGCGTCGCTGGCTCTGCGATTACCGGTGGCGGTATGTCCAGAAACGTTTTTCCTCAATCTCCGTCCATGTGCCCTTACACATTACTCAGGTGCCTCAGTTATCTCTCTGGCCACTTCTGTCGCCGGCGGCGTTGGTTCAGATGCTACTAGCATTGCTGGAAGTGTTGGCGGTCAAGTAACTAGCCGCGCTGGTGGTATTGCCACCCAAGTAGTTTGTACGTATAATTTGACTCTTCAATCTTCGCGTGATGTGCACTCATGACAACCATTACCCCTATTTTACAGCCGTTGGCGGTCAAGCATTTACTGTCGTTACTAGTGCCGGTGGACAGGCCTTTACGCTCGCTACATCGGGTGGTGGTGTCGCTACCTCAGTCTTCGGATCCGTCTATACTGTTGCGACTGCCGCTGCGCAAAACAGCAACAATGCTGCCCTCGGCATGCGCGGTGCAGGGTTGTCGTCGCCTGCTGTTGTGGGGTTGCTAACCGTGGTGGGCAGTGCGTTACTCGGGGCTGTGATTACTCTATGATCGAATTTGTGGCGCCTAGAAACCGCGTGTGGTTTGCGAAAGCATTCATCCGTTCGCTAGAGACGTTACCCATTCGTTAAATGTTAAACGTTAAGCTCTTCTATACCCTTGCTTCATATTTGGACCTTGTAGCCTAGAGAATTTCGTTCTTCGTTTCTAAATTTACCTCTCTTAAACGCCTCGTTCCCTTCTAGTAAGGCACCGATAAGGCCCAGGAATCTTGCTATATGACCGTGGTAATAAATGACACCTAGCTTATCATCACGCTTCTTTGCTCGTTTGATTTGGTAAAATGTTCCAATCGTGGGTTCCGAAGTTTGTCCCTCCCGCTTCTAGCGCTTCACCTTTATAACCTGATTCCCGATGAAGATGCACATGCACTCTGATCCGAGAGGCTTACCAACTACGTTCTTCAAATTACCAATGTGTTCCAAATGTTCCAAGTCTTGGTAGTAACCAAGACTACCAGTCGTGTCGCCTATCGCTGTATGATACATGACTCGAAGGTCGCATCAGCGCTCCAAGTCAAGGAACGCCATAAAACTCGTCACACGGTTTTCCAAGGGGCTCCTTCGATGTTTCACCAGCACTCAGATGATACCAGTATACTGTAACCACCACCACTGCCTCTATCCCCTACATACGATGCTATTGCTATAAAGACCACTGGTTGCACGATGTATTTCCTTGCTCTGGCTAGCGCAGTGCGTTGATCGCCCCTTCCGCCCCCCTCCCCTCCGCTTCGCTCTCCCTAGGCTGCTGTGCAGTCCGATTGTTAGTCCTTTCGTCGTACGAAGGCTTTCTGATTCTTCGCCTGGATTCCCTGGAGGAACGCTACTCTGCACAGTAAAAAAAAAACAGACACAGAAACGGTACTCAGCCACAAGCATAAGATGGTTATGTTCACCAAAACTAGCGTGTACATCCTTGGCCTCGTTGCATTCTCGTCTTTGTTCGACGGTACTAGTCTCGGCTTGAATACCGGTAATGGTGTTGGTGTATTTGTTGGTGCCGCACCAACTCCATACCATCGACCTGGGGACTCCGGAGTTAAAGCCGAGGGAAGGTCGCGGGTACGGTTCCGTCGTAAGGATGTTGCGAATGGAGATAGAGGGGATGCATCCGCTCCGCCTCCGGAGACGGAGACGCTTGGGAAATTGCTCAAGGATTATAGTCTGTTAAAGGCTGCTGTTCCTGCTGGTAAGATTGTTTCTTGTGTTAGCATGGGAATTCTTGTTGACTGTCGGATAGCACCTGGGGGAAGTGACCTCCAAAAAGCATTGTTGGAGGAGATTGATCACAAGAAGCAGAACAGTGAGTTTGTCCCATAAACTTAGAAACGTTTGGGTTGATGTGTTGTACTTGTAGTCTCCGACAGGTTTGGCCAGGTCATCCCAAACGATGGCAAGGGAGATCTTTCGCAAATTCCCCCAGGAACCACTGTTAGCTGTATGTTCTCCAAGCCTATTTCTGTCACGCATGCATTTTTTTGATCGTTCTCGCGACCTGCAGCGGCAGACGGATCGGTCATAACGATCCTCCCAAATCCAGATGGCCAAGGAATAATCATTGCGTCAAATGGGACAAACCAAACCGTGTCTTTGGATCCCAATACTCCGGGTGTTCAAACCTCTCAGGCGGGTGCGGGCGATCAACAAGCGCCACCAACTCCGACGTCGTCTCTATCCTCGACTACGACTTCCCCGACGGAGCAGACTCCAACGAGCACGAGTACAGTGGTGACCATGAGTACAAGTACTGCGCCTGCCAGTGGGACGACTACTAGCACGTCGGTTGTGAGCCCTTCTGCGTCTGCGTGAGTGCCGCTCAACTTCATTTGCCGGGGTGAGATATTAATTCGAACTGTAGCTCATGGGACAATGCTGGAGTAGTTGTGAGACCGTTTGACATCCTGCCAACGTCCATGGCAATGAAGTCTTTGTTTATTGTAACAGCTGCAATGGCGTTCGGGGCTTGGAGTGTTTTGTAATTATCATACTGTGTTTCATAACGAAGGAATGATGATAGGGAAACGCGGAAACGAAACTGATGTTAGTTCTTGGCGCAAGGTCGGGATCAAGGGCAACCCAGGCCCATCGGGAATAGGCTGATCGAGAACATAGAATAATAAACTATGCATGCTCTAGTTCAGGTCTGGGTGCACAGTGGAAGATTCTAATGCACATGGTCTTCTCACGAGTATGCTCCAATTTACGCCTCCTCTTCCATGTTCCTGTTAGACTGATGAATTGCAATTGGATAGTCAATATCAGCGACTGAGTCCGAGAAAAATCAAGAGACTGGGGACACACGTGAGGATTGTAGAAGAGAGAGTTCATGCCCCAGGGGAACGGCTTGGCCCTCTTGTTGAGGTAGTCGTAAGCAGGAGTTTCGGGAAGCTGGCCGCCATTCTCCTCCTTGATGTGTTCAATGTGGGCAGCGTGTTCAGCTTCCGTGTTGTAGACCCATGCGGTGCAGGTGGCAACTGTCAAACAAAAAGATGTCCGGTTAGGATATGAAATAGAGCAGAACAAGTGGGGCGAACTCACTGGCAGGAATACACACATAGAAGCTGGGTTCGGAAATGGGCAAAAGTAAGTTACCTGGATGGGTTCGCACAACAGGAGTGGTCGTGGTGCACGAACCTGATCTTTCGCCAGAGGTCAGAAGTCTCTAGATATTTTGTGTGAATTTATTGAGTGAGGTGGAAGACGATTTAATGCGACAGAGTCACTCACGAGCAGCATGGTGTTCAAGAGCCTTCTCTTCAGCAAGGTAGGCCTTGAGTCCGGGGATTTCGGACTCCGTAACAGCTTGGGAGAAGCCACGAGAGCGGCGAGGCGCTGTACGGACAGCAGAGCGAAGGGCGGTGCGTGCAAGGACGGACATATCGAATCTGTTAAGGAACGGAGAGGGGAAAACGGATTTTTGTTGCAGTTAGGGTTATTTCGGAGTGAGCAAACGCGGTATTGCTTGTTCGTATTTGTTTCAGAAGCTGTTACCGGATATGGAACATGGAGAGGACGCGTCACCTTTTCGTGAAGCAAAGCTCATAATTGACTTACTCCCCTTTACTCCTTCTTCGACGATGGTTCGGCAACAATCGTCTGCTGCTGGTGTTCTTGCTTTACTACAGGAACCGGATATTGTATTCAAACGTCATGCTCTCAAAGCCTTGAACCCACTCGTACCGCAATTCTGGGCGGAGATATCTGAGCATATTGCTTTAATGTCAGGATTCTGATCCAGTCATTTATCACCATTCATGTGTTGATTATTTGGTATCTAGTGAGTCGCTGTACGAAAGCGACGAGCTCCCAAAGGATGCACGGGACCAGGCGGCGCTGTTGGCGAGCAAAGTGTACTATTACCTCGGCGAATATGATGACGCACTTTCATTTGCGCTTGGAGCTGGAAATGCGTTCAATGAGGAGTCGCGCACGCTGGCATCTGCAGAGTACGTTGAGACTATTGTGTGTACGTGTGATGTCTTTTCCGTAGTGCGTCAACATCTCAATTAATTTGCGCAAATCGTTAGCCAAGGCAATCGACCGTTATATTGAACTTCGGGCTGAAGAACAATCTGGGACAAGTAAAGAAAAGATCGACCCGCGACTTCAAGCAATTATTGAGGGCATCTTCGAACGGTGTATTTCCGAAGGTGAATACAAGCAGGTGCGTATTTGGGTCGATCAATATGACCATTGGGGTCAATTTCTCATATGGATACTCTTAAACCTAGGCCATCGGTATCGCGCTCGAATCTCGCAGACTAGACATTATCTCTACGATCTATCAACAAACGAACGATGTGTCCCTCCTTGCGTACGCTATGGAAGCTGCCCTCGACACCGGATTCTCGCTGTCATACCGCGACCACGTCCTCCGATTCCTATTCCCTTTGTTCCCCCAACTGACGACCGAAGAAGGCTCAGCGCAAGTTCATGCGCTGACGAGATTGCTCGTTGCTCTTAGTGATGTGTCGTTGACTGTTCCCCTCTTGTCCTCATTGGTTGAGAAAGATAAGCTTTTGGCATATCAATTGGCGTTTGATTTGGTGGAAGGTGGTTCGCAGGACTACTTGGAAAACATCCGCAACGAGCTTCCCGAAGGTGATTTGGTACGTTCTCACATTTGCTGACTATTCCGGCCCTCCCATTTACCATGTTTGCCTACTGCCTTAGAAAACGAAGGAAATCTACGATAAACTTCGTGCTATTTTGACAGGGAAAGAATCCGTGAAGCTGTATCTTGAATTCCTCAAGCGAAATAACCAGACGGACCTTTTGATCCTCAAAAACTCCAAGGTACGATTGAAGTTCAACATCGCCAACTGCCAACGCTGACATTTGGAACCTCAGGACGCTCTGGATCCCCGTTCCTCCGTATACCACGTCGCTCTGACACTCCAGAACGCCTTCATGCACGCCGGAACAACATCAGATGTTTTCTTACGCGAGAACCTGGAGTGGCTCGGTCTGGCCAACAATTGGTCCAAATTCTCAGCCACGGCAGGCCTTGGTGTGATTCACAAAGGCTACTTTGAGCAGGGTATGACTATCCTCAGGCCATACCTACCAACCAGCGGCGAGAGTAGTATCCAGGGTGCCAACTATTCGGAAGGTGGCGCCCTCTACGCTCTCGGTCTCATCAATGCTGGGTGCGGAAGTGACGTTACGAACTACCTCCGTGAGACTCTCCGCGCTGCCACTGGGGAAGTTGTACAACACGGTGCTGCGCTTGGTTTGGGTGTTGCCGGCATGGGGTCGAAGAGTCTCGAGGCATTTGAGGATTTGAAGAATGTGTTGTTCATGGATTCTGCTGTGGCTGGTGAAGCCTCTGGCTATGCGATGGGCCTTGTTATGCTGGGCACAGCAGCTGCGGACCCTGTTCGCGAAATGCTGCAGTATGCTCATGAAACACAACATGAGAAGATCATTCGTGGTCTTGCGATGGGCATTGCATTCATTTATTACGGTCGCCAAGAAGAGGCGGATGATATGATCAAGACCCTTTTGGCTGAGAAGGTATGCACTAGAAACTCCAGGCACCAGCTCAATGCTGATTTTGTGTTTCAAGGATCCTATTCTCCGATACGGAGGTGTTTATACCCTCGCACTCGCGTATGCGGGTACCTCTAACAACAAGGCCGTTCGCCAGTTGCTGCACATTGCAGTATCGGACGTCTCAGACGACGTGCGACGAGCAGCCGTCACATCGCTCGCATTCCTGCTTTTCAAGAACCCCAGCCAGGTACCAAGGATCGTACAGCTACTGAGTGAAAGCTATAACGCCCACGTCCGTTGTGGTGCAACGCTCGCACTGGGTATCGCCTGCGCAGGCACAGGTCTTCAGGATGCTGTAGAGATCCTCGAACCAATGACAAGGGATAGCGTTGATTTTGTCCGACAAGGTGCACTCATTGCTCTCGGCATGATCCTTGTCGAACAGTCCGAGGTGTCGTCGCCTTCATTCACCAGCACTCGCAGCCGGTACCAAAAGATCGTTGGCGATAAGCATGAGGATCCTATGGCGCGTTTCGGTGCGGCAATTGGTCAGGGTTTCATTGACGCTGGCGGTCGAAACGTTACCATCAATCTACAAAGTCGAGCAGGCAGCTCGAATACCAGCGCGATTGTTGGTATGGTCCTGTTCTGTCAGTTCTGGTATTGGTATCCTTTGGCACTATCCGCGTGCTTGGCGTTCTCGCCAACTGGTATTATTGGTTTGAACGGAGACCTCAAGGTGGGGTTTTCATTCTAAATTTATGATGACTGACGCTAATATCCATTCATAGGCGCCCAAGTTTGAGTACATATCAAACGCCAAACCTAGCCTGTTCGCGTACCCGACATCGACGAAGCCGCCTAAGAAGGAAACAATCACCAAGGCCGTTACTGCTGTTCTCTCGACCACTGCAAAAGTTAAAGCTAGGGAAAAGAGGAAGGCCGCTGCCGAGGGCGAGGCAATGGATCTGGTAAACCCGCCTATTCTATATCTTTACTTCCAATACTGACGCTCCCGATAGGACGAAAAACATGACGCTAAGGCCGCCGAAGGCGACGTTGAAATGAAAATCGACGACGCCGCTTCACCAAAGGATGGTGACGTCTCCCCAATCAACCGATCAATATCCAACCTCATCGACGAACCCAAACCCACAACGTCATCTGCGGTCAAGAAGAAACCCGAACCAACTCACGAACTCCGACCCAACTTCTCGCGTGTAACACCAGCACAGCTGGCGTATATCTCCTTCCCTCCTAACGGCCGATACCAGCCTGTGCGGCCTGTCTCGTCTCGATCTGCTACATCAAAGGCCCCCAATGGTGCCCCTGCTACTCCTCCCGGTGTAAAAGGTGGCAAGACAGAGAAGTATGCTGGAGGCGGCGGAATTATCCTGTTGGCAGACTTGAGGCCAGATGAAGAGGCCGAGTTTATCGAACTCGAGCCACCTCCAGTCCCGGCTGCCCCTGAACCCCCTGCTGCTAGATCTGGTGCAACAGTTCCAAATGGGGATGCTACACGCCCCCAATCTGGTCCTTCGGGTCCGCATATTGCGTTGGACGAGAATGCTCCTGAGGCTGAGCCTCCTGCCCCATTTGAGGTTGGTGTTATCTTTGTTAACTTGTGAAGGTTGTGCTGACCTGTTTCGATCTTCTAGTACCCCTTTGATGATGACACATAGGATGCTGCCGCTTAATCGTTTCTCTTTTCGCACGATAAAACATTTTTGTAGAGTACAGTCATGATTACTATTTCACTTTATCTCCCCTTTGCAGTATACTTTGGCCATCACGAAATATCTGCTCAGAGCCGATGAGAGTTGAATCCCTTCAAAGTTCAAGACCCGCTTTCTGTATCATTTCAAGTGCCTTCTCTGATCGGGGTACGATGTCAGCCTCAAACGGGGCGGGATGACTGGTTGAGAGTCCTGGTGTTTAGAGGATTGCTTGCGAAGGAATGCAAACACCTACACAACTAATCCGCTGACGAAATCTGGAGGCGAGAGCTTTTCCTTGCCGTTCTCATCTCGCTTGGGGGAAATGGTAAATGCCGCGAGTATCTGAGCAATGGCAAGCCAGGCGGAATTCAAGGCCACATAGCGACCAGGACAAATCCTGAAAAAGAACCACCCATTTCATAGTCAGGAGCCTTTCCATTGGATGTGAAGGGGCAGGACGTACCGGCGACCATAACCGAACGCACCCATGTTAATCGGGTCAAAGTCTGCGTTCTCGTTGAGGAATCGTTCTGGTTTGAACTTGAACGGCTCTGAGAATATCCTTTCGTCGTGGAAGACGCCGAAGACGTTTGGAACGAAGATGGTGCCTATGTGCGAGCATTGGGAGGGTGAGCCGTTTAAACTATATCGGAATGAAATGAATAGAGGGGGTGCGCTTACCAGCGGGCAAGTAGTAGCCCTTGTATACATCTGCCTCTTGTGAACTATGTGGCAAAGCTGACGGAAATTCCAGATTTTGGCTCGGGTCATTCTGAGGAAAGGAAATTTTACCTAGCGGCGTGGGAGGTGCCCACCGAAGCACTTCCATGAGTATAGCGTCGATATATGGCAGCGATGGACGATCATCAAAGTCGGGAAGTCTTGAACCACCTGTTACGGTGTCGATATCTTCTCTCGCACGGGCTTGGACTTCGGGGTTATGGAGAGCACCGAGGAGAAACGAGGTGACAACAGATACAGTCTGAAACAAGTTTAGTAAAGGCGGGCAATAGGATACTAATCCTTACAGTATCGGACCCAGCTGGAGAGGAACATGTTCAGAAAGAAAAATGAATGCGAGGTTGTGATGTACCGCACCTAGGTATGCGATTCCTGCCGCATTTCTGATGACTTCTTCTTCTGCTCTCTCATTTGCGATCGTATCCGCGACGAAGCAAGGCCCGAGAGTCCCAGAGGTCTTTATTGCAAAAGACGGGGGAAAGATCAGCTCTGGCGCAAGAATCTACCCAAAATGTTTATCTTACTATTTGTTTTTTGGCTTGTGCAAACGGAACATCTCGCATGTTTCTCGCATAGGCTGCATACACCTGAGATTCCCTCTTGAATTTTGCCCCAGGGAACCATGCTGAGCGTGATTTACCGTTAACGCGAGTGAGGTCAGACCCCGGTGAATCATACCTGGAATATACTTGAGAGCTGGGACCACGTCTACGATAGTTGAACCGACGTGCACGACTTGCAAGAGCCCCTGTATCGCCCTATCCGCGAGTCCAACATAGTAATCATTTTCTGGTATAACCTCGTGGTCATAGGTCAACTTAAGGATGACCGCGCCGGCAAAACTACGAGCATTTGAGGATTCCCATCGCACAGAAAATTTCTTGAAATCCTCACTGTCGTGCATGACTTCTAAACTGATCCGGAGACTTGAGCAGCTGATTTAAAAGGGCCAATGTTGCCCTGCGAATGGCAGGAAAATAGTGAGGCACGTTTCTCTGTTGGAAATATTGGTGAAAGACTTTGCGATGCTCCCTGACGAAACCTCTCAGCATGTTACCAACCAAATGGAGACGATATAATTAGAATACCTCCAACTTTCATTATGATTCATGTGTGCGAAGTCCCATTCCCATCCTCTAAGCTCATTGGCCATGACCTGACGAACAAAGCTTGGTCCAACTCAGCACAATGACGAAGAATGACGACGAACCAGTCGGGGTCGATCAGCCGTATTAGCAGAGCGCTTGTCTAAGAGTTCATGAATATCTTCAAGATCATTCAGAATGACTGTCGATGACCCGAAAAGTTCGACGTAAATGATGTCTCCATAAATCTTTCTCCACTCCATATAGGTGAGCCAGGAGTTCTTATGCGGTATGTCAGAGATGTTCCCGACAAAGGGCCATCCTTTTGGTCCTGGGGGTGGAGGCCCTAAAGAACGTCTCTTGACTCCACGAGCAATATACGCAGCCAGGAGAATGGTGAATGCGAGTAAAGCAGTCCACGTCAACATTCCGATGGTGAGGGGGGATCTTGCCTCTCCTCCCAATTGTTAAGGGGCCGTTAAATACTCCAGATGCTTTTACATTGGCACGGTCCGGGACTGAGAAGATTCTTGGCCAGCTGCAGGGCTCGCCTCTCCTATGGGGGATGCTTGTGGAAATCGGCACCGCACCCAGTTTCCTGTTGTGGTGGCGTTTCCTTGATCCCCGTACGATACGGATTAGGGTTTCATCTTCTCCACGGATGATGCCAGGACGAGGCAAACAGGAGATAGATTGATACGAATCCACAGTGCCCGTTTAAATACCTGTTCAACTGTCGGGTGATAGATAGGGACCAGGGAAGGGAGATATTTTCGCCGAGCAGCTCTTGGTGGTGTCCCGTGAGAAGGCCGTTCTTTCTCTTGACCAAGGTGGCAAAGAGCTAGCCATTTGGAACTACTTCGTCAAGATTTTAGCCTGAAATTGTGGACAAACACAGAATGCGTTCGCCTGGTACGAGGGTGCATACATTGAACCGACAAGAAGTCACTTATGCAGCACCAGTTGGCTTATTCATCGTTATTCAGATAGGGCATTGGGGCGTCATCAGAGCTTTGTTGACAACCACGCTGCATATACTGCTTCGGACATGAAGGCCGCTGCGACGTTTGAATACTCATCCATATCAATCTTAATATAGTATGATCCAACAGACTTACAAGGGTCAGCAAGACCGGAGTGTGTCATCGCGTACGTGCAGCTATGAGGTTGGGAGGCCGCTCAAATTATCGCATTAGAGTTACGAACTCGGATGCTATATTGCCTTTAACTCTTACTAGTGCAGACAATTATCTTCTCTTCCTTCAACCTTGCCAACCCCTTCATCCTGTGTCCTTTCAACAGAAACAAAGAGTATCTCCTCCCAATCTCTGTCCTTTTGTTCGTGAAGCATAGACCGACCTGAGCACTGGGAAAAGGTCGGCGATTAAGCCTCGAGTTGCCATCAAACCTCAAGGTTTGCTCTCTGGACCAATTCTAGCGGTTTCTTCGACCGACGGATGAAATCGACTTCAAATGGTGCCGGGTGGCTATTCGAAATACAGTGCTTGAGAATCGTTGTGCATGTTGTAAATGAAAAACACTTACACGACCCACCCGCTGACAAATTCGGGAGGGGAAAGCTTTTCCTTACCACTCTCGTCCTGCTTAGGAGAGATGGTAAATACCGCAAGCATGTGAGTGATAGCAAGCCAGGAGGAATTAAGGCAACACGTCGACCGGGGCAAACCCTAATATACCCATTCGTTATCGGAGACGGCGAACCAGGTGGATGAGATGAGGTCGGACATACCGGCAGCTATAACCGAATCCACCCATGCCTATTGGGTCGAAGTCTGCATTCTCGCAGAAGAATCGTTCCGGCTCCGGGAATCGGACTTCGTCGTGAAAGATTCCCCAGACATTTGGGATTAAGATGGTGCCAATGTGAAGGTCAGATTATCGATCATTACCCGTGGTGATTTTGTTGGATTGGATATTGGATGTTCAGGAGACTTCCGAGATGATAGCGTCAATATACGGAAGTGACAAGCTGTCATCGAAATCGGGAAGTCGGTAACCAATCGACTTCTTTTTGAGCACGAGCCTGGACTTCCGGGAAATGAATCATCGCAAGGATAAATGACACGACGATAGAGGCAGTCTAGAGTTCTTCTAGGGGGACACCTGAGATGATGGAGCTCACGGTGTCGGGTCCAGCTGAAGCAGATGATCAGTTTTGCGACGGCCGATGTGCATTGGAGAGTAGGCCAACCTAGATAGGCGATAGCTGCGGCATTTCGAATGATTTCTTCGTCAGCTTGTTCCCTCTCCAGGTTGTCCGAGACAAAGCAAACCCCAATACCTTCGGACTGAGGATGCATCAGTTCGGAGTGCTGAAAGGAAAGCTGTCCACGTGCGATCTGTTTCTTTGCTTGTTCAAACGGAATGTCTCGTAGGTCTTTGGTCCATTGACCGTACACACGGGCCATTCTTTTGAAACTTGCACTGGGTAACCATGCTAAGAAGAGAAACTGTCAGTGGAAACGAACATGGCATTTCACTTGAATATACCTGGGATGTGCTTAAGAATCGGAATTACATCCACCATATTCGAACCGACATGTACAACTTGGAAGAGCCCTTTCAATGCCCGGTCAGCCAACGCAATGTAGAAGTTATCTTCTGATACGACCTGGTCATAGGTCAGCTTAAGTGCAATGGTCCCTGCAAGTCTGTCGAGAATTGGGTAACGTCTTCGTGCAATATCACAGAAGCACCCGCTGTCGCACATGGCTACGAAAATCATCCGAGGATTAAAGAATTTGGTTCACAAATGTTATCGTCGCCTTGCGGAGGATAGGGTAATGAATAGGGATATTTTTCTGTTGGAAATACTGATGAAATAATTTGCGGTGCTTTCTATGAAAAGTGAGAAGTTTCGTGATGATGGTCGAGTGCCTAGGTGCATACCTCCAGTAATCTCCATGACGCATAAGAGCAAAATCCCAATCCCAGGACATGAGTTTGTTGGCCATGACCTGTTGCGAGAGCTCAGCTTCACCTGGGCGGGGGGATATCGGTCACATACCATCCGAGGGCGATCAGCTGTGATAGTAGACCTCTTGTCCAGAAGTTCATGAACATCATCGAGACTGTTAAGGATGACCGTTGGACTGCCTAGAGGTTCGAGGTAGATGATATCTCCGTAGACTTTACCCCATTCCGTGTAAGTAATACAGGGGTTCTTGTGTGGTATGTCGGAGATGTTGCCAACAATAGGCCAACCTTTGGGACCTGGAGGCAAACGGCCTAAGGAACGCCTCTTGATTTTGCGGAGGGTATAAAAACCAGTAGGAGTGTAGAGGTGAACAGCGCGACGTTCCAGGAAGGCATCATAATAGCGCGGAGACGTTACTGCATCCTCCTCCTTTTAAATATTCGAGGCGCTCTTGAGTTGACCCATTGGAGAACTGCAAATTCTGTCATTTGACCAGTGGCGAGTCTATATTAAGACATCGGTGAGGGACGTCCAACACGATTGCCCAATGGCGCTTCCTAAGCTCCCAGTATTACCCTTGGTGCATTATGCTAAGTTGTGTGCCTCCAAACCAGTATGTAACGTAAATTGGCGCTGTCTCTGGTCCTCCGGCAGATGCTTATATTTCGGCAGGAAGACAAGAAAGATCTAACTCACTGAGTCTCTGCCAGAACTTGTATTATGTACATCTTTTGGAAACCAGCGTGGGTAGGTGATGTGCATCTTATGAGAATCACCGAAAGCGTTTTCAAGAGGTGGCCTTAAACTCATACCATCAGGAACTACCGAAGTTCCACTTCGTCTCGAGGGCCAGAGGCTCAGGGTTGTCATAAATAACTCGGTAGCCGATCGCACTTTGCGTACACCCAGGAGGAGGGGGTGGTGTATGTTAAGGATCTATAAGAAATGAACGCATGTCGGGGGTGAAAGTTCCATCACATTCGAGAGTGTTCCTTGAGTGCGTTTATTTGAGACGACAATCTGGTGGATTATGCTCGTAACAGGTTCTTCGAGGTGCCCTCAGAACTTGTCGAAATGCATCATGCACAGTTAAGTTAGGGGATCGTAAAGGACGTAAGACTAGCAAATCTTTTCCCCACTCCGTGGCGTCTGGAGGCACGGGATACGTTTAGATAGGTTTGTGATTCACCGTTCATGCTGCACATAAACAGAATATTTCCGCGGTTGAACGTTGAACATTGGATAGGAATTATTCATTCACGAGTTGGTATGTTTGTCAAGGAAGGTATTGATCAACTTATCGCGTCACGATCGTGGATGATAATTAGTCACGTCCTCTGTGTCACACTTGCAGTGGGAAGCCAAAACAACTTTCACCTCTTTCCTCCGGACTTCCATCCCTTAAGATTTTCATCCCGTGTTCTTCAATAGATAAGCAAAAATAATGGACTCTCTTACGGACTCACGTACAATGAAGGCTAGGAGAGAAGGTATGTTGCTCAATTCTCTAATCGTGATCAGTGTGCTAATACGCGTGCCCCCGACAGCCTACAAGGGCAAGTCGGGTTTGAAGACTGACGAACTCAGACGTCGCAGGGAGGAACAACAGGTAGAAATTAGGCGTCAGAAACGGGAGGAAAACATCGCCAAGAGGCGGAATTTCCTCCCTGCTACGGGTGGTGACTCTGACGATGAAATCGGCGGTGGTACCTGGGATCCCCCTGTATCTATCCCTCCCTTCTTTGTTTTGAGTCCAGTTTTACTTACAAGCACTTTGTAGCTCGCAGAGGAAATGATCCAAGGTGTCTTTTCTGACGATCCCGAGCGCCAATTGGACGCGACCACCAAGTTCCGTAAGCTACTTTCGAAAGAAAGGAATCCTCCGATCGAACGTGTTATCGAATGTGGTGTTGTTCCTCGTTTCGTGGAATTCTTAAGGACTGGACATTCAATGCTGCAGGTATGCTTTCGTTCAACGATTGGAACTCGATTCTCATGTTCTTTCAGTTCGAGGCTGCCTGGGCTTTGACCAACATCGCTTCTGGCACTGCTGAACACACCCAAGTTGTTATCAACGCTGGAGCTGTTCCCGAGTTTATCAATCTCCTTTCGTCTCCTGTCCTCGATGTTCGCGAACAAGCCGTTTGGGCATTGGGTAATATTGCTGGTGACAGCCCCCAATGTCGAGACTATGTTCTGCGAGCTGGTGCCTTGAGGCCTCTCTTGGCCCTTTTGAGCGAGCAGCACAAGCTCAGCATGCTTAGGAATGCTACCTGGACATTGAGTAACTTCTGCCGTGGAAAATCACCACAGCCTGATTGGGAACTGGTGAGCCCCCTTTTACCGGCATTGTTTGGGGTCTAACAACTTGTTTATCTAGATTTCCCCTGCTCTTACTGTGCTGACCAAACTCATCTACTCTCTCGATGATGAAATTCTCATTGATGCCTGCTGGGCCATCTCCTATCTCTCAGATGGTTCAAATGACAAGATTCAAGCCGTCATCGAATCAGGCGTCTGCAGGCGTCTCGTCGACCTTCTCATGCACCAGTCTACCGCCGTCCAAACCCCTGCACTTCGCTCGGTTGGTAACATTGTCACCGGTGACGACCTCCAGACTCAAGTAGTTATCGCATCTGGTGCTCTTCCTGCTCTCCTTTCTCTCCTCTCTTCGCCCAAGGACGGTATCAGGAAGGAAGCATGCTGGACTATCTCTAACATCACGGCCGGATCTCCTCCTCAGATTCAAGCCGTCATTGACGCAAACATTATCCCACCTTTGATCAACATCCTCTCGAACGCCGATTTCAAGACCAGGAAGGAAGCTTGCTGGGCCATCTCCAATGCTACATCTGGGGGCCTGCAAGAACCTTCCCAGATTCGTTACCTCGTTTCTCAAGGGTGCATCAAGCCTCTTTGCGACTTGTTGACTATGATGGATAACAAGATCATTCAAGTTGCCCTTGATGGCCTGGATAACATTTTAAAGGTTGGAGAAATGGACAAGTTGGCCTCCGGTCCAGGCGCAGTTAATCAGTATGCCCTCTATGTCGAGGAGGCTGGAGGAATGGTCACAATCCACAACCTTCAACAGCATGACAACTTGGAGATTTATAAGAAGGCATTCAATATTATGGACAAGTACTTCCCCGATGAGGAGGAAGTGGATACTAACATCAGTGCTCCTACTGTTGATGCATCTGGCGCCTTTGCTGTAAGTCTCTTATTTTTGTGAAGAATTTATGACATGTAACCTTTCTTTTCTTCCAGTTCCACTCGGACGTAAGTGCTCCTCAAGGTGGATTCAACTTCGGCCAGCAGTAAACACGCCGTTTCTCTCAACCTCGATGGTGTCGTAAATATTTCCTTGTCATCGCCTACGCTTTGTGTCTCTTGTTCTCCACTTACTGTCTCAACCTGGTTCCCTAGTTCAGGGCGAGTAGTTTACTTGTCGCTCTTCCTTCTTTTCGATCAATGAACAGGGTTTATTCTTTCAAAATTTCACATGTGTTCAGTCTCACCCACTCGTCAATTTGTATCCTGCTTGCTCCTGTTCTTTCCGCTTATCCCAATTTCAGCTAGTCCGATGTTCACGCTCTTGCGCACCACACTACACGATTGTATTTTCTCCGGCTGCGTCCCATTTTGCAGTTAATCAGTCGCAAAAATATATGTATATCAGATCTTTTGTTTACATAACACCGACTTTTTGAAAGTTTTTGTGCCGTGACACTCGTTAAACCCCGTTATCATCGTGTGCAATGGCTTCACAAATCCTACCGCTTGGTCCGTATCAGAGCTCGGAGTTCCAAGCTATTGCTGCAGCGGCGAGACTAAATGAGCGATAGAACTCATTGATAGGTGTATCGGTTCGAAAATATGGGTCATTATGAAGAATGATCGAGAGTTCTCGGGAACATTGCTGGGGTTCGATGATTTCGTCAGTGAGTAAAAAGTCCTCCGACCGTCTTTTTCATCTGGGATCCTGATTGCTTGTTCGAATACAGATATGGTTTTAGAGGATGTCACAGAATTGTGAGTCTCATTAGTTTCACGGTCTTGGGTGGGCATTGAGAATCTGGCGCGTTCATTCTTTTGTCCTGGCTTCTGTGCGTGGCGTTTTTGGATTGCTACGACAATCTGCGGCTGCGCAACAGTGAAACGACACCGGAAGGAAGGAAGAAGACGAAGCTTGCGCAGACGCTGTTAAACGGGAATAACATCTGCATGGTGTGTGCCCTCCTTGGTGTCTTCGAAACAATCTCTCTGATCATCTTCGTGTGCATCACTGTCCTTCATCCCACTGCCTATTCCTCCTCGCTCTATGTAGCTGATACCTGGGAGTTCTGGACCGGATGAGTAGATATGGATCCTTTGTCTACAAGATAATATAGGAGTGATACGAGAATAATTCAGGAGTTGTGGTGTTCCGTACGTCAACCAAAGGACCGTCCTGCGATACTAGGTTCAGCGCCTCGACGTCCAACATGCGCATAGGTCGTACCAGGCAAGGATATATGCGATATAAAATAGGAGAAGCGATCTGCTGTCTGCTGCAACATCGATGAGTTCTCCTTTTCCTCTGTGATCAAGGCCCTGTATTTGTTCAACACTCGGACCGAAATACATATCAAGTTCCGAACGGTCGAAGGCTGATATCGTGCTGAATAAAAATGAGCACGACCCGAGCATTCTTAAAGACATGGTACTGCTCTAAAGTATCTGTATTCCGGGTCATAGACCAACTTGAGATTTGTCCATGCGTCAATTGAGTACTGGGTTGGGCTAGTCACGTGCTCACAATTTTGACCCCGTCCGCACCAAAGCACGTCCTGCGCCTCATCCTGAACCGACACTCCCTTCTCCACTCCCGCACGTCTGCCACCATGGCCATCAGACTAAGATTTGCCATGCACGGCATACGAAATAACCGCATCCTCCACCTCGTTGCCATCGACCATCGCAAAGCCCGTAACGCCAAACCTGCAGAACTTCTCGGCATCTACAAACCGCGTATTGACGGTCCAGAAGGGAAAAAGACGTTGGAGTGGAGTGTGGATAGGATTAAGTACTGGTTGCAGGTTGGCGCGGTTCCGACAAAGTCGGTTGTGAAGCTGCTTGAATTGGTATGTGTTTCCGGCGGGATTCGAGGGGTTTGTGTTTTGGATGCTGATGTATCTTCCCTCTCTTCTGGTGTAGGGTGGTATCTTGAAGCCTGGATCACCATATCATGCTAAGGCTATAGGCCCTAAACCCGTCAATGCACCGGAGCCAACAGGAGCGAAGCCTACCACTACGCCTAAAGTTACACCTAAACCTGCTGCCCAGTCATCATAGAAATGGCGGATGGTGCTCATCTATCATCGGTATCTACTCCGACTACCGACATTCCCTTCATTATAATATCTTAATGGAAGCGCACGTCGGGTGACAGGGCAAGTCCAGGAGAGTTTATGTCTGACTGGACGAAGAAGACGATTCAGGACTTAGATTGTACAACACGATTCTCGTCCTCTATGGATGTCCTTTTCCTCACACATTGACTATGCTACTCGGAAAGAGCTGATACAATTTCTTCGTGCCCAACTGTGCGCGCCAATTCCAGTGCAGTCATGTCGTCAGGATCCTATCGAAAAGTCAATCTCCCATCCAAATGCTAGGAAACGACAAAGGTCGCACCTTTATCGACTTGTCGACTCCTTTACTCAGGAGGAGTTTCACAGTATCTAGATGACCTCTATCTGCCGCAAGATGTAATGGCGTATATCCCTCAAAACCGGCTTGAGCATAAGCACAAAAATTTCAATGACGAAATTTCGACTCACATGTTCATCTAATTCATTCAAATCCAAGTCTGGTACCATCGCTAACAATTCCTGAATCCCCTTCACATCATTCTCCACAGCAAACCCATGCAAGGTCTTCTCACTCTCCTCCTTCGTATGTGCCATAGTGCTCACCAACCCCCCAAGCCCACTACCTCCCTGGCGCGAAGCATCCTCTTCAGAATCCCAAATATCTCCTTCCTCATCTTCATCTGTCTGCATTTTCACTTTGCTACTTGATTGTCCTGATTGACTTGATGAAGCTTCGTTTCGTTTTGGACCAGCGGTCTCTTCGTTCCATCCCAACTCCTTCGCAATCTCTAGATACCGTGCCTCCGCATCTTGTGCGCTGGTATATGCCTTACCAGTTGAACTCCAGACGTCCCACTTTGCTCTGCCAGTCATGTCGAAGATAGATGGGCGAGAAGTTGTAGGCGTTGGCCCGGCAGTTACATATTTGAAGATTCCGTACAACTGAAGTGGTTGTGCATGCATTGTAGCATTGTTGGTGATCGTAGGTCGGGTCCAGGAAACAAAATGTCTTGTCAGACTCAACCGAGGGAACGAACAGCTAATGGCAACACCTCGAGCTTGGTTGTATCCGAGACCTTGGATAAAGACGGAGCCGTGGACAGGTATGCAGCAGCAGCCTCGAAACCTGAGGAAGGCATGGCTTTAACTCGTGTTATATGTTTGACTGTTAATGTGTCGAGTGGCGAGGGCACAAACAAGTTTTCTGAGCTCTAAGCTGGAAAGATGATGATATCCGCTATTATGTAAGCCCAAGCTTAAGAGGGGAAGGTATGTATCGACAACAAGGTATCCAGGTCGAATCTAATCAATTCTAGGAGCAATAATAATTCTCTACGCCAACCCAGCAGCTTGCATAGCCTGTAAGAAACACGTTAACTTATGTACCAGAGCGGACAGCTGTCAATTCAATTTACCTTCAGCATCTCTGAACCAATTTTCGCGGGGCTGTTCGTGACAATGACACCGGCCTTCTCGAGAGCCTTGACTTTATCCGCCGCGCCACCCTTTCCGCCAGCGATGATAGCTCCAGCATGACCCATACGACGTCCAGGAGGTGCGGTACGACCCGCAATGAAGCCGACAATAGGTTTGGGTTTCGCGACTTTCTTGTTGAACTCCTCAATGTACTCGGCAGCTTCCTCTTCCATGGAACCACCAATTTCGCCAATGATGACAATACCTGCGGTGAAGTGTCATTATACGATGTATTTTGACTTGCTATTTTTGGAAAAAAAAAGCGTACCCTCAGTCTTGGGATCCTCCAGGAAGACCTTGATAGCGTCGATATGTTGGGTACCAGGGAAGGGGTCACCGCCAATACCAATGCACAAGGACTGACCGAGGCCGACATCAGTCGTTTGAGCAACAGCCTCGTAAGTCAGAGTTCCAGAGCGAGAGACGATACCTGAAGTTGACGCAAGTTAAACGGAGTAGAGACGGATTGATACCAAAATGCGCTTACCGATCTTTCCGGGCTTGTGGATGTGACCGGGTTGAATGCCCATCTTGCACCCGAGGGGGTTAATGACTACAATGGCCCGAGTCAGCCACTCGTACGACGGACACAGGTTATAGATGTAGTATTTCACGAGAAAGGGCGTTGCTTTTCCTTCCGCGAAACTCGGGACCATAGCTTTACTCACCTCCAGGGCAGTTAGGACCAACCAACCTAGACTTGGACTGGCTCTTGAGGGCATTCATAACCTACACGTCAAATAACCGACGTCAGTAACAGTTTCTCATCGCCAAGCAACGACCTCACTACTCACCCGGATCTCGTCGGCCTGCGGGATGCCCTCCGTAATACACACAATCAAAGGAATCTCATTTTCAATGGCCTCAATAATCGCGTCACCTGCAGTAGGGGGCGGAACGTAGAGGATCGATGCGTCGGGCTGGGTCTCCCTCACAGCCTAAACAGAGTAAACCGAATGATTGGATAACGTTAACAACTTTGGAGTCTGCGTAGACATTCAAAGAAGCACGAACGCACCTCACGAACGCTACCAAAAATTGGTAGTCCAAGATGCGTCTGACCAGCCTTCTTTGGCGAAACGCCTCCAACCATCTTGGTGCCATACGCCAAAGCCTCTTTAACGTGGAAGGTCCCCTGCACCGCGCAAAAAAGCCAAGAACCCTTGTGAGCTTTGCTTCAAATGGAATGTGAGTAGAGAGAAAGACGTACAGTTTTCCCAGTCAACCCCTGGCACAAAACCTTGGTATCCTTATGTATTAGCAGATTCTTAATCGTATCTTCATAGCTTCTTCTCGAGGCAGACTGAGAGAACGCCCGACGTCCTGCTCAGAACGAAATATGCGCAAAAAAGTAAGTCAGCAACACCTGACTCGACAGCACAGAATCAATAGCATGTACCGGAAGTTACAAGAGACTGGCCAGCATGACGCAGCATCGTGAGGAGAGTGTCAGGAATAGGGACAGCAAAACGCGAAGGGTAGACGGAGCGTGTTTAGCATTGTTTGTCTGCTGATCACCTCCGGTCACTGTTCTACCGAGGAATGTCATCCTTCCACCTTTATTAAGAAATGTCTTCGTTCCCAGCCCTCCCCAAAAAAGTCTGCGCTTGAGCTTCTTACAGAGCATTCTTCTCATTAATGGACACAAACTCTACAACACACAGAACGCCAGGACTACGCCAGATACGTGACTACGCACTGCGTGTAACTAACTCCAACTACCATATACCCCCCTTGATTTATCCTCGTAACAAAGACACAGGAATCGAAAGAAGATCCAAGATTTCCGTGGATAAAAACATTACCTTGATCATTATTAAATGTAGAGCTCCAACCAGATTAGGCAGTACTTTTAAACACCCATGCGCCTCCTATCTCGAGCTTTTCGCGACGCCCTGTTGAAGGTGAGAATGGCATACTTGACTTTATCGTAATTTAATTGGTTGACGGCCCTGGAACGCACATCAGCAAAGTGAATTGAGGTCTGTTCAAGTCAAAAGGGACGAACGCAGTCAGATCCACAAGGAATTGAGTCTTCGCTTGATTGGGTGCAGCCGTCGATGGTAGCTGCTGCAAAACACCAGGTAACCATTGGATCATCTCCTGCGGGAACATCGTCGTCACCACCCGGAAGATCGACGCCACATTCGCGATTGCGTCCTCCGGGAATTCTCCAATCATTCCACTCAACAAGTACCCGGTCAAATCGTATCCTTGTTCACGAACAACACCACGTATCACTGTAGCCCATTGTGCGTACTCCGGTGCCGATGCCTCGGGCGCCAAACACTCGTGCATTATGATCGCACGGAAGAGGTCCAGCGTGACAAAAACAATGTCGCTGTGGACGACAGTCAAACCGGCCAAAGACGCATGAAACACGGATGGGAAAACGTGGTGGTTGAAGAAAATATCTGGTGTGATGTCAACTATCTGCAGAAGCATTTGGACATAGTCTTGAAGAACTGGAGCCGTGTCAGCGTATCATCGCAGGTTAAGCAGCAGATTGTTGACCAACCATCTGGTATATCCCCTGGAGTCTTCACTGACAGGATCGAGACAACCTTTTTTGACGCATGCTCATACAATGCGCGAATCGCTGTTTGCAGCTCCACGTTCTGCTTCTCGTCCCCATACCTCGCTACGATCTTCCCACCGATCCAAAGGTAACTGGGAATACCAGTAGCATCAAATCCTTGTGACATCCTCGCAGCAACAGAAGGCGCCACAGGGAGTCCCGCACTTCCGAACAGTGTGATTCCATGCCTGATCACGCGCGTCGCTCGTTCCGCAAGTTCGTAGTCTGTTCCGAATTTGAGGAGGAAATTATCAAATACTGTCCAGGCATCACCACAGCTGTTCTGGCAAGCTGGTGGCAAATCATCGCCGAAACTACGGACAACGTAAAGCATAGTCTCCAGGTTCTCGAACCCGCCTATGCGAAAATCAATTGGAGGAATTGATAGTGACGAACGAACACTACTTACTACTGGCCGCCTCGATCTCCTCCTTCGTCGGACTGGGCTTTGCCGTAACGTCATGGATCAATGACAAGATGTCAAGCGAAAATGTGCGCAAAGATTCTGCGGCACGCTCCATAGGCATCGCCGAAATGACATGTGCAATGGCCTCGTAAACTTGGCGACGATCATCTTGAATCAACTTGGAACCTGTGGTCTTCAGGAAGGTATGCAATGTCGGTAAGAAATCAACGAGGTGCTACAAAGCGATGCCTTCAGTCACGTATGAGCGGCAGCGAAGATAAACCAGTGCTAACCTGTTTGCAGTCCTGACACAGATACTTCAACGCCTGTCCAGCAGCAGCATTCACCTCAGCATCCGTATCCTCAAACCCGGTTGAAATGTACTGAAGTTGTGTTTGAATATATTCCGGGTGTTGATTTATCCATTCCGTGTACCTCCCAATAATCAACAATGCAGCATATCGCACTCTCGGATGGATCGGTAGCTGTGGTATCAAATCCAGAATCTTCGGAACAGCAACCTTATCACTAATGTCAATTTCCGCACCCATCGATCGCATTGCGAAGAGAGGGGCCTCAATTTCCTGCCAAACAACATTGCTGGGTCCTTTTGCAAGGGCAGTAGTGATTAGCTGGTACGCCGCCAGCAAGCAATTGTCCGTTCGGAGGACCGTACAGCAGTCCTTCAGCGTATCGCCCATGACGTGACGGAACGAACGGAAGTTATCCGCTTCTTGACCTGTGAGCGTCGATATGTCCGTAGGGAAACGTAGATGTTCAATGATGACACCCATCAACCTCTTGAACGCATTCTGGAAGAACAGCGGCACGGTCGTCTTCTTTCCAAGCATCTGTGCCAGACGCATCCAGAAGGGGAATGTGATAGGGACGATGTCAAGATCGTGGTACGCAGAGCATTCCCCTATGGCGTCCACCAGCGGGAAGTACATGTCCGGGTCATCCACGAGTAACGTCCTATACGTCTCCCCCGCTTCCGAGAAGAGACGCGTGAATCCTCTGAATTTCTCCGGGTCACCGTGGTCTATGACTAGTCTCGACTTGAGGTCAATTACTCTCGGGAGCACGACTTGGATGACATGGAAGTTTTCTTGGACCTCCTGTGTCTCATGGATGAGTTCGCAGAGAACGTCAATAGCGGAGTCGAACAAGTCGTCAATGTTGAGTGCATCAAAGGCAAATGTGAAAAGAGGAGTGTTGACTAAGTCCACTGGGGGAATTTCCCCCGCAACTAGCCAGCTTCGCAGACAGGCGAAGACTTCTTTCTGAATGACAGTCGTAACTCCTGGACGTCATCGAACGGAACCGAATCAAGAAACGAGCTGAAGAAGAATGGAAAAGAGAACGCACCAGTGGCTTGAATGTACATTGATAATATATCTAACACCTTATGAGCATTCTGCGTCAACAGTTGTGGTGCTCTCTCATTATATTCGTCATCCTATTTTTTTTTAGTGTGGAGCGTTGTAAATTTGGGTCAAACAACCAAATCTCAGATGAGGGTCATGCTCACCGTTACGGGGATCCTCGTATTCGTATTCAGCTCCTCGGGAAGCAAAGTCAAGAACTGCAGCAACACTGGCACCGTTACCGGATTTCTCCCAAACATCTCAATCATCGTCTGCACAGGGTGCTCCCAAGCAGGCAGTTGAAGTGCCAATCCCGCCACAGCTAGACATAACTGCACGATTATAGTGCGAGGCCCTGTATGGTATGTCTGCAGCGCACTCAGTAGCGTATCTCTCAACGCCAACTGGTTCTTTGCATCAACTTGGTGCAGGTCATATATCACCTAATGAATTGAATAGTGATCAAAGCAACCATCATATCATGGCCATCAACCCTTTTGAAATCGCGATGGAGCTTGAGGGAACCAACCTTTGTTCGGAACGTTTGTGCAGCGAAAATTTTCGCTGGAGGAGGGGCGTCGGACGAGAGGAGGAGGACATTACAGGTCGCCCATGCCTCAGGCTAGGACAGAGAGAGCGCGTTGAGACAGAGTCAGAGGAGTTGGTCGTGATTTTGTCCAAGGCGAAAGATTTACAGAATGCTGAAAATCCTGGAGCCAGGTGTTTGCTCCTTCTAGAGAGGCTTTATCGGGCGCACCGTTGAAGACTTGGAGAGCAGATAGTACCGCCTGAACGTCGGCCATAGCAGAGGTAATGATGAAAGGCAGAGTGGAGGTAAATTGGATGAGATAATACACAGCTTTGTGTACACCTGTTGGGACTTGCTATCGATCTGGCCATTCATCATCACTGCCGCAAACCATGGTATATTGTTATCGCTAGGAGGACCAACCTATGACAACTCCAGTAACAAAAAATAGTAACCAGGCGAAAAAGTACTAAAGCGTGGATAGCAGAAAAGTGGGGATATCCATAGTAACGAGCGTGGTATTGTTCGCGAGGAATCAAGATAAACGAACAGAACGAGATAATATAGGGGGTGATATACAATGAAGACAATGGCCTCTCGAAGTAGGTGCACAGGTAGCGTCAACATCAAAAGTTCCAAGACGGAGAGAAAAGGAATAATTGAGGTTGATAACGGTCGCTTTACGTACGGAGGAAGCCCTTCTTCCTTTGAGTCTGTTAAATCATGCCTCAGTGTCTTAATCATGGAAAGCAAAGCAAAGCGACTTACGGATCCCTTCTCCGGCGTCAGTGGCCTACCGCTTTCGAGCCTCCTCTTCTTCTCTTCGAGATCAGCACGCTGCTTCTCCAAGGCGTCCCTCATTTCTTTATGACGAGCGTAGAGCTCCTCCTCGGATTGCTTGAGCTTCGCCTCCTTCTCTTGCACCTTCTGCTGGAAGACCATCTTCATCTCGGCCTCCATCTTGGCAAGCTTGGCCTCGTGCATGATACGCTCCTCCTGCAACCTGGCGGCAGGACTAGACGTAAAACATCGTAAGTAACAAAATATAGGGCTTGTTTCAGCTTAAAACACGCACTTGATTTCCTTAAAGACGGATGAATCTTGAGCAACACCCATGCTGAGGAGTTTCTCTGTTCTCCAGTTCTCATAGAGGACATCGTTAGTGTACTCGCGCAACTCTTCCATGTAAGTCCTAACGAGCATTTGACGGAGCTTGACAAAGTCACAATGATCCTCATTGTCAACCTCGACGACACCCCAGGGGTAGGCGCGGCCACGGACGTGACGACCATCAGGAGTCTGGATGATTTTATCAGAACCAACAACAGCGAAAGGAATCTTGCTGGCGATTTCCTCGGCCTCGGCGATGGTCTCCTCATCCTCGTTCTCGTAAGTGGGCGCTTGGAAAATGTGGATGTTGTGGTGGGCAATATCAGCAAGAACCTACGGAGTGCGTGAGTCGAGTGGCAGATAAAGGTATATGAAGTCATCACAAACACGTTGCTTGAATTGAATTACTTCCTCATCCGTGAGAGTATCAGCCTTGGCAATGATGGGGATCAAGTTGACTTTGGTGTGCAGTCTGCGCATGACCTCGATATCGAGTTGCTTCAGGCTGTATTTCATATCTTAGCATAAGCATATCGCGAGGTGACGGAACAAAAGTAGTGCATACGAATGGCCGGTAGGTTGGATGAAGTACAAACACGCATGGATACGGTTGTCAACAATCTTGCTCCTATTAACGCGGTTCTCCTGCTCCAGGTATGAGTCGAAGCGGGACTCGATGTTTTCAACGATGGGCCTCCAACTGAGAGACGCGGTGGGATGTTAGAACCTGGAATGAGGGAAGAAAAGACCGCGTCACCTGTCATTGTTGTTGACAAAATCGCCGAATCCGGGAGTGTCAACAACAGTTAGGTGCAAACGAACGCCATTCTCTTCGATATCTATACGTAAAATGAAGAGCGTCTTGATACGTGGCCGCAAACTCGTGATAAATATGGACATACCAGCACCAATGCTCTCAATGGCAACGGTTTTGGGCCTCTCCTCTGAGGGAGCCAAGGGAACCTTGGGAGGATACAATGTAGTATTGAAGAGGGTATTGATCAATGTGGATTTTCCGAGGCCAGACTCGCCTAGTACGCGTGGCAACGCGACACGGTGTTGTTAAGAGGGGGGACCCTGAGAACGAAGTGAGAAAAAAAAACGCACCGACGACCATAGCGGTAAACTGGAACCCTTTGCGGACGCTTTTGCGGTGCACCTGGTTAGGGAGATTGGCAAAACCGACGTAGCCCATGAGCTTTTTGCGGACTATGGGGACCGTTGGGACATGGGGTTGTCCGAAGGAGGCCTCTGAACCATTGGGGTAGCCATTGTGACTGGCAATGATGTCGTGGGAGGAGACGTAGGAGTCTGACATCTGAGAAGGGTGAGAGGAGGAAGGAAAGAGGGACGGTAAAAATTACTTTTAAGTTGAGTGCAATGGGGGGGAGGAAAGAAGTCGGGTGATGTTGGTCTTGTTTGGCCTCCGTGGCATAGACCATGTCCAATTTTGGCTTGGGCAGCAGCAGGGACTAGATAGCCCGTGAGCAAATAAAACGAACTTTGAGCAATGGACAATCTACCCATGACAGTTGCCCTCGACTGTGGCTCTTGCGGCTCTTCGTTGTCATCGTGTTCGTGGTTTCCTTCTCTGCTATGTACTTTTTATGCCCAGGACATGCGGTTTGCGCGCGGCTCCTGTTATAATACAGTCTGTCTTCCACACTCTCTCCGCTTTAATAAGGCCCAATGACAGGAGTTCGGAAAACCTCCTGATTTTGTTTATAAAATTAAGCTACATCTAGCCCAGTTCGCATTCAGCCAGCTCCCTGGCTCGCAGCACTGCTCTTCGTCGATATACTTATGATACATCTCCTCTGCCACCGAGTCTGAAGGGTCTCCTCCCGCCAACGGCTGCTCCTGCAAGCCTACACGGACGACACCAAAATCCTCCACTGGCATTATATTGGCTTCTGCTGTTGTTGACAGCCCCTTCGCCAATCGCCGTATCATAAAGTGCTTCTGGTATTCCTGCAAGCTCGCCGTCCCAGGGTCGACTCTCTTGCCGAATCCTGACATAGGCACCTCGTTAACAAAGCCCTAAAGTGTCTCCTCCCCTCGAAAGAATGACGTACCATCATGGCTATAATCTCTTCGGCCTAGGGGTAATCGAAGGATGCGACCATCCACATGCCGTAACGGCTCATCTAGGAGAAATGCCTGCCGCCCAATAAGCTCGCTATCGACGATCTGTATAAGGCTGTTCTTGGCCGCTCCTGTTCCTTCTGTCATGAAACGCCCTTGGTCCTGACGCGGTCCCGCCTCCTGTGAGACTCGGAGAAATCGAGAACAGTAAACGGCCCAGAGGGCGACCCGAGCATCTGCAGACTCGAGGGCTCCTTTGAATGCGACCATGATGGGATGGTTTCGATTGCATCCCTTGTCTCCCGGCATTTTATTCATCGAAGTCAGTGAGCGCTTAACAAAAATCAATGCACCAAAGTTGCGTGAACCTCTGGACAACCCACAGCAAAGTTAGTGCCATATGAAGAACGACCCTGCACACTTATATAGCATTGTAGCCGTTCGTCTGGTCTAGTAAGTCAATGAAATGCTACAGTCAATGCAACGGTGACGGCAAACCAAAGTGCGGCTTGGACCTCCCCTCACAACAACCAAGGATTCCAAGAACAAGGCAACGGAAACTGAGATTAACATTCCGACGAAGACAATACAGGCTGTTCACTAGCAGAAGGTTTCGGTAACCACTCTTGAGGGAAATCACGAATAGTCGGTTTGTTGAGAATTCTGCACCGCAGATGCTCGCCTTTCTTTGCCTTTCGCGACTTGGCAAAGACATGGCGCAAATCGACTGGGAGATCCTCCCAAGTCTTGTCAGGTGTCTATTCCAGAAGTAAAATGAAAAAGCCTATCAGTACAGACCTAAAGCTCAAAGATAGAAACCTACGTTGGCTTTCTCAATCAACTTGTCCAAGGTATCACTGATCCACTTGAGATTCATAGCCGGCTGAGGATAATCCTCACACGCAATCTTAATAAACCCATACCCCCACTCTGCGTACTTGCTAATCCCAGCGTCCGCAGGCGGATTCGGTGTCCAACGAGGTCCAGCAAGCAATATAATCCTCTTCTTTGCCATCTCATCCTTCAACGGCAAGTTATCCACGGCCACGACAACGGACTTCTTATTCTGTGCTGGATGTTCCTCGCCTAAATAGTCAATAGACCGTACAATTAGCGGTTCTGCAGAAGTCGGTGGCACAAATGGTTTCCTGTAGGCTAGGCAACCAAAGAACGCACCATGAACTGTCAGTCAAAGCACACACACAAACAACACGATGTGGACGTACCAACCAACTGCGGCATCTCGTTCTCAATCAACCTGAGGTAGTGTCTCAAAATACGTTGCTCTTGCAACGCCAAATGAGCAGATGAAGGAGCATCCGGGGTCGTCACAGGTTCATTCACATAATCCATAATTTCATCCACACTGATATCCTCTTCAAGCCTGGAGCGGCGCACAAAGGCGGGTGAAGACGTGCTGAAAATTCTAGCAGATGCTATAGCGGAAGGCGATGACGCAGACGAGGTGGAAGCATAGCTAAGCAGAGTGCGCCGGGTCAAACTAGAGAGCGAGAACGCCATTTCGAACTCGAAGCCTGTTGTCCGTCGGCTTGAATTTCGACAAAAAGTGTCTGTCGCAGACCTGCCAAGTCACGCGAAATGCCCACTTCCGAATCCGATATTTTGATGGCCGGAATGCAGCAGTGTGTGTTTGTCACAATCCCTAATTACAAACAACAACATAGGGGCTCCTTCGTCGTGATATCTGTTATCACTCAAAAACGCCAATAATGGTCGTATGTCTTTCAGCGCTTGCAGCTGCCACAGTTTCTGAGCCCTAACTTACAGCGCCTGCAACTCTCCATCAAAGCTGATCTCGAAAACGTCACCGAGCTCCAACCCGCCACGGAAGACTTTGAGTATCTATTCAAGGTCTGTTACTGGCAATGGTCTTCAAGTATGGTGATACCCACAGAGCCATTTGTCAGGTAAAATGTACCAGCTGCAACGAAGTGCACCCAAAACTCGTCTCCCTGAATCGTATTGTGGGTATCGTTTACTCCCCCATATCATCAGAACCCACATGGCTCGCGCGCGTGTCTAGGAAGAGCATGAAGTATCAGGCGGCAAACACAGCACTGCCCACTTCGTCTGGAAATGTGGCCTTTGTATGCTCTCCCGTCACTTAATGTTGCATGATATTGATGATAGTCCTGCTAGGCAAACGGGAGAGTTCTGCCAAGTTCGACACATCATATAAAGTCAGGCCGTACACTTCTGAGAACGGGCAACTCCAGCCGCTGCTTGTCATAGAATGTCGCGGCCTGGAGTTTATTGGCTTCGACCCTAAAGTAAGTAGCTCGGTCCCAGTCCCGTAAACACATCGCCTGACGATGTCCTGCTCAGGGCACTTGGAAATGCGTCGGAACGACTGGCACGCCTTTCAACGATGTGGAATTGGGCACCGGAAGCGAAGAATGGACAGACTATGATGAAAAGGTCAGATTACACTATTCATTCGCTGTATTCGCTTATATGGTGACAGGCCGCTCTCCCTGTTGGCATCTCCGGCTTCGAAAGCGAGTGGTCAAGAGCGTGATATCGTTGATATTCTGTTCCGCTCTAGATTCCTGCTACCCTGTCTCAGAGAAGCCATTGATTATACAAATAGTGGTGCGTAGTATGCTAAGCTACAACCGTGAAAAATATTAGGAATATCCTCTTATCGCGTCCAGCTCGCAAAACTACGAAGCAAAGTGGATTGATCCAAATTTACGGAAAACTCCTAGGTTTGTCTTCCGGAGATTTCCTCTTCCACCTCGCACCTTTTATTATCTGGAGTCCGGATCTGACCTTCGCCTTCCCAGCACCCTCAGCCTCCGATTTCTTTTTCTTCATTTTGGTTATGTGCTCGATTCTAAGGGACAAGTCTCGTGAGATCATTGAGAACCTTTTACATGGGTCCAGCTCCTACCCCCAAAGCGCAGCTTCTGCCTTGCTAATCTTCACCTTACTGATATCCGCGCCTCGCTCCTGCAGCACCTTGATAAATTTATGAAAATGCTAGATCAAAGCTTCAGCGAATGAACCTCTTGATGGATCCCCAGGCGCCACATACATCAATAGAGGTCCTGCATGATGTGTCAAATTTGGTTTGTCAGAATTAGAGTGATATGGGTGCGAAAGATAGGAGTCACCTGTAATGTCCGGAGAGCGGTGACAAGGTATGAATTTGACCCTGCTTAACGGTAATGAGTCCAGCTGATGTTACAATACCACCAGCCGTAAAGGACGAGTGTTGGAAAGCACCAGTTTCTGGGAAACACGGTTGGCTATCAGCTAAACGTTGCAGACGTAATTTTGTCTCTGGATCATTACCCTTGATTCCAATGAAGATATTGACTGTGCGTTTCCTGCATCAGTCTTCGAATAGTGAAACAATGACTGACAGCGGTGTAGAACACATACAATGCTTGTCCTGGGAAGCTATCAGCTTCGCAGTTACAAAGCGAGAACATCAACGCACCGAAACATAAATCCATGTATTTCGTTTCACGGTCTTTCTCAGAAGCCTTTCCACCATCCCTCGCGGCGTAAAGATCCTCCGCAAGGTCCTTGTCCAGCGATACATTCCCTTGGGACCCCCAGCATAATGCATCGCTGCATTCGCCTGCAGCGACGAAGCACTGCTCGGGGATGAAGTAGACGATCGGGACCTTAAACGCATAGGTTTCCGGAACCTTCCTTCCTTCTCTGGCATATTCATCGGCACAATTCCTTGTCCGTTCCCCGCGTCCTTCCAATGACCAGCTGTCGTGTCTACTGGCTGGTTATTCTTAGCCCAGAGAAGCTTCCCGTCCTCGCTTATTTTCACGAGATAATTGAGCCCTACTCATAAGTTGATATCAAGAATTTACTTTCTTGACCATCGAACGGCGTACGTTGCTCTGTCGAAAGGTAGCTTGGGGTGTATATTCAGCACCAAAATCAAGGGATGTCAAAGAGTGTAAACCGACATGATTCTCTGATTTTGGAGGTCAGTGCCATGTGTTTGACAGTATGCAAATATAGCTTGCCAACCTCTCGTTCTAGTTGTTCCCTGGGACACTCTCTCAAGGAGAGATTTTTTCCGCCGCCATGGTCAAGCCTATCCACACAGATCACAGGTTATCAAGAAGACTGGGCTCGGGCGTCAAACACCTACCATCGGAAGAAGTTTTCATGGGTATCTTCTTCCCGCCAACGTTTGTGATAGAACTAATTAATCAACCGTGTTAGCTGGGCAACAGCGGGTCTGTCCTGAAACTATAATATCACCTTCACTAACACATTTCACCTGTCAACGGTGTTCATTATCACATCTGAGTAGCAAACTCACAATTAGATCCATATCGGTGCTTCCTGAGTAACCCAGCAAACAGCCACATCATCTAGAGTATGAGCATTCCGCATAATCCATACTTCCAAGTGAGAAGAGAAAGCCGGGAACTCACCCATCAATCAATTCCAACCAGTGCTGCGTCTCGAGCTGTTTCACCCCCGCATCTCCAACATCCATCCCCGTCACATCCTTCAACATCTGATTCTGATCTCTCAACCGCCCAACCATATACGCCGCGCGCCGCCACCTCTGTATTGGGGAATTCTTCCCGTCAAACGCAGCTTCTCTATCAACCTGCGATTTGTTGAACCCCCGTAGTCGTGATGGTCAATGATCGATGAAATGGAAGCCAGAGAAAGTGGGAGGGTTCCCTCCTCACCTGCAGCTTTGCTTGGATAACTGCATCAGTCCATCGTATTTCGGGGGTTATAAACTCGTCCTTCGCCCTGTTACGCCTTCCTCTCCATAACCGTTGTATCATGGTCGCGGCAGCGACTCTTGCTGAATCAACGCCATCCGTCGACTCCTTTGGTTTTCTTGATGAAAGACGGTGTATATCCAGATGCACAACCATTCAGATATATGAAATGCAGATATGAGGGGGGGGGGTATACAAGGGCGAAGATCCCTTGCCCCACACTAACACTGAAGAATGCCATTGAGAAATGACGTCACCAGGTCATTATGGGAGAGGATTAATTGGCTACACGAATTTCGTCACCGTATGTAAGGCTATAAAGCAAAGCATGGAATTGTGAACCGCAAAGGAGAGGAAGCTTGAGAATGTTGTGGCTAGCAACAAAAATAATGAAACCTGCTTGATGAGTGAACTAGTTTTGAATGCAGAAGGGGATAGAATATTGAAGGAGTCAGGCGCATGCCCATGAAGAGAAATTGAGATGAATGGAGCAAAGAGAAAGGGAAAACAGTAGGACAGACTACAAGTGCGAGAGATGATGTGTGCTAGTAAATGAAAATCCTATGTAAATCCGGTGAATTGCCACCCTGGTGGCAAAGCTAGATACGGGTGCTTTCTGAGTTCCGTAGCACTTGGTCGCTCCTCGGGGTTGCTAGTGCAAAATGTTTGAGCTTGCTATAACAGCGACATCGATGGCTGGTGCTTACATAGCGAAACATTTCTTCCTGAAGTCGTCAGCGAGAGGTGACAAGTGCACATCGTCCGGGACTGGCGGTGGCAATTTATTTTGATAAAGCTGAAAAGGGCAAGAAAAAGATGTTGTATATGAGCAAAAGCCATTGCAGTCGCAACGCTGGAACCCTAAGACGGAGGGTACGAACCTTGAACATGACAGCAACCATCTCCTCACCCATCCACGGTCTCATACCAGCCCACATCTCCAAAACGACACAGCCCACACTCCAAATATCGATCTTGAAGTTATACCCCTTTTTCTGGGTATTAATAACTTCAGGCGCCATCCAGAACACTGTACCCTGCATGGCTGTGAATGCACCTCCAGCTTCGTCGTCGGTCCTCTTCGAGATGCCAAAGTCCGAGATTTTGCAAACGCCCGACATTTCCACGAGGATGTTATCAGCTTTCAGATCCTAGATGCAGCGTGAGTCACTCAATCCGTAGTATCATTTGAATCCCTACTCACTCGATGCAAAATCCCCCGGTCGTGCAGATACTCAAGGCCGCTCAGAATCTGGGACGTGAAGGACTTGGTAACGTCCTCGTGGAACCTTCCATGCTTATGCAAACAACTACCTATAGAACCGCCTGGAACGTATTCCAAAAAGCTGTGGAAAAAGGAAAACGCCAAATCAATACCAACCTACATCACCGCAGGTAAGGAAATATTAGCGCACATGCTCAAGTTATCCGCAGTCTCCTCGAAGCCGAGGTACTGCACAATATTCGGGTGGTCAAGGTCCTTCAATGTCTCCGATTCCATCTTCAGGGCTTGCACGACGGTATGTTGCCGCGAATCATACTTGTCACTCGCCGTCTGCGGCAACTCCACTTGCTTAACAGCAATCATCTCTCCTGTCGTCGCGTTCATGGCAAGATACACACGACCGTACGTTCCCTTGCCGATGAGTTCACCACGAACCCATTTGAAAGTAGCTTCAACAAAACAGATGAGCAATGAAACATCAGTATGAGCATCACAAACAGCACTCACTAGCACCACCAGACGGCGAATCGGGCGACGATGACGAGCTCGAACTGGTACTAGAAGACTTCGCCTGATGCGTCGTAACCTCCTCCAACTTCCCTCCCCAAAACTTCGTATTCCTCTTCCTCAGCAACGAATTTGCATATGTCGAGTCAGCCTTCGAAGTCCTATCAATCCTCCTCTTCGCATCCTCCGCGACGTATCTGATCGACTTCTTCGGCCTGATCTTTGACTTTTCCCGCGCCTTGTCGACGTTAGGAACAACCGGAGGTGGAGCCACAGGATCCGTGGAAGTTGGCGATGTTCCGCCTGACGTAGCTTCAATAACAGGTTTATCCAGGTCGTGGTTGCGGAAGTAGTGTTCCAATCGCTCATACACGGCTTCTGGTGGGGGCCGCAATGCCCAGCCATCCTTGTCATCAGCAAACGTAGCCGTTGTCGTCGTTCTCTCTCTTTCCTCTTCCCTCTCCCATTCCCTCTCCAACTGTCTTTCTCTTTCCCTCTCCCTCTCCCTCTCCCTCTCCCTCTCTCTCTCTTTCTCCCTCTCACGCATCATTATCTCGGACAATCCACCGGCCTTCGATGAACTCACACCCGCACTTGCCCTCGAAAGCGACGGCGGCGCCATTAACGTCGCTGTGGACCCAGTCGATGGGTTCGACTTCTCCGCCGAAGAAGGCGACTGCCTCTGAGTTTCAATCTGCACTTTCAACTTCGGCTTCTCCTCCAAATGAGGCTGCATTGGTTTCCTAATCCATGTCCCGTTCCCTCCGGCATCCGACGAGTCATCATGGTACATGTCATAAATAGTGCTATTTGTAGCACTCAATGGCGGTGAAGGTACCCTTGATGGAGGCAACGACGCCGCAGTAGTCGTAATTGATATCGTCGTCGGGTTGTTGATGCCGTGTGTAGTGGTAGTATCAATGCGAGGTACCACTACTGTGCTTTCCCCGCCGAGGTTCCCCATCAGTTGTATAAGCGTCGAACGTTCGTCCTGCTTAATCGTGTCCTCCGACGACCTATTCGGCACATACGTCCGTGGTGAGGTGTCGTCCACAATTTTGAAGTCTGGCTCGTTAGTATCCCTCCTCGGACTTTGAGGGCTAATAGGCGAACGAGGCGGTGTCGAATGTGACGGTGTCGAATGTGACGTCTCAAATCCATTATCCAATGCACGGTCTGCCGTGCTCGGCCTTGGCCTTGGTCCCGGAATAATGGGTGGGAGGTGATATGGACGGCTCGGGGACGTTGCACGAGGCGACCGCCCGGGCTCATAAGGCTCCAGCGTGGGTCCGTAGGTCGGCGAATGCATCGGTCTTCCATTATGCTTCGAGGGCGAAACAACATGGTCACCAGTTGCAGATTGTGGTCTCGGATACGGCTCTACATTGGTGCTAGTCGACCATGACGTGCTGATAATGGAGTTTGAATTCGAATACGGCATGTTATTCCGCAAATACGATTGCTGTGGAGACAAGCTACTCTCAGGGCCATTGTACTGGGTCGGAGGTGGCCGCGTGTTATTGATAGGCAGTCGGGAGGAGTTCTCATACGACTTGGGCGTGCCAGAGAGGGCGCTCGGCGAGAATGCCAGATGATCCCTTGAGGGCCGACTGACAGGTAGCGCATTCTGCCGGCGCTGGCCACCTGGTTGGAGATTCTGAGGATGCGCGGAGCGAAGACTATCCATGCTCTTGGTATTCACCCGCCCAAGGCGGCTGAATGTGGGGTTAGGTTGGGAACCAACTTTGGATTCACCTTTCCATCGTACAAGGAAGTCTTGAGGGACTGGGATGCCGGCAGAACGTTGTGTAGATCGAGCCTCATTAGAGTGCGGAGGAACAGGGGGTGGCTGTGTTCTGGGGGGCGGAGGGATGAGTGGACGAGTGGTGTATGGTGAGGTGGGCCGCGCGCGTGGAGAAGTTTGATTGACTGGTTTTCGCGCCACAGAAGGGGATATACGATTGCTATTGTTGTTATTAGGTTCCCCAAATTGTCCAGAGGTGGACGACGGGAATGGATCATTATCTCGGCCAGGAGGAGAAATATGTTGCCAATCATCAGTGTCTGCCGGCATCCGTTTCCGCTGTCGTGTGTCCTTCATTTGGGCCATTTGACCAAGCGGGTCTCTTGAGGGTTCCGAGCGGAGTGCAGGGCGACTTGTCGTAGGTGGGGGTTGTTTCCGGGCCGCTTTCCACCTTGCTGCTTCCTCAAGCTGTTGCTCGGAAGTGATGAAAGCTTGTTCACGTTCAGCAGCAGCGTCAGATCCTGATCGTCCGTGGTTGTGCCGGAAAGGTGGTTGAGGAGGAGGAAGGAACGTGGCATCATCATTAATAGGGAACTTGGCTCGCGCAGGCGAGAGGGGAGGAGGGGGAGGAGGGGTAGGCAAAATGTGTCCATACTTGTCCGTGAACGTTGGGTGGGCTGGCAAGGGGGGAGGAAGAGGAGGAGGTTGTGATGGCGACGGCGAAAGTGACCGAGGAAGATCCAGCGGTGATTGCGACGGTTGAGGAAGAGTTGATGAGTTATTGAGTCTTCGATGTTGTGGGGACGGTGGTGGGTTAGGATTGTTTATATATGCCTGCTGCGAAGGCCGTAATGTTGAGCGGTGTGACTCTTTCTCTGGGTTATCCAGGTCCGCCTCGTAGCCTGTTGCCGACTCGTATGGCTGCTCGCTCGCTGTTGACGAAACGCTGCCGTGTCTAGACCTGGGCTTGCGTTTATTCGGTCGGAGTGGCGTAACAGGGTTGTGAGTGGAAAAGACAGGGGGAATATTCGAGAACTGTGGCTGAGGCGGCAGTTGAGGTGGGGAGCGTGGAGATCGTTCGGCTTCCGATAAAGGTGTATGTGTTACAAAAAATTTGAGTGAACCTTTAGAATCACCATGATCACGACAGAGAGCAAACAGTTTTTCGTCAGACAATGATTTGCCCACATTGTGGTCCCCAATCTCCGTCTGGAAGATAGAGAACTGAGCCTGCTCCTCTTCGGTGTATATGTTCAACTTGATTACCCGTGAGTACATCAAGCTAGCAACCGAAAAGACCAGTCAACTCACTTTCGAAAATATACACTCCCTGATAACAGTGGGGTCTGGAGCATTACTAACGTCTACCGTGACAAATCGTTCCGAATCGGATGTGACTACAATGAGGACTCGCTCTCCAACAGGTGTGTAAGAGCTGTTACTCGAAGGCGAGGCAAATGAATCGGGGGTGGACCCTGTGGGAGACTTTGGCATGTTCAGTGATCAATAGGTACCGATAAACTCTGAGGTGCAGAAACGTACAGTTTTGGGCCTTCTGGCGGTAGCATCGATTTGTCGCGGTGCACGGGAGCCAAAGGCGGGTTTGGCGGGTGGGAGATGTTTCCCCATCCGGGCGGTCGAGGGCTGTGGAACATCTATAACGCCCCGATCACTCGCTGACGACGATATGACCATTTCCGGGGTTGAACTTGTCCCTCCAGTAAGGTCAACAGGTGGTATGGGCACGGCGGGCGTGCTTGGTGGCGGGGTTGACTCCTCGGCAGCAGGCGAGCTTGTGCTGGAGGGCGAGGATAGCGGGGGATGAGATGTCTGGTACTGGGTATTGTTGGGTGGGAAATTTGTGGTGAGAATTGGAGGCTGTGGGTAGGACTGAGAAGGTCTGAAGGAACCATAGTCTGGAACGTCTGGAGGCGAGGGGAGTCTGTGTGGAGGGTAACTAGGCCGGCCATTCAAGACCCTGCGGCGATCGTCGTCACTGTCCTCATCCGATCCTGAGCCGGGATTGGCAACATATAGGACTCTGCGTGTCCTGTAGCCGCGTTGGTCTTCGGACATGTGGGGAGTTGCAGGCGGAAGGGGAGGGAAGGGGTTGGGGCTGAAGGAGACGGCGAGTAGTTGCTGTCGTGACGGGTAGGAGCGGTGGTCGCAGTGGTAGTCAGGAAGGCAACGGTAGTTTTGATAGAGGAGGAGGAGGAGGGACGGGGGATGGAGGAGGGGTTGGGGGAGAGAACGGCTTGAAGACGAGACCCAGGAGCGCAAGTCTGGTCCAAAATGAGAAGAAGCGAATGTTATGGAGGGATGATTGCTGACTAAGCATACATCGTGGATGAGCGGGGCGGATGGCTTGTGAATGAGTTAGCTAAGAACAATCGATTCGAACCACGTTGCAGTTATCTATATTACACTTATCTATCCTACATCATTAATTATTTCCTATCTTCAACCAGTGTCCCCTCCTGCACGTTCAGCTGCAAACACGTTCAGGTGTCTCCACGACATCGGCCCAGCACCCCACTTACCTTCGGAAACTCCGCCTTTTCCTCCAGCAACGAGTCCCCCCAGCAGAGCAGCTTCAGCAACCCCACCAACTTCACCTCCTTACCCTGGCTCAGGCTCTCAAGGATTGCTGCGTTCACCTCCCCTGCCGTCTTCAGCCGCTGCGCAGGTGACAATAGGTCACCAATCGCCGCCGGCGGATTCGCGACAGAGTCAAACGCCAGCAATGCCATCGTCCGCTCCAGCTCGGCTAAAAACTCAGGATTCTCCTCTCCACGAGGTGCCAGCTCGTCTTGAGCAAACTGTAGAGCGTCGGCTATTCTACCCTGACGTATATATTCAATAAGCTTTTGCTGCTGGAGGCGGAAATAAAGTGCCGGATTTGTATCAAGTATCTGTCAGACATTGATGTCAATCTCTGTATCCAAGGCCACAAGATAAAAAAAAAAAAGGACCCCGGAGGAGCCACGCCGATTGAGGATCATGTTGAAGACTGAAGTTTTGATTATTCTCAGCAACAACCCCAAAGGTCTAAGAGTGGTGCATGAAAAAGGTTTAATCCTTTCCGTCCTCGTGTGTCTCCCCTTTCAGGAAAAGAAAATAACTGCCTACCTCGGGGTTGAGGTCATTGACACGAGTAATCGCGTCTTCCACGTCGCCGCGTTGAAGTGCCTCACGTATGTCCATGCGGCTCTCGATGCTTTCAAAGTCCATCGGCGGCGTCAGCCCAGCCTCTTGGCTGAACTCTTCCGCAGCCGACTTGTACCCCTCGATGACGAGATAGTCCATGACCAGTCGGTTCAAGTCCCTGTCAACAGCCGGAAGATCATTAACACCGAACTTGAACGCAATCCACAAGGTAAAGAGGTAAAAGCCAAGGGTGGATCAGATAATACATGCAAATTTTTTGACTCTTCAACGAAACCTTCTCGGAGAGATTCCCAATATTTTGTTTCATCCGATAACCAAGGCGAAAGAGGACCCGACTTACTCTTTGGTCACTTTGACCACGCGCAGGCGCTTCTCCCATTCATCCTTCCTGATCAAGGGTTTCGGTGGCTATACGAGAAAACATTCGTGAGCGATTGACACGGTATTTGATAAGGAAACAAGAACATGAACCATTGAGAAAAAAATTCAAGGCACTGGGGGGCAGAAATATAAGGAGTGGAGGGACAGGGTTTAGGGCAGGCTGGGGTCAAGGCTGGTGGAGAGGGCTGTTCAGGGGGTAAACCCGAACTCGCCAATCCGGCAATCTCGTGGCAAAGTCATATTATGCTCACATGACACCACGTAAGTATTTTAATCCTTTGTGACTTTGGAAGTTAGAACTGTGGGGCACGAAGATAACAACACATCATCGTACTTCGGTAATTAAGCGATGCAAGCAGGCATGGGAGAAGAGATGAGATCTCAGTTGAGGTGGAAATGATTTTGCAAAACTGCTACTTAAACCAGGAAATTATCAATAGAAAATGTGATATTATTTCTCAACTCCCAGTCTCGTTGCCATTCATTAATCTGCTTCATCAACCCTGCCCACTGCTCCTCAGTCTCAACTCCCTTGAGCCACTGGTCAGCCAAGCCAAGCTCCTCGATCCTAAGCCATCCTCTCCGGAGATAGTCGTACTTTAACACCTCTCTGCGCCACAATTCAACATACCGCCTCCCATCATCGTGTATTAATCCCTAAAATAAAAACCCAGAGGTCAGAAATACCAGTAAATCAACGGATGTACAGACATCTCCCAAAGAACGCGTCAAACCTCACCTTCTTTTTCAGGAACTCCACAAGATCATCCTGATAATCACTCTGTGTTCCCTGGACAAGCCGATGACCAAGGACATACGGATCAAATCCCCTCCTGCTGACTTCCTCCTCCTGTTCATCTAACTCCCTTAATAGATCTTCCTTCTGTGGCAGTATATGGTCCCCATGTTTAATCAAGTGTAAAACGTACAAACTCTGGGCAATATCTGACGGGCAATTCGCAATTCCCATCGGAATCCCAACAAATGCCAAAGCTGTCACTGGCAAATCCGCCAGAATCGGGAAGATGTGTTTGTACAATGGAAACAAGTACTTCTGGTTCGTCGTAAGGTGCTCAGAGGACCGGGAAGACGGGGATTTGGCTCGAGGGTTAATCTTGACAAGACCGGTTTTCTCAAGGAATGGTTTGCGAATTTGATACCCCGTCCCAAGGATAACTGTATCCACAGTCCGCAGCATAGTACCATCAACGAGGTGAATCGCATCCTTCGAGAAATGTGATATCTCAGGGACTAACTCCGTTCCAGGGATAGGGTCCACAGGATGACGAACAGAAACATATGTCTAGACAACCCAATACTTCGATCAGTCGTAATACCACACGACAAGACCCACATACCTTCTTGGCGAATTCCACGACCTGTTTCGCGATGTCTCCCCCACTCGCACCAGCACCGACGATCAACAATACCTTCCCCGAATACTTCTCCGGGTCTCTATACCAAATCGCATGCGTGATTTCCCGTTTATGTCGTTGATCCGAGCCATGCGGAAGCCACTCCTCCTCGCCTCGCCAATGTATAATATTAGGGATGTGATGATTCCCTGAGGCCACCACGAGATGATCAAAGAATTCGGACTTTACTACGCCACCACCAACGGCATCAACAAAAGTGACATTCCATTGGCCCCTGGAATTCGTGGATGCCGTCCGCGGCTTAACGTCTCGAGCTAGTACATTTCCGTGTTGACGGATTTCAATCCTCCTGGCATTCGCGTTATGTGATGTTGATTCAGGTGTGTCCCTATGATCAGAACGCCACTCGGTACTAAGGACCGAATGGTTAAACCGGATGTAAGGCCTTAGGTGATGATGCTTCGCGTAAGCGCGATGGTATTCTAGAATATGTTCGTGGTGAGGGTATAGAGGTGTTCCTGGTGGGAAGACGAAGTGTGGGTAGGTCATTGCTGGGATCGGTGTGTTGGTGCGAAGACGCGTGTATAGTGGTGTTTCTGGAAGGTCTGGGGGCGTAAGGTTTCTGGAATCCGGTAGCCTATGGCACATAGAGCAGTTGGTGAGTCTATCAGCAGGTGGTGGAGTGTTGGTGGTGGACGCAATGGAAGACGTACCAAATGCCTCCGACGTCTTCTCGTTCTTCGAAAAGTACCATGTTCCAGTCAAGGTTGTCTTTTTCAGAGATGTCGAGTGCCGTTTTGAGGACCGCAAGACCGGCACTTCCGGCGCCTATGATCGCGATAGACTTCGGTTGGGCTGCGGAATGGGCGTGGATGTTTGTTAGAGGTGTACTAGGTCCCCAGTTTGGAGGCAGGAAATACGAAAGCAGAGAGAGTACAACAGGGAAAATCGTCATCGCGCAGATTGGTTGCGTTCAAGCTTCGGAATGCGTGATAAATACATCCGGGAGTCTGTATGTGTCAGCGTGGATATGTTGCTTGAGTGCAATACCTAGTCCAGATGGCGTGCTCTTTCCCCAGACGTCTGCCGCGGACTCCGTACCTGATCGAGTTTGGCAAGGGAGTGATTTACGTTTGGGGAATTGCTGATAGTGGGTTATCACTAGACAATGTGCTCGTGGTCGGGTTTGAATTTGAAATGGGAGGGTGTGCTCAGAAAAAGAGTGCACTTCGTCGCGGTTACCCTCCACAGTCTGAGTAGGTTGTGTGGCCGTCTTGCCTTCCAGGTTCATGCAACCTACATTCCTAACAGCCGTTAGTAACCGAGAATGATAATTGGATTGCTTCAAAGTTCAAATTGTTGCGCAACCATCTCCTGGAGGGTCCGAAAGAGGTGTATAAATCAAGTAGCATTTATACTTTGGATACAATGCCACCTGATTTTATCATATCAAAGAAGTCGTCCTTGCCCACCGTCTCTGCAACGGTTATCAGTAGATTATCCACAGAACAAAATACGCAACGTACGCTCTTTCTCCCTCCCGATAATATTGTCCTTGTTTTTCCCCTTCGCCTTTCCCTTCTTGTCGAAGGTTGGTGCAGGTAGTGTAGGCTTGCCTGAACCCCGTCCTGCTCTTACCTCTTCGGCGGCTGCAGCTGCATTCGCATGGGATTGCTGAATAGCATTGAAAAGCTTTACCACTGGAAATGTCAGAATGAATACGTCGAATGGAATGAACTAGGTAAGGAGGACGAACCGCCCCGCTGAGCAACTTTGCGTAGAGCCCGCTCACTCTCGCCTCCCCAACCACCTATCACATCTCGCATGCGTCCTCTATCTTCCTGCTCCTTCTTCTCCGCCTGCAACACCTTCCTCGCTCGTTTCTCCAACTTTTCGTCATTTCGTTTCCGTGCGATCGACGGTTTTAGTGATAGTGGTAGCGTTGAGGGTGCATTCGTGCTCAGCAATGACTGTAGTGTAGCACCGAAATTGGAGGGGGCGGTCGCTCTGATTTTCCGTTTTGAAGTGTGCTTTGATTTTTGTTTTTTGAGGTCTTCAATGGCATCATCTGTGTCTGGCTCGGACGGCTCATCGCCCGAGAGGCCGTCTGATGAAACGTCTTCGTCCATTTGCAGGTCGTCCCGGTCTTGCTCGGAGGCTATGTTCTCATTTTCATCATCGTGTTCCTGTTGCGCAGACTCGTCGAGTTTGCGTCGTTTTGGGGGAGGCATGTTTGTGGAGATGGGAGGGAGGGCCGAAAAAGGCAGGGAGGTAAATGAATTTGATGGTGGAAATTGAGGCAGGAATTTGGGTCGAATTGACAACGAATCATCCACTCAGCAACTGCTCCTCATCCACTCACAACATCACACGCCAACTAGCTCAACCTTTCTCTTCCACATCACGTCCTATTTCTTCCACTTCTCTTCGCTGCGCGAGATCACTTTCTATCCTCACACTTGCCCAGCCTCTCACTCGCTCTTGACAGCCTACACCCAAAGCCCCTGCTGAATGTTTCCTCTCTCTAGCTAATCAACCAGTGATCAACATATGACGACCACAACGCCAGTCCCACCGGCATCCATAAATCTCAACTCTCTCGACCTCACTCCCGAACCAGATCTCCATCCCCTCTACCCAACCCCTGCCCAAATCTCTAGTCTCCTAAGCATCCATTCCGGCCTCTCACCCTCCGAAAAATCAGAACTCGTGGCCCACTGCGCTTCGCGCGCATGTGTCTTTGGAGATCTCACCCTGCTGCAACATCTCCTCACGGACCCTCAAGCACAGGCACACCTTGACTTGAGTGTACGCGATGAAGATGGTCTGGGGCTTGTCAGTTTGGCCATACAAGGCTTTGGTGGCGATAGCGATCGGGATATTGAGCGGGAGGAGTGTGTTAGGTTGTTGGTCGCTCAGGGCGCCGATATGCAGCCTGATAATGGTTCGTTGACTTTGCCTGCTTGCTCAGATATTTCAGGCTGAGGTCAAATCGTTCGTGACAGCCGGGTGGACACCTCTACATCATGCCGCGTTGCTTTCGCCACCGACTCTTATTTCCTATCTGATGACCCATGGCTGTTCGCCGTTCGCGTTGACGAAGCGGAATCTGACGCCTTTGGATATTGTGACTGCGCACTCGATAGTGCCTGGCAGAGAAGATATCGCACTTCTGCTTGAGGAAGCTATGAGGAGTGAAGGTTGGGAGGGAAGTCGAATGGATCAGAGACGAAGGCAGGTTGACCAGCAACAGAAACGTCGCGGGCGACGGAAAGAACTACGCGAAGATGTGGCAAAGGTTCTTGGTGTACATCCCAATTGGTGGGGGCAAGAGCCAGAATTTCCTTCATCGGATTCGGATACCTCGGACGACGAGAGTGATGACCCCGACAATGATGAGATATACGTGAGTGATTCGATTTATCTTCTTCGGCGTCATGACCGTCTGATTCTCCAGCCCAAAGACACCGCCATTAGACTATTCATCCATGCTTGTCTTTTCTCCGGCTACATTGCCCCAGATGCTTGAGTCACTCATTACGAACTATCCACCCTCGTTGAAGGATGCCACACCAGCCAACTCACTCTACATGTTGACACGATTTGCTTGCTTGGCTTGCGACCATACGTGGCTGGAAGAGCTAATTTTATCGGCCACTGACGCAATTGAAGAAGCCTTCTACGTGGGTTATTGACCTTCTCTCATGCAACTTTAGTTCATTGATTAATTTCCTAGAGCCGAGCGGAAGACCTCACCTGTCTCGTCTTTTGGCTATACAACACAACCCTATGGCTACACTTTATCCAATGCGATAACGCCATAAACCAGACCTGCGACTTCATGGGCTCGTTTGACATCATTGAAGAGGTCATCAATTCCGTCTTCGGTAGGATTTTCTTTCATCATCATTAAGATCAGGCTAACCATTTGCCACAAGTCTTTATCATCAGGTTTGCTGAACGACGAATAGACCAAATTCTCGACAGCACTCTCCTCGAATTCTCCCCCTCCTCGGACCTTGACTCGGTCCAATTTGAATCCGAATGGTCCTTCATTCGCTCACTTACTGGACGTAAAAAGGGCACCAACACTAACGCAAACCGCTCGATCACGTCTACAACGGCACCCTCAACTCCTGGGCGACCACTCTCGCCAACCCAGAGAAGGTTTTCGTCTCTACGACAGGGCTTTTCAAAGAAGTCACAGTCTTCCACTCCACTTTACGCATTGTTTTCAGACGCGGCATCAGTGGCACCGCAAGTACCGTCGCCAATGGATTTGACGGCATTCTTGTCCGCGCTGCATTCGTTTTTGGTGATGTCGGATGTGAACCCGGCGTTGATAACGCAACTGTGGTCCCAGGTGTTTTACTGGACTGCTTGTGAGTCTATATAAAACTTATTACGTTCGTATCCTGACGTTTGGGTGGCTATGTAGGCGAAACATTTAACCGAATTATTACTCGCAGGAAGTACCTCTGCAGATCGAGAGCTGTGCAGATCAACGTGAACTTGTCCGTATTGGAAGACTGGCTTGCAGAGGTTGGGTTACCAAATGGAATCTTGACCCATTTTGCACCTGTGAGGGATTTGTTGAATTGGCTGCAGGTATGTGTATGACTCGCGGAGTGGTTTCCGGTGCGAATGTTGTTAATGTTGGGATACAGTGTCTATCTTCTATCACGGAATTTCCTGATCTTGTGGCGACGATTCAGTCGATGAGAGGAATTAATCCGTTACAGGTACGTTTGTTGGATGATGGATACTTGATTAATGAATCGATGTTATGAGACTAGATGCGTCGGGCGGTCCGGGATTACAAATATGAAGTTAATGAAGGTCGTATGACGGATGAATGCATACAATATTTGACGCAACTGCAAAAAGACTGGGAGAGGCATCGTGTCAAGATGGGAGTGGAAGCTATGCGCAGGGAGGCAAGTATCATCATTGTCAACATATTGAAGCTGCAAAACTGAAGGATGTTGATATGACAGTTCAAGGAACGAGAAGGCGATCGTGAAAGCATTTCATCGCTCCAAGTCGAAGGCGATCAATCATTCTCATCGACCACTACAAATGGAACATCCGAACTCAACCCCCAGCTTAGTATTGACCTCCTCTTTGACAAGACGAAAGACAAGTCCATCTGGGAACCTCTCAAGCCACCAGAACCTCTCGGTGAGCTACTCGATTCGAGATACATGATTCCACTACTGTTCCCTTCGGACCCTCGTCTACTGGCCGCGTTGCCGAGGAAATTAAATTCAAATACACCGGCAAATGGTCATTCGGATTATTCATCGAGAAAGAGTATGGATAGTCAGAGAAGTTCCAGTCGCCTCAGTCATACTCGGAGCCAGGAGGAAAGTGGTGGGATTATGTCCTGGCGGTGTCGTAATCGCAAGATCCGGGAAGTGGGTGTTGGTGCGTTGCAGAGGATTGATGGTGTGGTTTCTGCTGCTAGGTGGGGGAGACCTGTGGATCCGAGGTTTACGGATGATGATGATGAGGGTGAGGAGGCTGGGAATGAGGAACAGGGGAGCAGGGAGAAGACGTTGCACCCGTCGTATTCGGCAGATGATTTGCATAGGATTGTTGAGGAGGAGGAGACAATGAGGATTAATACGCACCTGACGCCGCTTACGAGGAAGCCGTCTGCGCACGGGGGAAGGAGGGGGAGGCAGAGTGTGGGAGAGGTAACACCTGTGGAGAGGAGGCAAGAGTTGTAGTCGTGCATTGGAGAATCGGGCATGGATATTACTGTTTTGATGGTATGCTTGACATGTACTGGACACATACTGCTGTTGGTTTTTTGCTTAATGTTACTGTCACTATTCTCACATGTCGACGTCACTTTGTTCGTTGTGCATAGTCTATGATATTTCTCCTCGGGCTATTTCGGGTAGGAACATACATATGTTACATTCACGCTGTAAAAACGGCTGTTAAATCATTGTTGGTGGTTGAGCTGGACTCTGCAAGGCGTGATGATTGGATCGATACTGCCACAAGAAAGAGGAAAAGAAGGGAGCCAAGAAGAAAGACGGGCATTGGGTGGTGTGGCAGTGCGTCGAGAAACAGGGTTGTCTTGGGGTCGCTGCGGAGTCTCCACCCAAAGCGTCCCATCAGCGGCCATGACAAGGCGTGCTTGCACTTAACTACATAAGGCTATACAGACTTGAACTCCTCCCATCACACACCTCAGACCAGTTGCGCTCGCAACCACTTCCACACTTGCTAAGTAGTGGTACTTACCAACTTTCTGAGATGGCCAGCCACTATGATCAATATTCAGACCCCTTCACCGACCGACCCGGCCATCATGATCCCAATGCTAATGCATACTCCAACGCCGCTGGCTTTTCCTTTTCTCAACCAGACTACCACTCATCTTCGTACTCTCCCCCGATGACGAACCCGAAAGAAGGCGATTTGGTTTCAACAGTCCAAAGTGACTATCTACAGAGGAGACAATCTAACCCTTACAGCGTGCATTCCAAGACCCCATCCATGGACAAGGGTGTTAGTCACCAGGGTGCGGCGGCGGAATTCTACAACAGCGGCAAATCGGGGAGTGGCAACAACTCGGATTTCCTGAATGCTGATCCTGGCGCGGGCGCTTCAAAGGGCCGGTTGAGCCAGGTTAGCGAGGAGGATGATTATGGACTCAGCAAGCACGGGTATTTCCCGAGTTTGAGTTATGGGAGTGGTGGGTATGCTACTGGGGATCCGGACAAGACGAAGCCGTTGGAAGATGCGCAGGACGCGTCGTTGGTTAAGAATGCGGCTGTGCCCGGGCGCAGTGGGCTTCACGATTTGGGTGTGTATTCCTTTTTGTGATTAATGAGGGATTTTGTTGGCGGGGTGATTGATTGACGGTTGTAGAGTATGCGGAGCCGTTAGATAAGAACGACAAGGGGAATGCGTTTACCAAGTTTTTGGCTAGTGGGAAGTACCCCCTGGAGCAGAGGATTGAGAATAAGAAGAGGGGTATTGGGAGGCAGACGTATCCTTTTGTTGGTAGGTTTCGTCAGGGGCTTTGTCGGTCCACCAGTTGCTGATTTGGGTGGCTTTAGTGTGGGCGCTGACGATAGTAATGATTGGAGTCTTCATCTGGGAATTGATTCTGAATGCCAGAGAGCAAGGGAGTCCGATCTCGTTGAAGGTACGTTCAACCTCTCACAGCCGATCGTAAGTGACACGTCGTTGATATCGGGTTGGATGACTAGCCGGTGGTTAACCCGATGTTGGGCCCCTCGTCGACGGCACTCATTAACCTCGGAGCACGCTTCCCACCATGTATGAAAGCAGTAGCTGATGTACCGACGTCGACGAACATGGCCTGTACGTATACATATTCAGGATTCAAGTTCAGACACGATGCTCACACTCTACTCAGGTATGAACAATACTGCCAACCCACCAGACCCAAACCGGATATGCACCCTGGAAGAGATTTGTGGCTTCGGGGGCTTCAACGGGAAGGAACCTAACCAGTGGTTCCGGTGCGCATTCGTTCATCCATCGACGGTTGCATGCGTAACTGACAGCACGACAGTTTCATCACGCCCATCTTTTTGCACGCAGGAATAATTCACCTTCTCCTTAACATGCTCGCACAATATACCTTGTCTGCGCAGATCGAACGAGAAATGGGTTCGGGAGGGTTCATCATCACCTATTTCGCCGCTGGTATTTTTGGGTGCGTTCACCAACGACGTCAGCCTTTTAGGGGCATTGTGACTCAGATTTCGTGTTATTCATAGAAACGTCCTCGGTGGCAACTTTTCGTTGGTTGGTGTCCCATCTGTGGGTGCCAGTGGGGCGATCTTTGGAACTGTTGCGGTACGCCTTTGCCTTGTATGGAGATCGAGAAACTGATTTGGGTTTGCCAGGTGACCTGGGTGGATCTATTCGCCCACTGGAAGTATCACTACCGACCCGTGAGAAGGGTAAATGACTTTTGTTTCTCTTCCCTTGATCCGGGCTTACTGTCCTCCAGCTTGTTTTCATGACCATTGAACTCCTTATTGGTATCGCAATTGGCTACATTCCTTGTAAGTCACCTTTCGTTGTCCTTTGGTAGCTTGCTGATCCGCAATTCGCAGATGTTGACAATTTCGGTTAGTCCATCAGGTCATTTGCTTAATTGCACATGCTAACTAGGTGCTTTTAGCCCACATTGGTGGGTTTGTCATGGGTCTCCTCGTTGGAACTGTTTTCTACCCTGTGATTAGCGTAACAAAGCGTCATCGCCTTATCACTTGGAGTTTCAAAATTGCTGCCCTCCCTCTGGCAATCATTCTCTTTGTCGTGCTCACCCGGAACTTCTACACGAATGATCCTTATGCGGGTAAGTTTTTGTACCGTTCTAATCTTTCCTTGACACTTGACTGATTCGTTTAGCTTGTTCTGGTTGCCGATACCTTTCGTGCTTCCCCACTGCCGCCAATAACCACTGCAAAGGGTGCGTAACATTGTCTATTTCCGTCTTCCTTCAACTCGCATACTGACATATTCTTCTTTAGAACTGGTACGCAGACGAGCCCTGTTTCTATCGTCTCCACTAACCAAGCGTTTTCCAGGCTTGACTACCTTCACGACGACTACAAACTGATCCTTTCTAGTTCACTACAGTTCTTGGTGCTCGTTGCAGCCTTGCATTATCCATGGACCTTGACTGGACAATCTTCTTGCATATTGTACATCCTGCCCCACTCATTTCTGTAATGAACGGACCTTTTTATCTCGATGCTGACCGTGCAAAGCACTCTGTCAAACCATTTAGTTTACTGGGATAGGGCAGCGTGAGCACTGAGCTGCGTTTAGGCTGTTGCTGCACTTTGAGTTTAAATGTCACGTGGAGACACTATACGGTTAATTATTTGGGCTGCTTTCAGCTGTTTCTGCTCGTCCACGACATCTCATGTCCTAACTGTTCTACCTGCTGTTTTATGTTCATTTGTTCAAACACCCTGCTGGATATTATCTCTGAGGGCCCCTGCCACGCCTTGTCTTCCACTCGACCACCCTCCTGTACCTTTCATCCTCTCGAATTTGTTCCGAATGTCACCTTTACGGCCGCCAAGTTTTGTGTTGAATCCTTCATGGCCTCACTACCTTGGAGTCCTTGCGCTATGCCTTGCTGCAATCCTGGGGCTGCTGCGGACAACACTATTTGGTTCGTTAGGAGGCTCTTGATTTTAGAGATGTGGGATCACTGACACCACCCCTCTGCCGAAAGATTGGCTAGACCCTATGCACTGTCAAGCTCTTCTCAACACCGGCACATGGTTAGACGAGAATTGGAAAAACTGGCAACCTGACGGTACGCAGTCTTCACCTGGCACATACGTACGTTACTCAATTCAATCACGCATTCCTGAAATTCTCCAGGGTGCATGCTCCACACTTACACACCCAAAGATTCTGAAAAATGTCTACACTCACGAAACGTCATCTTTATTGGCGATTCCATTACCCGGAAGCTCTTTTTCCAATTTGCCAACATCCTCGACCCAGATCTTCCGCTTGCCCCTGCGAACGATAACCAGAAACATTTAGACCACAAATTGCACTCGTCTGAGGGCACGGAATTATCGTTCTTTTGGGATCCGTTCCTTAATAGTAGTCATACTATGGACCTTCTTGCTTCCTCCCAAGACGCGTCTACAAAAGTTAAACGTCCAGCACTTCTTGTGCTTGGGTCGGGCCTTTGGTATCTGCGTTATGCGGATACTTCGGGCGGCGTATCAGCATGGCGAGCTAACATGGCGCATTGCATCTCGACGATCATGCAACAACCAATCTGGCCAGCGGACTTGACGGTCTTACTCCCGGTCGAACGCGTTGCCCCATCCAAGCTCACACCCGACCGCCTGGCAACGATGCATCCATCTGATATCGACGCCATGAATTCCGACTTGTATCAACGCGTGTACTCTGCTGCCAATGGACTCGAGACGGTCTGGATTGGGAGTGAACAACCGACGGTGTCGCCTATCGCCATTCCGCGAGTGTTCAACGAGATGTTGGATGCTTCGCAGACGAAGGATGGATTGCATTTCAATGATGGGGTTGTTAGAGCCCAAGCGAATATTTTGCTGAACTTGAGATGCAATAATGCGTTCCCCAAGGTTTACCCGTTCAACAAGACGTGCTGTAATCGGTATCCTGTGCCTTCGCTCGTGCATGCGTTTGTGCTGTTCTTGGTGTTGGTGTGGGGGCCGTATACCTGGTTTAGGATGCGCAGGTCAGGTACGAATTTGCTTCACCCGGACTCGGGGAGATTCTGATCGAGTGTAACGTTTCGATGTTAATCAGGTTCGGGAATTCGAGATATCATCACGTCTTTGTTAGGAGAGAACGAAATACCTGCGCTCGTGTTAAGTGCAGGGGCATTCCTCATTTACGTCGCAGATCGGACAGGTCTTTGGCTTAAGGAACAGAAACAATTCGACCCTTGGGCTTTCACTTTCCTTTCTGTTGTGTGTTTGGCGTCTGGCCTCCTCACGCTCAGGAGAGGGGATAAGGATTTGGGGTTCTTGAATCGAGACCAGACGGATGAATGGAAAGGCTGGATGCAGCGTCAGTAAATTTCCAAGTTCGCGCAATCAATCCATTCATCTGACTTGAATCTTCCGTAGTCGCGATTCTTGTCTACCACTACTTTGGTGCCTCAAAGATTTCAGGCATCTACAATCCCATTCGCGTGCTGGTCGCTTCCTATCTTTTCATGACCGGTTATGGTCATACCACTTTCTATCTGCGGAAGGCTGATTTCTCCTTCGTGCGGGTCGCCCAGGTGTGTACCTGGAAGTCCTACTTCCCTTCGTATCAAATTTTCCTTCTTACTACTTTACTGACTCGACACACAGATCATGGTCCGATTGAATCTCCTGACGGTGCTTCTGGCCTACACAATGAACACCGACTACATGTTCTACTACTTCGCACCTCTGGTCTCGATGTGGTATCTCATCGTCTATGCTACGCTCTTCTTTGGTTCGAAATACAACGAGCGCACGACCTTCCTGCTGGGCAAGATCTTCCTCTCTGCGTCCTCTGTTACATGTTTCTTCAAGGCGAAGTGGCCACTCGAAATGCTATTTGGGGTGTTGAAGGACATTTTCAATATTCGGTGGTCGGCACGGGAGTGGTCGTTCCGAGTCACACTAGATTTCTGGATCGTATACATTGGGATGCTCGCTGCTTTGGCTGTTATCAAAATACGCGAGTATAGGCTTACAGACCACCCAAAGTGGCAAGTAGCTGTCAAAGCTGCCGCTGCAGTGTCTGTTCTCGTACTCGTATGGTTCTTCGCATTCGAGTTGATGCAAGAGAGCAAGTTCACGTATAATGGTTGGCACCCATACATCTCGCCTCTACCAGTTTTGGCGTTTGTGGTGCTGAGGAACGCGAATGCGACGCTGCGCTCAACGTCTTCGAGGGCGTTTATGTTCGTAGGCAAGTGTTCGTTGGAGTTGTTCATCATGCAGTATCATTTTTGGTTGGCGGGGGATACGAAGGGTGTGTTGTTGGTTGTTCCTGGGACAAAGTGGAGACCGATCAACTTTGTGTTGACGAGTTTTATCTTTGTGTACCTTTGCCATCGAGTTGCGAATGCGACCGGGGAGGTGACGAAGATTGTGTGCAGTGAGCCACAGAACCTGCCGATTGTGCAGGTGAATGGGGTGCCTGTGGTGTCGGTTGCGCCATCGACTTCGAGTCGAGGGGGTCGTACTACTAACGGGGGTGGTGAGGCGGAGTCGATCCCTCTGATGCCGTCGGATGTAGAGTCCGCGAGGAAGGGCACGGATGGGAATCCGTTGCCTCCTGAGCCGGACACACCCTTTCGACCAACAGCAGAAAGGAGGTGGGTGGATAGACTGGCGGATGGGCCGTCACCGACAAGTCCAAGACCCTCGGTGCGTTTGGACAAGCTGGTGGGCAAGATGAACTGGATGTGGGGGTTGGAGGGAAAGACCGCGTTCTTTTTGTGTTGTTTATGGGCTTTGAATGTTCTATGGACTTATCCAGAGTAGATAATTGGACAATGGATGATGCAAGAGCTTTTTATGGTTTCCTTGGTTAGATGTATACTACAACGCCATATTGCTAATGGATGTTCCTGCATCAAGGTAATGCATATTAGAACAGTGAAGGAAAACGGGTGAGAGAGGAAAGCGGGCCATGAGGACCCAGGGAATCATATGGTTGAAGACATTGTGAAATGACTAGTGTCGTCAAGGAGTTCAAGAACACTCAGTATGAGGATGAAGTGTAATCTTGTGGGTTGAAGCGATAGGAATGAACAAGTACCTGGAAGACAAAAGGTGAGCATCGATGATTTAATACCGAATAGGTGTCAATGAGAGATCAGTATTAGCATGGTATTGCTCATCAACGTTTGTCCTTTAGACAACGTCAGGGCTTGACTTCTAGATGTATGCATCCTTCCGGGGATCCAGTAAGGAGATTGATACCTACCTAATGATGCAGATGACCAAAAAGCTTGTGAAATACTAGAGATAGAGTGTTAGAAAAAGCAGTCGACATCAAGAGACAGAAAGTGTCAGAAATTTGGGTATATGAATAGAATTCATGAGCCGCAGCTTCGAAGTAGCGATTCATTTGTCTCTTCATACGCGCAAAAGCTAGCAACACACTCACCCGTGGACCGACAGAAGGTAAGACCAAGGACAAAAATCAACGAAGAGAAAAGATGCATGAATTTGAAGATCGGAAGTTTAGGGCCGGCCATGCCAGATTAATTTATTTCAGGGTAAGCACACCGCGACATGGCTTCCAGAAGAGAGGTGATTGATTACATAATTTGAGGGTTCACGGTTGCGTAGAGGCATTAAGTGTCTAGCTCTTTGACTCCTCCCGCATCCCCTGGTTCCTTTTCACCCTCATCCCGGCCTCCCCTCCGCAAGTATGGCCAATGTTCTGCATCACCACATCGAATTTGCTCCTAGACCGGTTGCCCATGCACCTTCGCCATTCGGATTTGGCTTTGGCTTAGGCCAGAGCTCGATGCCTGGAGTTGTATCCTCGGGGTGGCCAGCAGCGCCCACGCCGGGCCACACAAACCCCCAGGCTTTTCACCAGTTGGCCTTTTCACTGAATCAAGCAGCAGTGACAGCTTCTCCATCGCATAAATCGAATAAACGGCGGCTTGAAGTGGACGATGAAGATTCTGCTACCTCCGGAAAAGCTTCGGTAAATCGCGACGAGTCGATGGATCGTAGTCCAACGCCAGAACGACCAAAGCGGGCAGCACCAAAGCGGGCGAGGATCGCACCTGCGGATGTCGGGACAAGGGAACAAACTGCTGGGAAGGAAAATAAACCGTCTACATCGGAAGAGGATGAGGTGGATGTTGGGGTCCTTTTAGGTTTGTCCTGTTGACCTTTTTGCCGCAAATTTTGCCTAACCTTTTTCTTTCATGCATATAGCGAGTCTACCGCCACAGGCACTTTTACCACTGCTAACCTCACTGCTTAAAGCACACCCATCATTGAAATCAACCCTTCTGCCACTCATACCCCGACCGACATTAGACACAGCAATCCAAGCACTGGCGCAGGCTGCGAAAAAGCTGCGTGACGCTTACCCATACTCCAACACTCCCTCGTTTTCGCAGACCGCCTTTGGTTTTGGGAGCCGGCCTCAGCATACATCAACATCATCCTATCACCACAACGGGGGCATGAGAGACGCATACGTTGTCTCTCGACTCCGGTCACACATAAACGAGTTCGTTGCCGCATGTACATCATACCTCCCATATTTCTCGTGTATACCGACCTCGAAGCAACCGACAGCAAGTTCCCAACAACAGCAACAGACCCCTCCACCGCCAAGTTTCGCACAGCTCAACAAGGAGAAATTCCACCCACTCGAATCCTTTACCTATATATCGGCGATCACACAACATATTATGGATCAACCTCCATTGACTCAAACTTCTCTTGCCCCATTGTTACTTCCCCGGCTAAGTGAGGAATGGAATGCTTGGGTGGATAAAGTGGACGAAATTGTTAATCGTCAGGGAGGAATGTTTGGGGTGGAAACGGTGCGGACATGGGAGAATGCTTTGGATACCTTTGCAGATACAAAAGACTTTACGGCTGCGGATGTCATGAAGGGTATTCGGGATAAATGGGTTGTCAAAGTCGGCTGGCTGGTAAACAGGGTACTTCACGCATCGATGGACGTCTGAATATGATCCACACCACATATGCTTCTGGATATATTACTCCTCCCCTTGTTTCTCCTTCGTTTTGTCCTCTCATTTTCACACTCCCTTCCTTCCACTCTGGTTGCTTCTGTTGTAACTCATGCATACACGCACTAGTTACGATTTTTCCCATCAGGATTATGAACCATTGACCTTTCCATTGCTCACATTCCCGTCATTCAGTCTACATCGCAACTATGTACATGACATGTCTTAGTGAAATTGATTATTTGCCACAGAGGTCCCTCGTTGCATAACATTTCTCTTCCTGGGTTGGCAAGTAATCACATACATAGCAAGGGCGTGAAAGTATTTGTATCTGTGATCATCGGAGCTTCCTGGAAAACAGAACACAACTTGAAAAAGTGACGGCCAAGCCCGGACAGTTGGACCGCTGGACTGAATGCTGGACACTGGACAACATTCGTTTACCTCGAAATTGTCCCATGCATGCACCATCGTGCTCTACGCCATCTCCCAACACCGACGGCTGCCACGATCTCGCAATTGCCATCTTCTGGCATATCCCCCTTCACTCAGGCACTACAGGCAGCTGCCAGCCGAGCATGGGTTCGACGCGTTTCCCCACATCCTGTAGCGTCTACGAATACAAAAAGTACACCGGCGGCATCATCTTCTCGGTCTATCAGGAGCTATTACGGTAGACCGGAATCGAGCTATAAATTCGCAGCTGAGAAATTCGCGAAACGGGGTTATGCTACCAGGTGAGTGGTATGCCCATACTTTTCTCCCTCTTGAGAAATAAAAGTTTCCAGTAGTAGGGCTCGGATCATACATCTGCGTCCTGGGACGGTGGAGGAAGAACGGACACCGAGCGGATTCTTGGTCACGGCAAATACGACCTCGGGCACATCACTCACGGTTTCCTACTCAACGAGTACGCAAGAGTCGCGTCATGAACTGTCTCCTCCCAATCATGACGTCGAGGGAACGGAGGCACAACCAGAACTTGCTTCTCGTAGCCATGCACCAGATCTAGAAAAGGACGAACCCTGTAACTCCGAACCTCATGCTGCCAGTACTCAACATGCCCTCATCAAGGCCGCTCCTACGTCATCTCCACCACAAAAACCAGCATTAATTCCACAAGCTCCGATTTCCACCTCTCTCCCAACACCAACTTCCAAACAAACACTATATCATAACCTGTTTCTCTCGTTATCCTTCAAGCCGTTACCCAGATTCCCAGCTCTAATTGACTACCACGACTCATACCCGAAATTTCGGTCCACACAATCCTACAATATGTTAATTGAACTTTCTATACGGCATGCTCAATTTGGCGTCACTCGTTGGCTACTCGATGCCATGACCCAGGATAAAATTCCTCAGGATTCCACCACGCACAAGCTTTCGATACGGTGGCTTGTACGAACGGGGAACTGGGAACAAGCGTGGAGTCAAGTTAGTGGACTCACACCTGACGAAGCGTTGGACAAGCCACTACGAAATGGATTATCCCCCATTACCACTCAGGTACCCTGGTATTTGTGGTTGGAGCTTCTCTCTACGACCAAACGTGGTGCCCTTCGATATACGAGAGACTTGCGTTGGTCTATAGACGAAGATGGGAAGAGTGTGCGCCTGCCTAGACTCGATATAACCGGAGATCCTGCCCCCGGAACGAAAGCATATCTGAGACGACAACGACTTCTGGCTTGCCTTCATCCCGTGTTAGAATCCGGCGCGAAAGGACGGAAAGCCCGTCCGAGCCTGATTAAAGGCGCCGTTTACGCAATGCTACGTGATGGACGGGCATTTGCAGCGGCGGAATTAGTAAAGACATTCTTTTCGATGTTGCCTGCGAACATCAGTGACGAAACCGCAGCCCAGTGTTTGGACATCATCCATTTGCTGTTGAGCGCAGATACAAAGAATGGGTTGGCTTCTATGTACGCCAACCGTAGGCTTTTGGTGTCACTATTGGAGATGCATCCTTCCTTCAAACCTTCTTCGACAACCCTTTACCTGATTTTGTCACCGCTGAAGAAGGCTAAGAAGTGTGGGACAGTTGCTTTTAACGTGATGAAGGCGTTTCGGAAATCGTGGGGAGCTGGAGTTGTGGATAATCGTGTGCGTAGACGAGTTGGGACACTGGCACTCAAGGAGGGTCGGATGGATATTGCGCAGGCGATGCTGGATGAAGCGGAATCGGTCCGAAAGGTTAATCCATTAACGCCTTCTGTCGCTGTTACCTCTCCGGTCGTACAGATATCATCCAACTCAAGAGGACTGCGCCGCCCTCCTGATCGAGAGCTCTTCTCTCACGAGGGTACGGAGAAGGTGTTGTGGACAAAATTTAGATCACGGGTCCGTTGGAAGCAGCGCGCAGACAAAGGTGATAAATTGATTAAGATTGAGTAGTTGAGACGCCGTCTAGGGTTGCGATCTGCAATGGAATAACCATGGTCCTGCTGTTCATATGACACTTGGAGAAGCTCCCTACACGTAACCTATTCAGCAAGTCCGAACGGGGTTTACAAGACGTCGTGTTAGAAGTCGAAAATTGGCTTGGTGATTTCGAGAAACTACGGGTAGCGTTGGGAGACATTGACAGCTTTTTGCAAGATGATTGCAGAGTCATTTGCCAAAGACTAGGGGATTTCTTCCTACCAAATCACGCCTCGATAAACACCGTGATTAGCACCTCGGCATAGACAGCGTTTTGTTGTATGTAACTGAGCTTGGCTCCGATAACTAGGGAGTTTACTGAAGCCTGGATTGGAATGGTTGCCTCAGGCCAAGCCAAGTAGCATCGTTCCACCCAGGTCTTCCCAATCATCAGGCTCCGGAACAGGTGGACGATCTGAGGCGACCAGGGTTTGACGACTGAATGCCTGACAGTCAGAATCTTTGTTCCCGGAAAGGACGGCATGCAGATGTCTGAACCTAACAGTAAAGGGGCAATTAAGCACACCGGCATTTAAGTCGATTGATATATTTGATTCAGGCATTACACACCGAGGCTAGACTGAAATAAAGTCGGAGATGAAAACCATCTCCCACATCGGCCCACCAGAGATAAGAGGCTGCGGTGAGAAATGACACACTATGGCGACCCTTGTGGCTGAATGGGTTAAGAAAGCTTACGAGCTCGGGTTTCAGCCGGAGCCTGGAATACTCGTGGAGGGTCCTACGAACACCCACGTCTGTTTACGGCATCTGAAAGCAGCCTCATCGAAATGGATGCAGCTGGTTTTATGCATTATCCTTCTTGTTCTTGACACCGATTTTGGTCGGGGATCTTCCACCTGTCGTTGCAACAACGACCGGTGGTCGGAAACATATACAGTGCGGATACAATAAGACGACTTTCGACTCAAATTGTCCGCAAGTTCCCGACTGAATCCGGGAAGAGTCAAGCGACCTCTGGGTCAGAACTTCGAGTCCCTGCGGCATGCTTTGGCACTTTGCGAGCCAGCAATGGCTGATCTACGCCACTAGGATGTCCGGCTTCTTTTTTGACAGAGACAATGGCTTCCATCCGAAGTTTCGTTCAATCGGACCTACTTAGACTGGCAGATGTCTAGAAGCGAAGCGAGAAAATGGTACGCTGAATTATAGGGTCAGTTTTGCTGTCAGGGAAAATCTATACCGGTGGGCGGCGGCAGTGGCGAGTGAGAGGTAACCGAGTGTGGTAACGCATATCAGACGATCGTTGAGCGTTCAACCTGCGGCCAGGAACAAATCCCGTTGTTCGGAATACGATATAGCAAAATTTTAACGTTCAACGTCTCCCCACCACCGTTATGCGGCCTTTCCCAAATGGACCACAATTCACGCTTGTAAAACCCTCCGAGGTCTGCCCATTCCCATCGATTCATTGCAACCCCTTATCGAGATCAAAATGAATGCTGAACTCCCCGCCTGCGTTGCCCAGTCGGAACGCATACCTTACCTTGTGATCTACTACCACTGGCTTCTCCGAGTCAAGATTCTTTGAGCTGAGCAATCTCTGATCTTCCTAAACTTAATACCTTAGTCCACAGCCTGCCCCAACGGTGCCAGGTTGTGAAGGATGGCTCTTGAATCGAACTCGAGCAAAATACCAGTCCCACATGACTTCCCTCAACACTTTAGTGTCGATCATAGCCTCTGTCCTCTCCACGTCGCGCTCGCCCAGGCACAAACTCAGCAGGCTCAGGGTAGTACCCGAACACCCTGCGCAACCCCGGCGAATTGCCAAAAAGCTCAAACATATATTTTACAACCCGTGTTTAGAGCCGCTTCTCATTTCCTAAATTATTTTAGGGTTTGCCCCCAGTTTTGCAGTACAGTCGTACCCATACATTAGCCTTCTCTGACGGCATGAGATCATATCCTCCATTTTCCTCATCACTGCTTTTTGCTTCCTTGGAGAAACGTGTTTGCCGTTGCTTACTCTGACTTGAATCTCCCGATAAATGGTGTCCCCACACTGCTATAGTGTCAACATTAACAAGATCTCGATTCACAAAATCGGACTGCCCTCACGACCTCTCGAGACCTCAAAAAGTGAGCGTTTTCTTTTCCAATTCTTTGTCCTCTTCACCCCATACTTTTAATTGATTCTCTCGCACGTTCTTGTCCCTGTTTTCCTTTGCGCCTCTTCTCGTGTGTTAAATATGCCTCGCACTGAACATGACTATGTTGCCCTTTCATGCCTATGTGTTGGGGTAGGTCCTGGAGGTACGACCTCTATGCTCGCGTAGGCTATTTGATCTATCCCTTTGCTTTTCCCTCGATAGTGGTACTAACTGCTTTCCTCTGTAGTCATGTTGCTGTTGTGTCTTGGTTTGGTACCGTTCAATTCGAGGCATTTGTGTCGCCTGGTACCCATGTATGATGCGCCCCGTTACCATGATTCGTCCTTAGGCTGATGTGATCCACCTCGGCAGGTGATAACGGACTATAGAACTTCGACTACAGGTATTACCGAACAGCAGCTTACATCTCGTATGTCCCGTAATGCTTTTACCTGCTTCAGCTACTAGGGGCTAACGCCCCCGTAGCCGAAGCTCTACCTTTCAATACGGTACAGCAGAGAGTAGCCGAGTTGGTAAAAGGAAAGGTCCTGATAGGCCACAGCCTTTGGAATGACCTTTCAGGTTCGTATTTGCCAAATAGCCGCTCCCCTTTGCAGCAAGTGACTTAGTAATCTACCCATTAGTACTCGGTATACCCCACCCTGCTGTAGACACCCGCGATGTTGCTTTGTACATAGTAAGTTTCACACTGTCACCCGAACTTGGACGCAGGCGAACGAATAGCCAATTCTTTGACAGCCATTTCGCAACGCCTTGAAGGCACAACAAATGGTTGGACTACCTACTCTCATGTGGAGTCTGATGAATCGTGAAATCCAACAGCCTGGAAGCTACGTAAACCCCGTGCGTACCTCTTATATTTGGCGCATTGTCTCGGTACTGAGAGTGATATAGGTGGAAAATGCGAGAGCAGCGATGGACCTCTACCGGTCTTCTGATGGGCCATGGGAGGCTGCCATTGAAAAAGGTAACTGGCCTTGTCTTCTTCCGCCAAGTACGTTTTCCAGGTGCTACATATGAGCACCGTACACCCTACACCTTAATGACGCCCTATAATCTGCGGTCATCTAATCCTATTGGAATGCCCTGTGGTGTTGTAATTGTAAACTATCCCTGTACTTAGTATGTACATAAATTATAAAATCAGCCGCATGTCATGCGTTAAGAGTAAAGAGCGGACCTGGAGCGAGGGAAAGTTTTGAAGAAATTGCAAATTGGATGGGTGCATGTGTTTAACACATGTCCCCATTTGGCAGCTCTTGCTCCAAAATGGGTTAAGGTTAATATGGTTTGTCAGGTCATCAGTTTGTGACTTAAGGTAGAGGGAGAATGCCACGTGCGAAGGTGTGTTAAAACGTGACAAAAGTTTCAAATTTCCTTCAAAAATGTGTAGAATGTATTTTAATTCTTTTCATTCCATAACTATGTCAGAAATAACTTTTTTTCAGGACTCTACGGAAGAGTTTTGGGCAAAAATGAACGCAAATGTTTGCCCAAAGAATAACACTGGTTTCAGGGCCAGGGATCTATATACGTGATCTGATGTGTCACAACCCGCAGACCACTGCTGGAGCGTGACTATATAAAGCTAGTAGATATCCTGTATTTACGTGTCAAAATATCAACAAGCCTTACCTCCAAACCAGATATCTTGAATATCATGTCCCTTAATGTTTGAGAGATATTACATGTATCATTCAGATATAAAAATTTGAGGAAGTCAACATGTCGCCTGATATCTGTGCTAAAGATATTTACTTATCTGCTGATTATATTAACAGCTCATCAGAATTACTACCGTGTTACGTATGGTGCGAATAATAGATAAGATATCTTGTTAGGTGATACACGGAATGACAAAGTATTGTTTCGCATATCTCCTCCCACCGAGATATCTTATTTATTGTCCATATCATATGTAACTCAGTTATAATTCTAATATGAACTGTTGATATAACCCATAGATTGCAATACATGTCTTTTGTCCAGACATATCATGTTAGTTCCCTTAGCTGTTTATATCTGCATGAAATGTATGATATCTATTGAATTAAAAATATCTGGTTCTAAGATGCAGTTTGTTGATATTTTGACACGTAAGTACAGGATATCTGCTTCTATAGTCCCGCACCAGCAGTGGCAGAGTGCAGGTTGGGGCTATAGCTGCACCCTGGTCACATCACCTGACATCGAATGACTTCTGGGAATATCTTGTCATGGGCGGTCAATGCAACAAGGCTTCAACCCTTTTGTGGGGTTACAGTAAGAGAATGGACCTGAATTACTATGACTGTTTCGCTTCCTTGCACCATTCCCTAATCCCATCATTTCATCTAGCGAGATACAGGATTTCAGTTCTAGGTGTACCCATATACTGATATATCGATTTTGTTTTTCGATTCAATGGCGCGTCTGTAGAAGGATAAGGTTTGACGGGGAATTAGCAACTGGACGCGGAAGTGAAGGAGAAAAAATACTACGTCATTCGTACCTCTTCAGCACCCAGAAGCCGCATCACTCCCTCATATACGAAGAGAGCGGATGCGTTGACGGGGAATGCACGTAGAATGGTCGGGGTCAGGCCACGGTAAAATCCGGCAATGCCTTGATCTACATAGGTTTGACGCACCACGGCAATGAATGATGGCCGTGCAAAGGTATAATCCAGAACGCTCGATGGTGCAGGAAAGGGTCTTGGATGTGGATAAGCCATCATTCGGCTGTTGGTCGTGCCCATGAGGCATCCCGATCAGAGCTTGCCATTGATGAATTCTACTTACTTTTTTATGTTGTCGGCAGGAATAGCCATCCCCCAGTAGACAAAGGATGCAAAGCCCCCCGATAGGAAGTTCGCGGTGCCGGTTGATATCTATTGGGTGGTAACAGGAGATCCGGAAGAGATGAGGCTCCTGGTAAGGGAAGGACTTGGGACCGCTCACTGCATAAGGAGTTCCTTCTAAACGGGAAAAACCACGCATTAAGGCCTTAGTATTCTTTAAGTTAGCTTGGATACTCCGGCAAATTCACTGAAGCGGAGGGGTACCTCGACCGATAAGAACATCCAGAAGAAATTGGCTCTGAAAGCGAGGCTACCTGTGAACCCTGACCACATGCCAAAGATACCTTGCATGCGGATAATTTGTCGAGCACAGTCAATGGGACCTTTGAATTGCCGGTCTGCAGCTGCCCTTTGGGATTGCAGCTGGAGCTTAACTGCCAAATGGGTTTTATAAGCACAAATAATAAGTGAAAAGTTCTGGAAGCCACACCTTTGAGTAATTCAACGGGGGTGGCAATTACAGCACTGTTGTGACAGGAAAAGAGTGGAAATTAACTGGGCGGAGCCACTGCATCGTACCCTGTCCTATACTGACCTGGTCAAACCTGCAAAAAGCCCAGCGACGCCATGGCCTAGGACAGTCAGGCGCGGGCGCCCACTTACAGGGTGGGATTCTGTCATGCCATGTCGGAGAAGGAATAGTCGGTAGTTATGGAGAGATCCAAGAAGAACCGAATCAATGGCGGCCCAGCCAACTGCTGGGGGCGTAGCCCCTTTGTAGAGTGCAAGAACGCCCTAATAGGAACAAATCCGATGTATGAGGAGTGTCAGGAAAATCAGTTTAAGTTTAATGAATGCGATGGCAGACGAACACACCTCATTCCGGACGATTTTAGTAAGGACGTCAATGGCTCCGCGGTATGTTCCAGGTGGAGAACATTGCATTCGTGTTTTCACGGTGTCAAATCTAGTTTTTGTGAGGACTCAGATCCACTTTTGCCCTGGTGAATGGCGATGATGGTGAGCGCTATGCGCCGGGATGCTTGCCACGAAAGTATCCGACCTTAAAAGGCGTGCTCACCCGTGGCCTACAGCGACCTAAAAGCACTGTCAGCTGATGACATTTTGACCTCGCTTAGTTGATGAATAGTTGACCTTGGTCAGACCTAAGGCAGGGCAAGACTTCGTGTTAGAGAACTAAATGGTGCGGTTTAGGTCAAGGTTACATACCGCTCCCAAGGCCGGCGAAGGCACCCACGATTCTAAGGTGACCAGAATGTGCATTATCACCCATAGAATCCACAAACGGGCCTTGCAACGAGTCGAACCAACAGGAAGGAGGGGTGCAGCATTGATCCGGCTTCGGGCCGTTAATGAAACACGTGGATGTTAACCAATTCATCAGACTCCGTGTACCAGTACACTGTTCGTAATACACCCTCCTCAGCACATATCATTGCATGTCAGACACCACTCGCAACAACGACAGCAACCGGCCTGAAGACAAGCAATGTCGTATATGCTTTGACGGACCGGAAGCCGAATCTGAGCTAGGCAGGCTTATTCGACCTTGTTTGTGCAAAGGGTCAATTAGCGTATGTCTTCGTAACAGGCCATGTCACCCACTTGTCCTTACATGTCAAAAAAGTATGTTCATGTGCGATGTCTCCAAAAGTGGAGAAACAGTTCTGCATCTCACAGCGCCTTCTTCTCGTGCCCCCAATGTCATTACAAGTATCGCTTCGCTCGGACTCGGATGGTCGGTCTGGCTTCAAATCCTGGTATCTCGTCTACCCTTAGCGAGGTCGTCAATCATGGCTAACCTCGTTCGTTACAGTCCTCGTAGGAGGCCTGTCTGGCCTCCTTTTCACGATCATCGTTATGCTCGCTTCCTATATCACAACCTATTTCATGGCTGCATTCGAAGAGCCAACAACCTCTTACTACTCATGGTCATTTTTTTATGTTTCACCGTTCGAAGTGGCCCAGGATCTAGTTGTAGCTGCTCTTCGCATTCTGAAGGAAGGTGGCATCGAGGGCCTACTTGATGATACTATCCCTTCCAGCAGAACGAGCACTCGAGGTCACCAAGCTCGTCGTTCACTTCGTCCGCCAAATAATCCCGGTTTCATTAAGAGATTCATCAAGCGATTTCTCCTGGGATTGCCACTCGTCGGTGCAGGTTCTCTTGTTCACATGCTACTTTCTGTGGGGTATCTTGTGCCGGTGCAGTGGTTGGCTCGTTACAGAGGCAACCGGAGCCGCCGGGACGGCTCCAGAGATATCGCAGCTCTGATCGTTGTTGCTCTCCTAGTCGTGGGTGCCCTGAGGTCCGTTCTTAACCACTATGTACGACTGTGGAGTCCTTACTGAACAATTTCTCCTCGAATCCCTAGGGCTCTACTCAAGGTATATCGACTGACGCAAACTATCACCCAACGTCTCCTGTTACGTGCAGAGGACGCCATTGTAGAAGTTGCGTGATTATATTTGTTTAGCTTTCAAAAATCAGATATCTTTAGGCTATAGTTGTTGACTTTCAGGATATCCACATGGTCATGAACATCGTGATACATGATACACATCGCTAACTAAGGAACATTGAGAGCAAAGACAGAAGAAACATCAAAAAAGCAGCTGCTAGATTAGCCTCGTTACCAGTTTCGCCGCAGCTGGCGCTTGATATTTTCATACGTTTTCCTTGTCTCCGACCGACTAGGTTCCAGTTCAGAGAGATAATGGTCAATCGTTGAATCAATCCTCCCAACGGGGAACTCTCCTGCAGAAACAGAAGACTGGGGTCGCAAGGCCTCTTCGAGCCAGTCATTTAGAAGGACAGCAATATCGGATGAAATTGCTTGCACATTGGCCTGGTCATTAAATGGAGGGATCTGCACGGTATTTCAGTAGAGGGGAAATGACAATCGTCGTCAAGAACATACTTGAGATTCATACATCTCATGGAACACATCCCATATTTCGATGAATGGAACTCCGCATTGGATCAATATCCGGGGAGCCCAGCCATGGGGCAATTCGTTCTTGTGTGCCAACATGAATCGCACTAGCAGCGTGGCAACGTGTCCTAGAGAGGGGCTGTGAGCACGGAACGTCTAGAAACACTTTCGCTAACGCACGCAGTGGGAATGCACTGGTTGATGGATAGAATCTTTGTCCCAGGGGAACGACCCGTGATAAGATCAGATCCGCCGTTGCCGTTGTTTCCAAGTTTTCATTGAGGACTAGATGAGCAATCCCTGAGTATGTATGGGGGAGACCCGAAGAACCGGCAGCTCACTCTCGTCGAAGATCTGGTTCCATATAGGTCTAACTACGCTTTCATCTCGGTGTTCCGATACATGCAGACAGAGGAGCTGAAGGGCAGGCAACTGGAATGCCACCGCGTATCCTTGATACAGCTAGACCAATCTGATGAGTATTACAAGTAGAATCGATTCAGGGCAGATGAACTAACCTCCGTCATATTCAGAAGCTGTTTAGATAACGCTCGGACTTTTTGCTCGACTTCAGGAGCGTCATTGGCGTGAGGTAGAAGCGTGTGATATATTTCTAACTGAACCTGAGCGACATCCAATTTCTCTTCCAAATCTGTCAAGAACTGGATGGCGGTCTCGTGACGGCCGCCAGCTGAAATTGGATGAGATTTGGCATTGGCAACTGCAAGGGTCAGATACTCCAAGCGTGAACTCAAGTCGAGATCGAATCTGGACCAAAACATAAGGTTGGGCGGGGGATCGAGTTAGTTATTTGTACGTAAATAAAAGCACCATGCTCACTGATTGGAGTCTGCCAGGGCGCCCAATATCTCGGCGGCACGCAGAGGCTGACCATTCTTGACGTAAAATTGCCAAAGTAATTGATATTTTTGTACGGTTACAGGTTCGCGCCTGAGGTGTGCTTCAAGGTAGGTAGGTCGCATCTGACATATCCTGAGAGTGAACCACTGGTAAAACAATGAAAAATGGATATACCTCCAACAAATCATCCGCGAGACCACGGCCGATCAACCAGTCATAAAGAACAGAATGAAACATTTCGTCTTCACTCGCAAAGGCAAGTTCATAGGCGTGACTGCGCACGGTCTCGGGATCGTCAAGACCAGGCAAAACCTGCGCAGGTTTCTTGGCACCACATTTCTCCTCGAACACCGAAAGCGAATCCATGACGAGATCATAACATCGCATTCGTTGGTTGGCCTGTTCTTGGCGGGCATCATTCGCCGGCAAGCCCGCATACCAACACTCCAGTCCAATGTTATCGGGATCGAAGACTTGGGCGCATGCTAAAGGCAAGAGAATAGCACCTGTTGCCTCTTATTAACATACAGCACAATGGGAATGCGACATGAATAATAGAACCTTTCGCATAATCCAATTGTTGATAGTCTCCAATGATTTCGCGCAACCTTTCAAATTCAATGATTCGGGAACCCTTGGTGAATAACCTAAATAACGGCTCGCAAGTCATATACCTCGGCATGGACTAAAGGGAATTACCGCAATGACTCAGAAAGCCAATTCTGTCGTTCCGTCGGGCTCTTTGTCTCAACAGCCTTTCGGATGTTTTCTCTTGCCTATCACCCAAATATCAGGTGGTCAGATGGAGTGCGGCCATTGAAAGGCGCGGCTGATGGGCACACCTTGTATAACATCACATCATCAGTGCTACAGAATGAACCGCATCTCCGCTGGAGTACTTCGCTGACGGTATCAACCTAGAATATCAATCGATCAGGCGCAAGGATTCATACCCACTGTGAGAGAACTCACGCTGATTTGCTGGCCAATTTGTTGGTCAATGACGACGTTTACCAACGCCCTGGATATTGTCATTCCATTCTGCGTTGTGATCAAGTCTTCGAAGGTCTGGTCAGCAATCAATTTTTGTGTCTCCCTGTCACATCTACATACAAGGTCTCGGTCAGTATCTAGGGATGGAGATCTGCGAGGAAGAAACTTACTGCGAGACCAGTTCCCCGATTTGATAATCATTTAGAAGGAGAACAAAAGAGAGTGCCTCAATGGTCCGAGTGAGGAGGGTAAGGAGCTCCGTCACAGAATGTTGCTCAGCCTGACTCTGCGTTGGTCACTTCAGCTTTTACCAAACGGCAAGTTAACCCGACCTTCAACGCTTCTTGGTTTATTGTGGAGTCTCCGGGAGAAGCGTGGAATAAATGAGGGTTCTTGTCAAAGAAGTCTTTGAGTGCGAAGAGATTCTTTTGGACAGTGACAAGAGTACGTTCTGGGACGTTCAATTGTTGCTTTTCCAGCGGCCTATGACGGAAAATCAGAATGTGTAATCGAACATTCGCACAGAAGTCACCATACCCGAGTTTCGTCAACTTGGCCTTCCACATCGGGCGTACCAACCGCGCAAAATAGAGCGCGAACCCTTCGCGGCGACCACTGAAGATGGCTGAACCTTGGGTATCAGCTAGAATAGCGAGCAAGTGAGGGGGTAGGTATTTGTTAGCCACCAAGTCCATAAGCACACACCAGCACCATATGTGACCCGCTCCGTCCATATAGGCCGCTCGCCAAAATCATAAAAAGCCTGCTTGGCAACGGCAGCAACTTCTGGGCTAGCATAAACGACAGGTCCATTTGATGCTGTTTCTCCATCAAGATATGTGTTGCCGCTGGCAAGTGCTAACAGCATCGCACAAGTCTGATCTCGCCCAAAGCTGTGAGATAAAAATAGGTTTTCAAAACGTTAGCTAAGAGGAGGGGAGGAACCCACCTGTCCCTAAACTCGATTATAGGTTGCAAGTTCCCCGTTTGGAGCTCCTCCAGTACCGCCTTTAGGTAATCGACTGCTCGTCGCTTGCTCAAAATAGACAATCCACTATTCGTCAAAAGCATGAACTGTTGAGGCGACTCCCCAAACTGTCTGGCCAACTCGTTGATAACCGATGGATTAGGTGTGTTTTGCGGTGTGGTTGACGGGTGTTTAGGCACAGCAGCCATAGCCCACGTCCTACCAGGTATTGACAACAACGTTGCGTACTCGGTCAAGGGCGGCTGCGAAGGTGCAGACCCTGTGTATCCAGTGAATCCACCATATTGCTGGGGATTTGGTCCTCCTTGTTGTGGCACATTGAGCTGTCCAAGAGAGCCAATGCGTGTCAAATCAGGAGAGGTGCAAAGGATATAATCCGTTCCGTCTGAGTCACCCTGTTGTGCTGCAACAAATAGACCGTCGCAGTAACAGGTATTCTCAATGGATGAAACAACGAAACCACGTGTGGGCTTTTGAGAAATTTGTCCATACGGTGGTAACGTTGACCGGAATTGCGAGTGGTCGTCAGGGTGGAGGAGATTTGATGGAGGGAGTCGTATATGCGAAAGCTGCAACGCACGAACACTGTTGGCTGCAGGAGTATAGGAGTAACCGTAGGAAGGAGCAGGACCGAAATATAGCCTGACGCCATTAGTGGTAACACCAAGCAGTTGGATACCCGACCGCGATTCCTGGGGTTCCACGACGTGAAGGGATATGATCTGGAAGGATTGGGGTGTCAAGGCAGGCGATCCGGGAGCTTTGTCTTGTGCGGATTTGTAGACATTCGACAATGTCTGGATATGTTGTATGGCCTTGTCACCGTTGGGCTTGTATATTGATATTGTATTCTTCTCAGTAAGGGTGTAAAGGCAATCCCTTGATAAATCAGACACGACCATGACGATCCTATCTATGAAACAGCCTCAATGACCCTTCTCTATCCATGAAACCCCACTTACCACCGTTGGTTGTTGATGCAAAGCGAGGAAGGAGACTCTGGACACCACCCACGGAATGATTGATGAGTTGAACTCTCTTTCCAAACCAAGACTCCGTCTCCTGGTAATGCAACTCATACAGGCATCCATCCTGCGCACCAGCCATGAAAATGCGACCGTCCCGGGTGCCGACGACAGATATCATCTCAATATCCGTAGGCACGTTGCGATCTGTAGCGTAGAACTGAATTTCCTTGCGATATCGGCTGTCAGGCCCAGGCACCGAGGTTACTGATACTCCAAGCAAGAGCACAGAAACGGGTGTGCAAATGACGAGTAGGTGGGATATTTCTTCAACGAACAGTGACGCTTTGGGCCGTACGAGAGTGACAGAAGTTATGACGTCCGGTTGGTCGACAAAGGAGCTGAGATCCTGCCTAAAGAGCTATGTGAGCTCGCGAAGTCTCGGCCACATAAAGGAACTCACCCATCGTTGTAGTCCCACAAAAACAATTTATGGTCAATTGAAATCCATGCTCGCTCGAGTTCCGGCATCAAGCCCATGTGAGATGTTACACTGGCACCTTGAAGTACGTTTCAGAAGCCCTCCCGTGTAGAAGAAGACTTGACCACTCACTATCATAATACTGAAAGAGACCCTCGGGGATTGCAATAAATCGCCGCTTCTGGTATGGAACTCGAGTGTCGTCGGGGAATATGCTGTATGAAGCCGAGGCTTGGCCGCCTGCTGTCCAAGAGTTCAGACACGAATGATCTACTAATACCGATGAACGTACAAGCCGTCAGAGTTTCCCCAAGATCTGGAATTATTTGTCCATCTTTCGCGAATTGGTCGTACAAGATCCTGCTTGCATTCTGCAAAGCAGCAAGGTCCACGGGTGCGGGTTTTGGTTGCTGAGGTGCACGAGGAGCTAGAGCATAATTAGACTGGGACTGAGAAAGACCAAAGGAACGAGAGGCAGTGAGTGAGGCGGCCATATGGCAGAGTTGTGATCTCAACTGGAATACCTCAAACGCGTCCTCAAATCTTCAACACGTGTTGCGACTTGCTTAATTAGGAAGAACTCAAAGTTAACACCACGTGAGGTCTGATGTTGACCTCTCAAATACAAGCATACCTGCTGCTAAGACGCGGTGAGCGTGTACTGAACTATCAGATTATCTACTATGATGGAGGAGGGCTCTGAGGAAAGGTGTGTAGGAGTCTAGTAGTGGGATTATTCATGCAGGAAAAAGTGTAGAGGTGAACGTGATGTTGTCATACTCTGCATTTCTATACTGGTACAAGCAACCTAGCTGCTGAGACGAGGTGGGCGGTACTAGGTAACTACCCCCCTCGATAGGGTAGTGTTTACGTGTATGAACGGTTCTGAGCTGATGTGTGGAGTCCGACTGATATGATGAGTCTGCGGGATGGGAATGCGGCGACATGAGACCTGAACGCTAAGCGCTATGTTGATCGAACCAACAACCATATCGAATTCAGACTTAGTCGTCAGTAATTATTGATACTCATTACTACAGACACTATATCCACCTTTTTCGGCCGAATACTTGACTTTCTTCTGTCTCACCCACCAACTTCATTGACTCCCAAGTTTCCCCGTAGTGCACAAGTAGATGATTGAATTGGAAGGATTTTCCCCTCCCCCTCCCAGCGACATTGACAAAGCCACCGAGACCGATGTGTTCAACACTCGTTCGAGTGGTTTTCCCGCCTAACTTTTAATTCCTAAATCCTTCTTATACCAACGGACTTGAGACACTGCCCGTGGTAATGCCGCGGAATCGGACAGACTAGAGTTTGTTGGGAGATCTCACCATAAATGGCCTAATCAGTGATACATTGTACGAATTGCATCGTTGTGTCCACATGGATTGTTGACAAGCAACTGAAACATCTAGCATTAAAGAGTACCTTTTCACATTAATGCTCAGGTCGGGATACGTTCGTGAAAGCAAAGGGCTCAAGGACATTGCAGGTGCTGTTGAAACAATTGTAGGACTTAACGGAAGAGGAGATGGCTGACGAACAAATGCTAGCCATGGCAGAGCCAGTCAAGGTTGCACCGAGTCTCCAGTAACTTTCTTCCGACTCGGGGATTTGGGGGGCACTTGCCTGTATTCTATTTTTGGAAAGGCGAGAGTATTCACTGAATCACTGCAACGGTCTTAACATTTGCGTTCCTCGGCTAATGGGGTCAGGCAGTGCGGGGTCCCTTTCCGACTTATGCCAATTTGCATGTATCCAGTCTGAATTCCGAGAGTTAAAAAGTAATGTAGAGCTTGTGTCAGGCCGACGGACCACTTACAGTATATACCAGGCGGCCATCGTGGCATTGACTTTGATCGATGTTCCGCTGGAAGACCTACCGCAGAGGCCGGATGGAGAAGGCTAATGCTGGAGGTAAGTGTCTCGCACGGACAACAACTCCGAATCTCGAACATGCTAGCAGGTCATCAGTGAGGGGGGGGGGTTCTGATGATGGCGATCAGCGCTGAGCTGAGCTTTTTCATTGGTGTTCCATTTTGGCGGGCCTCGCTTACCGGTTTCTCACTGCAGTGGATTAGACGATCCCAAATAGAAAAGTGCACCAAAAATGCTGTGATGGCTTTCGTTTCAGCCACTGAGTGAGATACCAATAGTCAGATCCGTTGATATTGAGTGTAGGAGGAGTAAACATCTAAGCATCACCATCATCGAAATCTCAGCTTTTTTCTGTCGTGGTAATTGTAGCCTTGGGATAAGCCAACAAGTGTCATGCAGCCATAGACTCGAGAATTACGTCCTTGGCACATTCCTTTATTTGTCAGTTCCCATCCCACCTATCTCCTCATTCGCAGGCCGTCGTTCCTCTCCTTTCTCTATACCTGCTGGTCAGCGTCAACCATGAGTCTCAGGAAGCAGCCTTCAATCGAGTCCAGGTGGGTGAGACCGCCGCCCCTGCAGAATCGCTCCTCCACTGCCGCATCGGATGTGCGGACACTGACCCGCCTTCCGATCGGTCCAACACCAAACGTTCCATATCGTCCACAGGTCCCTGGTCCACTCTCACCTATCGCCCAAGGAATGCGAAGAGACACTTCTCGGTCCTATCTTCCATTGCGTAAAAAAGGTGCATATTCTCCGTTAGCTCATATCTGAACACTTACAGAGACCCTCCAGCAACTTTCAAATGGATGCGAGGTGAACTGCTAGGTCAGGGAAGCTATGGTCGAGTGTATATGGCATTGAATGCCAACACCGGCGAGCTCATGGCAGTAAAGCAAGTCGAACTTCCCCGCGAAGACCACAAGCCCGCCCATCAAGATGCTCTACGGTTCCTTGCATTTGAAAGCGAGACCCTGAGGGAATTGGATCATCCGAATATCGTGCAGTATCTTGGTTATGAGCATTCTGCTGAAGCTCTCAGCGTGTGCGTATTCACTGTCGACTTCATCACAGTTCACGTTATCAATCCAGTCAATGATAGGTTTTTAGAGTATGTGCCCGGAGGAACGATCGCAAGTCTCATCCTCAAGTATGGACGCTTCCGCGAAGAAGTCACCAAATCCTTCACAAAACAGATCCTTGAAGGGTTGGAATACCTTCACTCTCGAAACATCATCCATAGAGTAAGTAGTTTGTGATTCAAACATGTGGAGCGTTTGGTTTACTTGGCGTTTCCAGGATCTTAAACCTGATAATATTCTCGTGGAACCTACTGGGGTCTGCAAAATTTCTGATTTTGGGATATCTAAAAGGGCCGATGATATGTACAGCCCCAGGGCACATACACTCATGAGAGGCACTGTTCAGTACATGGCGCCAGAAATCCTAGGATCTAAAGAACAGGGGTATGATGGGAAGATAGATATCTGGAGCGTTGGATGCATGGTCTTGGAGATGTGGTCGGGTGAAAAACCATGGGGAGCAGGCGAGAATTTCATGGCCATCATGCTCAAGGTATGCTGGGTAATCACTCATGTGTCATATCATTTGACTGAACCTGCATTAGTTGCGGGAGACCCGATTACCTCCGCCTTTACCAGTCCAGTTACAAAAAGAGCTACCACCGAGTGCCCATAACTTCAGAGATTCGTGCTTTCACATGTGAGTTAAATCTCGCTACGTTGTGATCAAGACCTTAGTCGCATTGCTGTAGAAATCCCGTTCAACGCCCATCAGCGGCTGAATTAAAACAACACCCATATCTCAGACTTCCGCCGACTTGGGCTTTTACCGAGAGCGAGGTCCCGCATCCTTCTCGAGAGCCGCGCATTAACGTGGGAGGGCGGAAGCAACGTGAGCGTGAGCACCAAGACGACGAGGCAACCTATAGACCAAAAAGACATCCTGTAGTGGACGCTACTGTGCGGCCGCAAGACGTTAGGGGTAATGACAGTGCAACACTACTAGGGACTGTCAGGCAACCAGTCCCAAGAGGCCCCAGTCCACCGATTGTCTACATCACACCTTTACGACCTAACCCGTCACCTGCTCCATCGCCGTCACCAGTTGATGCACAGGAACAAGACAATGCGACGTCCGAGTCTTCGGTTACTTCCAACAGCCGTCGACCAGGTAAACGCATATACCGCATAGCCAATCCAGGGGACGAAGAGCCCGCCACTTCATACCATTATGTCCCCCCGCCTCTCCCCCCGACGTCTCAATACTCTACGCACTTGGGAACCTCGTCCAAATATAATTTAGATTACATTCCCGATTCAAATCCGCCTGCACGTTCCCGTTCCTCTTCAACTCCACTATCTGCCCCCATTGCCGCCCCCAGCTCATCGTCAACAGGGTATCCTTCATTTTCGACCTCTTCTTCCAAGTCTTCTTCTTCTTCTGCCTCGTCGTTACCCCAATCATCCAGCGGCACGGAGGACAGCGCGACATGGAAACGGCCACCTGTGTCCGCCCCTCTTCGCCATGGAAGCGCGTCCTCATCTTCAAGCAGCCTGAAGGATGAGCACGAGAACCCGTCGACTGGTCATCCTTCGGCAGTTCAACTGCGAACACCTCCACCGCCAACAGTACCACCGCCACTTCCGCCAACACCTCCACCGCCAACAGCACCACCGCCACTTCCGCCAACACCTCCACCGCCAACAGTACCACCGCCACTTCCGCCAACGCGTACACCGCCCCCTCCATCAAGACCTCCACCGCTACCGTCTTCGCCTCACCGCTATCCTAGTGCCTCCAGAACCGAAGGCAGAAAGCCCAGTATGTCGCACCGGGGCGATAACCGACCCAATGCAGATGATGTTGTCCGACATTTGGGCGAGTATTTCCGCGGCCACGACCTGGACCAACCCATAGTCACACCTGTTGCTTCTGTCGATGATCTCACGGACAGTTCCAATCCGACTCCGGACGAGATAGACGATAATTGCGAGCCTATGCCGGGACCTTCTAGTCTCAACAGCAACACTGCCATCAGCTCGAGTCCAAGCAAGTTCGCTCGTCTGTTAGTTTCCAACTTCAACCCTTCGTCCTCTCACCGGACGGATAAAAGACACACGCATAACCCTGAATCACTACATACCAGCGCAAGTGCTAGCAACAGTACGACTCCGTTCTCTAGGACTTCGCCATCTTCGGGGAATGTTGATGTCGACAACAACAAACCGACACGTGCGAAGACCATTCGTCGGATTGCAGAGGAACAAGCCAGCAAGCGGATGTCAAACCCGGGCAGGGCTCGCAGGCAGACCTTGTGGGATTTCAAGATGGAGGAACTCAAGACACCCCCTCCCCCTGTCCGGTTCTAGTCAGCACAACCACCTTCCGATTACGACCCATGACGTGTATTTTTTTTTCTTTCTTTCTTTTTCTATTCTGGAACCTCCCTTGCTTTTCCCCTGCTTTCTGCCTGCTGCTATTGCTCTCATATTTCACTTTGGCGGCTGTGGCCTGTGTGTTTTTTTTTTAATTTTTCTTCTTCTCCCCGTTTTCTGTTTCGATCATCTTTCCCTACTGAACTTCACTCCACAGCACACCTTTGGCACCGCGTTCACTTTCAATCTTTGTGCCTTGCATCGCTTTCCGGGTTCTTCTCCGTCCGCCGATACAAGCCCCACCCATCAGCTAACAGTAAATGATCGGCTTTCGATGTCCGCTCCATCAGCACCGAGCCCAGACCCTCGCAGCCCGAGTGCCTGTCATTCTTTTTGCCTCATTTCCGGGTGTAGATCACTGCAGGACCTGCCCTCTTTTCAGCGCGGGCACACTCAAATTAATATATACTATTACCTTAGCCACTTTCCTCCTAGCTAAAAACAAACCTGTACCTTGATGTTTCGTCGATTCCCTAGCCGGTTCTTTCCCCGCTGTCATTCTGGTTCATCTCCTGTCAAATCTTGTTTGAATAATCACCACGCCTTTTCTTCGGGTTCTTTTTTGTAACACATCTCCATACAGCCAAACTTATTGTACTGTACGCAAAAATACAAGTTTAATTGTGTCATTGCTGCTGAGGACGGAATAACAAGGACCCTTTTGAATCAACAGGGACAAGTAATCTTGTATCTACTTAACCTAAAACACAGATTGGATAACGAACAATGGCGAAACAAGCTTCGTCATAGGCTACGTAGCCAACAGAATGCAAGTATAGCACTCAGAAATGCTCTTTGGCAAAGGTGAAGTTGACGCTCGAGCTAGAGTGCTTGATAGTCGCTTCTTTGAGAAGCTTGGCAATGGAAGGAGGACCACAGAAGTAAGTCTATCATAAGAGAGGATATCATCAGTCAAATTCACGATTCCGTGGTTCAGAAATGAGCGGCAACGTACAGCAACTTTGGTCTTGAGCTGTGACTTGCTTCCAGGGAGATAATTACCACTCTCGATGGCCGTCTTCATGCGGGAATAGATCGAGTTCCAGTCGGGCCGTCCAAACATGGTGCGAGTGCGGAGAAGAGTCAACGGGTCATACTCTGCTCCGGCGTCATTGACAGCAATGTTCCAAAGCATATCTTCCCCGATCTTTTGTGTCAAATAGATATTGATACGGAGGAAGTTGGCTGCATAACAACGGAACGCAGGGGTTCATTGGTCGTGTGCACGAGAAGACGGAGGTGGGGACTTACGATCCGCCTGGGCGGCTTCAACCTCTTGCAACAAGCTTTGGAACCACCCGAACGAAGGTGCGTCACGGCAGACCCAGAAGAACTCAACCCGGCGGAGACTGCCAAGCTTGCCACGCTTCTGTCTGTACCAAATATGTTTCAAGATCGACGCGAAGGGTGTAACACCTAACAAAAGCAACGCCACGTCAGTTTCATCCACTCCATCCCGAGATTCAAGGATGAATACGACCCGTCGGATCACAAGGTGCAATAAACCGCACAGATACGCGAAACATAAGGAGTATATGTACTTACCAATACCGGCACCAATAAGCATGGCAACCTCAGCTCCAAACACGTCCTCAGCAGGTGCACCATACGGTCCATCAATCCTCACGGCCGGAAGTGTCATTGCTGACATGGTCGTATCGATCTCGACAAAGTCACCCTGGCTCAAGCCCTTTTCCTTGCCATTCATCGCAGCCTGGGTCATGGTCTTGACGACGGAGGGACCAACGCCGAGACGCTCTCCGAGAGATTCAGTCCAGTCACCGACCTGGCGGATATGGACAGAGACGTATGGGTCCTCAGGGGCAGAGGTAATAGTGAACTAATGCGACGACAAAGGGGTGAGACAATTGAATGTTTTTGATCTGGGTGGCTTACCGGATGCCACTGGAACCTGGAGAGCTCGGGGATTTGGACGAAGAGCCATTGGCCAGGGCGGTATTTTAAACTAGGTTTGATGATACGGAGCTCCATAGCACCTGACAGCAATGACAATACAACATCAGACGCCGACACAAACAAAATTACGACGAGAACAAAACGTACCACTAGGGTGGACCAAAACCTTTGAGAGGCGAGTTGCCCTCCTCGCGCGAATCTCTCTCCAGATACGCTCACCGAAGTAGATGATGCCAGGCCAAATGATGAACCTCCAGCTCTCATATCCGAGACAGTGGTCGGTCGTGTAGAAGGGGAACACGGAAGAGAAGGCTGGTTCAACCGAGTCACGGACAAAGCAACCAGTGGCGTGGGTGTAGAGACCAATCATGAAAAAGAATGCCAGATGATGGGTATACCAGAACGCTTCGAAGCACTGCTTGCGAATTTTTTGGTGCGCAGTGGTATACATAATAACCATTATGAGGAGCATAAAGTGTCCAGTAATGCCTCCTGCCTGGGTATAGTGAATCTGCAACGCGAGCTGCTTTCGAATTTCTATCGTTATTCCATGAGTACCGCTCTGAACTACGAACAGACAGATTGAGTTGTTACGCACGACTCCTTTCGACATTGATGAAGTTGACATAATGAGCAGTCGTGTGAACCATAGCCCAGAAAGCCATCGAGTATGCGACCTGACGGTGGAACCAGATATTCTCATCGGCAGGGAAGAGCCAAGTCAACCGTGGGCGAACGATGCGGATGATGTTGCGGAGCATTGGAATGAGGATTAAACCACCGTCGAAGGCAAGAACGAGACCGGCGCCGCGGGATGTCCAAACCGACCATTTGAGAGTGTTGAGGCCGGCCAGCCTTGTGTTAACTGCCTGTGGATGGCTGAGATGGGTGCTGCATATACACGTGAGGTAAAGTGCATACCTGAGTGTACCAGCCGTAGGCGAAGAAGAAAAAGTGGGCGCCGTAGAACAGGAAATTGAAGGCAAGCCTTCGCCCAGTCAAGAACTCTCTGTGGAACCAAGATTCGCCCATTGTGTATTGGCTCGCAAATCAAAGAAAGTATAATGTCCGGGGCCTGCCAGACTCGAGAAAAGAAGGGAGGAAAAGGGCGGAGGAAGGGAGGGGAGGTGAAGGAGGATAAGAGGAAGGAAGGATGACGGGAAGAGTTGGCCTGTTGTTGTTGCTGTGACCATGACAAATTCTTATTTTTATCAATCTAACAATGCCACCAGCTTCGGTTCCCATCACTGTTCTACCGCACCCTCGGTCTATCAAGTTTCCACTCTACACAGTTGCATGTTCAACAGCGAGTGATGCCATCAGTCATCCACCCGTCTACATAGATACCGACCAATCTCGCTCTGTCGCAAAAGCATCAAAGACTATTGTACCGCCCATCAATCCATCATTCACAGCCCCCCAATAACTTGATTACTCCTCGTAGCGATAAGCAACCATGGCCTCGATTCGGTGAACGTCGGTACTGAAACTGCGCATCTTGACCTGTTGGCTTTTGCTAGCTTCAATTGCGAGCGGATCAGTGTCGACCCATTCTCCTGCAGGGACGTCGGCAGACTCGTTTGTGTATGCCAGGATATTGAACACTGTGGGTTCTTGTATCACAGGGAGATATGTGACCATCGAAATGATCTGTTTGAGAATGGCGCGGATTTCAGATTGTATCTCAGCTTCGGGCTTAGGTTCTTTTCTGGATATACATATGTGCAAAATCAGCAACATGTCGACGGGATCTCGTATCTCCCCACCATTTTGAAGTATGAATGAATACTCACGATGTTGATGCGTCGGCAGGTGGTTCGACGAGCTTAATATCAAACACCCACCTCTCGAGCGGTGTGCGGGTATCTTTGGATATGATGGCAAGAACGAGTTGGGTGACAGAGCCGGTTAATAGCCATTCTAATCGGAGCAGTAGTAAGTCACTCGTGAATCCGCGGGGCACAACAGTGCATACTGTGTACTTGTGATAGAATCCTGCATCATTTCGATGTCAGTCGTTTCACATGGACACGGGGGTAGGGGTTGACTTTGGCATACCGCTCAAGGTAGTTTTCCAACGCAAGGTCTTGAGTGACAAGGACAGTCTGCCCGTATTTCTTGACCATATGAAAGTCATCTGAGGGATATACTTCTCTCTGGAAAAGGATCCTACACTATGTCAGCGGGTACCTACAAGCCACCGAAGGCATTGACACAAACGTGTTAACGGCGTATTTGAAGAATTCGGTAACGAGAGCACAGGAGCCTTTGAGGGTAATCGCTTGTCGCTTTGCTTGCTTTGAGGCCATAATTGTTGCTTTGTTCGTGGTGTCTTGTCGAGGGGTGCTGCCAAGGCGTGTTGGACGCGACTTATATTACTTTAGCATTTGAACATCAGACGCGCTGTCACGTGGTGCCTAGCTCTTCACACTGACCTTCATACCGACTAAATCTATCGGCTGTGGACTCCTAAAGCCAGACTGGAGGAAGGACTACAACAATGTCGACTGCAACTCCACCTGCGTCCTCTCAGTCCCCCGCCGCAACGACACCAGCCAATGTCTCCCAAGATTCCACAAATGCCCTTAACATAGCTGACCGCATCGTTCTTGAATATCTCCGCTCTCGGGGCCATACCTCCGCAGAAAAGGCTTTCAGGGAAGAAATGGAAGCAAGTTCTCCCTCGGACAAAGGCAAACAACCAGAAATCATTCCCCCTGAGGAACTTATCAAATCCCTCGCTGTCTTTGCTCAGTCCAAGCCCTCGCGACCAACAGAAAATGCATTAAAGGACTCCTCCAGTGTGCTTCATGAGCTTTCTGCCATGGGGAACCCACCGAATATCCAATCTTTAATTGCGAGTATTGGAGCTGTAGGTGCCGAGGAGGTTTTGTCCCTGGATCCGACGGATAAACAAGAGGGATTCAGAGAGTTGGAAGCATGGGTGGATGGATCGCTGGATATGTATCGGGTTCGTAGTGATTTTTGTACATCATGATTCCATAGTCTGATGTCATTCATAGCCTGAATTCCGACCGATTCTATTTCCAATATTCTGCCATTTCTATCTTGACCTAATTCAACATGGTTTCAAAGATGCTGGTTCGTAACTACCTTTTAGGAACATCTGTAGGCTCTGAAACTCGTAATATGTAGCCCTGCGTTTCTTCTCAACGTTTTCCCCTTCATTACCACCTTCACACCATGCAGTCCTACATCACCTATCTACCCTTCTCCTACCCGCCCATGTGCAAAGTGATGAACTAGCCCAGCGATTCCGGAACGAGAAATATGTCGTCCGGATGAGTCGATCTGGGTTCAGCCTTCTTCTCGGATGGCTAACAGAAGGTTTTGGCGGTGAAGCACTAGGCTCAGGCGGAGGGTTCACAGGAGAGAAAGGAAAGCGCGGTCGAGCAGCCGTAATGCGTGTAGTCAACAATCATCTCCGGTTTGACGGTGAGCGCCTCCAACCACTATCATACTTATATACAAAAACTTTTAAAAAAAATCTTCAGTGACGTCGACAAACCCAACCTCAATCTCACCACATGCATGGGAAGAATCCACAGGTCTTCTCTCCCAACTCATCCCAAAAACCAACGGCTCTATATCCACAGCATCCGCTACATCCGCATCAGCCTTCAACGCTCTCAAAACTGACCTCAAACTTGGCCCAGCACCCATTTCCGACGACCTCCGCACTGAGGCGGAACGTGTCCTCCGCGAACAAGCTATGGTAGACAGAGACCCTAATGTCCATCTCGACCTTGCGCTCCTCCGACCGCAGCCATTTGCTGGAATGACTGCGCCAACAGAGGCGGACATGTTGCCTCACCCACCGTCGTTTAAGACGATCGATGTGGAGAGGGAGGTTAATGCTGTGAGAGATGCGAGGAAGAGAATTAGGTTGGAACCGTCGGCATTAAATGGTGTAGATCCCAATTCGCCACAAGGGAGTGCACTGAGGGCGCGTGCGCTGCCTAGTATCTGTGCATATACTTTGCATGACGTTGCTGAAGGGTGAGTATGTTTATCGATCTACGCTGTCTTTGTTTCCTTGGTTTCTGATGGTGGTGGTTATTGAAGGGCACCTTGCTGTACCTTTTCCATGGATACCTCGTTGATGGCTGTTGGTTTTGCTGAAAGTTATATCCGTTTGTGGAGCCTCAAAGGCGAGAAATTACGGGCATTACGGAATGATTTCTCTCCGAGTAACATCAAAGATAGTAAGTTTCTTCAACCTCGCTTCTTCATCTTTCGTTCATCCGACACCATTGCCCAGGCACATCTCTTCATCGCATTCGTGAGAAGAAGGCCAGTACAACTCGCAAGCTAATCGGTCACAGTGGACCCGTCTACTCCGTCGCCTTCGACCCCATCTCTGGATCCGCCGCACCACCAAAATACCTCCTATCAGCATCAGCGGATGCTACAACGCGATTGTGGTCAATGGATACGATGACCAACGTCGTTGCGTTTAGAGGCCATGAGAATCCTGTGTGGGATGTCAAGTGGAGTCCGATGGGAGTTTATTTTGCGACTGGGAGTCGGGATCGGACTGCGAGACTTTGGTCGACGGACAGGACGTCGTGTTTAAGAGTGTACGCTGGACACTTGAGTGATGTCGACGTGAGTGCCTCCTTCTCTCTCACGGCCCAAATTTAACGGATTGAGCTCGTTTCTATAGTGTATACAATTCCATCCTAATTCGCTGTACCTCGCCACGGGATCGAGTGATTGGACGGCGCGTTTATGGGATGTTCAACGCGGCGCTTGTGTACGCGTGTTCATCGGACACCAGGGTGCGGTTTCTACGCTTGCAATGAGCCCAGATGGGCGATACCTCGCAACGGCGGGTATGTGCCACTGCTCCACTGATACAATCTCAACAACTTACCCCGTTACTACCTGACTGATTCCATCCAGGCGAGGACCTAGCAATCAACCTTTGGGATCTAGGTTCCGGGAAACGAATCAAGAAGATGATAGGGCACAACGCGTCAATATACTCGCTCGCTTTCAGTGCAGAGTCATCATTGCTCGTTAGCGGTGGAGCAGACTGGACGGTTAGGTGCTGGGATGTGAAGAGTGCCGGGGGTACGAAGAGCAATAAACCGAGAGAGAATGGGATCCTGAGTGCACAGGAGAATGGTGTGACGAGTTATGGTGAGGATGAGGCGACGGAAACGTGAGTCCCTTGACTTTTGCAACCGCGCGATCTGGGTTTCAGGTGGCTGATTGCGAAGGGATCGTAGTACTGATCTGTTGGCAACATTCCCTACGAAGAAGACGCCGATTATCAATGTACAGTTTACGCCTCGGAATTTGTGCTTGGTGGGTGGAGTATACCAGGCTCCGGAAACCCGGTGATACAGCGTGTATATACGTTTGGAATGAAGCTTCTTGGACTCGGTGGATCTTTGGGGTGTTCTCATGATTGGAAGTGTGACTATTGTCATTTCTGTGCTGCGTGACGGGTAGTTTGTAGTGTCTAAAGTTCGAGAAATTACGGGATGTCTGGGAAGACCATAATGAAGGAAAGATGGCCAGGAGTGTTTTGAGCTTGTGGAACACGTTTTCCTGAATCAAGAGCAGTGGGGGAGAGCATCAAGTGCACGTGATGGTTAATTTAGGTTCACGGCCATAGTGAGTGTTCTCATCCACCGTCCTCTTCGCCTCTACCTCCATTCTCCCTTTGTCTCTCCGAATAATCTCCTTGTCTTTGCAGAAACACTCTATCGCAATGGTACGCACACAGATCGCGGGTCTCATCCCCGGGTCCACGCTTCTTTACTGACTTGACTCTCTTCCCTTTGGGCGGAAACAAAACCAGACCGAAGCATCCGGCATGGATATCGACGTAATCCCAGACCTTTCACAACAGGACACACCCCTCCCAAATCCCCAAATACAGGAATACCATCCCGCGTCGCACCAAGGTACGTCTTTAGCGCCGCCACCAACCCTCAGCCCCCTCTCGGCAGAGGTTGGTACCGTTGTGGCGCATGTGTTGTGCAATATCCGAATCGTTCTTGACGCTCCTTGGTTATGGCTTTCTTTGTGTGTGTGATTCTTGATCAGCTGCAAACCCGCGAGACCATTTTCGTGAAATCCAAGTCAAGGTACACATCCGGCGCCCTGAGAAGGATTCGTGGGTGTACCTTGGTCGAGGGACCGTCTCACAGGAAGTGACTGGACACTCATCTCGTGTTGGTTCGTATCAATACTTCCAATTCCCTCCGCTTTTCCGTACTCAACGCATACTGAATTCGCCCCAGTTGTCCGCAACAACTCGACAGGAAAGGTTATCGCAGTGTTTAGCGAAGTACGTCACGTTTTTTCGGAGACAACTGCCAACTGCAAAGAGGGGTGTGCTCATGCCATTATTAATCAATTCGTTCCATTTAGTGCTCGGATTTGCAAGTCGAGAAAAGAGGCAACTTTGTTATCATCATGTGCGTCGAGGGCACTCGGGTCATCTCTTGGTCTCTGAACGTATGTCCCTTCCTCTCGGCGTACACTCGACCCAACTCACTGCTGTAACTCGGGTTTACTCCAGGCAATGAACAACTCGGATACACTCCGCCTTTTGGCAAGCATCGAACTCGCATGTTATCGTTGCAAACAAGCGCTCATGGATCCGCGCTTACATTCCAAAGCGCGCCGCAAAATTGAGCGTATAATCAAGGATGACCGTCGGAGGCGACACCGACGACGTAAGGACCAAGACGCGATGATCGACGCGTTTGCTCGTCAGACCCTGGATAACGATGTCCCACCTTCCAATGCAACTCCGCCAGTGCAAACAGAAGGCGCTGCTGGTCCCCTCATTGGAAGTATGAACTCTTTGGCCGTTTCGGAAGAGACATCATAAGGACCAAGACCTCTCAGGGGGTTTGGTTGTGTAACATACAAATATTTTCTTGCTTTAACTTAATCCTGTCCGGCCCCCCCTCCCCCTTTCTAGATGGTGTACCTTTCGCTTCCTTGCTCTTTACTGTTTTCACCATTGTGTTCCTGCTCCTCGTCCTATCCCTGTTTTCTTGGTGTAATTATGGCCCGCCGGTGAACAGCTCGGCTTTCACAAACATCTTGCTGAGTTGCGTAATTTGTAAAGATGCATGTTCACGAAATTACATGTCCTATTATACAGTAAAACAGTGCCCACGAAAACTGAAATCAATCAGAATCCCTCCGACGTGTAACTAAATACATAGACATTGGTGATGCAAACATCCTCGGCTTAGGCAAGGGAAATAACAGACAAAGAACCAACGATACCACTACATGCCTTCGCGTGGTGCAGGCGGTGCAGGCGGGTCGACTGGGGTCATTCCGGGTATAGGGGCTCCAGACTCTGAACATGCGGGAGGCAACTCGACCAGTTCGTCCTCGATATCTATATGTACAATAACCCTCGGACCGGGGGCAGGGTTCGACACCTCTCTGGTATGTCCCGATATAACTATACTGGGTCCCTCCAGGGCCCTAGATCTTGTTGCCGCTCTGGCTTTGAATGGGTTGCGAGACCGTTGATGCGGTTGCTGTTGTTGTTGTCCGAGTCGAGGTATCGTTGCTTCCCATTATTTCGTACCCGGAACCGGCACTGGTGGTTGTTGGTGTGTATGAATACCAACTCCGGTGGGGCCTCTACCGAGCCTATTGGGACATCATGCACCATCGCTGGCGCCACACCACCCGGATCAGCATGAGGTGTAAGCGAATCATTGCTCAGAGGAAATGGACTGATTGGAGGGTTCTGTAGTTGACCGGGTGAAAGGAGGTAAGAAGAAGAGTCGCGGCCTTGTGCAGTCAAGTTGAAACGTTTCCTGCCAATCCAGGAGCCTTTTCCTTTACTTTCCCGCTTGACAAAGAAGTAAATGAATGCGATGATGAGTAGGAATGTGACGCCTCCACCAACAGCGGCGTGAATGATTATCCCGGTGTTGCTGTTGGTTCCATCGCCCTGAATCTCCGAGCCTCCTCCCCCAGTGATAATCGGTGATGGAGATGTTCCATGCGTTGGCTGGTACGCTAATAGTCCTAATAGTAATTCCTGGCTACGCGATGTAGTGCACGATGCAGGTCAGCACGACCTTTCGATGACTTGGAGGGAAAGGAAAAAACACATACCGGGATGATCAGAACATGGAAAGGCGGTGTGCCTCCTATATATCAGCACATAACTTCATATCAGCTTCAACAGCTTCAACCCAAATGCGCCATCCCCTTCCCTCTTTGCTCCCTGGCACGATGAACACTTACCAGCCCACGTAAATCTTGCAGAGCTACATTGTGTTGGAGGTGAAACAACGAAATCAAAGCTGTAAAACCCGTCCAAACCACGAAACAAAGACACAAACCCAGAGAAAGGGTATCCAAGACATTGGAGATAGAGAACAGAAGAAGGAAGCCAGATTTTATTCTTGAAATTCTGTGTGTCGGTCCGTCGGAACAGTCCGCGCTGGGAGATGGCTTCAGCTTCGATGAAAGGTCGTTTCCCAGTATCTCTGTCCGCTCTATTTTTAGCTGGATGTACGATCAGTTATTCGGTGATCATGATTCTCGGTGCGAAGCCACAGCGGTAGTCAAAAGATAAACATGGAATTGGCGGGAAGTCTTTGCCTGTTACTGCCTTATACAGCTCTGTGCAAGTTTCTCTGACGCCTGTTTGTTCTGATGTAGAAACGAGGTGGGTGGCATTTATATAGGCTTGAAGGTGATTACTAGGTGAGGAGTTGCAACCTGAAAATGCGAATGTAGTAGAGTCCCAAACCCTCATGAACTTACCATGATGATTTACATCGGATCATAAGCAATGATTGCAATCGAACACAACTAATCGTAAACCACCGTGGCAATCGTTCACGAGTCCAAAAGGCAGTCTGATACTTGTCAGCTCCAACAATGGCCCGCAGACCGAGCAACTTGCCCCGAAGAAAGCCGATGGGATCAACTCATGTTGATTCACAAGTTGAACATCTTAACGGCATTCTTGATGGCAGAGATTGATTTTGATGCCCAGCCCCAGTGGGTGAATCACAATGGTAGACAATGTAGGCCAGTCTTTTTCTAGTGCGAGCTGCGCAGTATGAATACCTCCTTGTGTTGATTCAAGCCCGTCCGGTCTCTTTCTTTCTAGATGACACGCCCATTCCTTCTTGCTCCGTCCCCTTCTTTACCATTGTATTTCTGCTCTCCTCGCTTTGTCTCTTTTCTCCTGGTGTAAATATGATCTACCGACGGAGAGCTTAGTATTCACCGATCTTGCTGAATCGTGTAATTTATACAGCTGCATGTACACGAAACTACACGTCTTAATATAAGTTAAAAGACACAAATGTCTGCGAGAGCTAAAGCTGATCAGAAGAAAAATCGATACATAAATAAACATGCAGAGATCGATGATACAAGTATCCCAAGTTTAATGCGAGAGAACTATTAACAGTACTACTGTAAGCCTTTATGTAGTGCAGGTGAGTCGTTGAGGGTCATGCCGGGTATAGGTGCTCTAGACTCGGAATACATCGGAGGTAGTTCAATCGGTTCATCCTCAATATCCGTGTGGACGATAAACCTCGGACCAGGGGCAGGGCTCAACACCTGAGTCGATGAAACCGTACTGGGCGTGCTATGATTGGACGTCGAGCCCATGCCAAGTTGTGGTTGACTGTCGGAGCTAGTTTGTGCCGTTTGTCGGCTGGACGTAGACGCGTAGGCAGAATTTGTTGCTACTGCTGGTGCGGCCCCTGTTTTGAATGGATTATAGTACGGTTGATGTTGATATGGTTGTTGTCGCGCTGCCACTGCCTCGCGTTGTTTTGCGCCTGGCGCAGGTGCTGACGGTGGTTGATATTGTTGGTATGCATGACCACCTACAGTGCCAGCGCCTCCAACTCCGATAATACCCGCTGCACCGCCCACCGCCGTCGAAACCGTCGGGACGTTGTGGTCATACGTGATTGTTGGTGGTACACCGCCTGGGACAGCATAAGGGGTAACAGCATCACTGTAGGAAGGGAACGGATCAACTGGAGGATAATGCGTCTGTTGCTGGCCAGGTGGAAGGAGGTAGGTTGAAGAGTCGGCGCCAGGTTCCGTTAAGTCGATGCGTGTCTTGTTGCCTCCAAAGCCGCTCCGTTCTCTCTTCCGTTTGGCAAAGAAGTAGACGACTACGACAACAAGCAAGAGTGCGACGGCCCCACCAACAGCCGCGCCAATGATTATCCCAGTGTTGCTGTTGTTTTTATCGTCTTGATTGCCAGAGCCTCCTCCCCCAGTGATGATTGGCGATGGGGATGACGTAGGTGTTGGAATACGGGTGGGTGGTGCTGATGAAGGGAGTGGTCTGACACAGGAAGAATCGTCTGAAGAACCAACGACGAGGAGTGGGGATGTGCCTCCAATGCGATTTTGCGAGTCTGACATCGTGAAGACGACTGAGGTGCCAGCGGTCAGGTTCGCTTGCCAGTTAAAGGAGTCTCCCACCGGTGGCCGAAGAAGGAAGGATTCACCATGAGGGACTGTTACCTAGAGAGAAGAAGCAGGAGAAGAAACGGCATGAATGTTTGAAATCGCACATGATAGACCCTGGGCACAACATACGAGAATCGTTATAGGTTGTATCGCGCCAGATTGGGCGTACAGGGTAAATGGGTAGGGTCTACACACGTGTGGTGATCAGAATTGCCAAGTCTGAAAAGAAATAGGGTACAGTGACACGACTTGCAGAAGAATACTTACTTGCACTGCGAGAGTGTTCCGTCCACCGCATACACGAAGGCCGTGCCTATGAGACCATCGCACAGAAACATTTGAGTACGCTGACCACCGAAACACAGCATTCTGCCCGCAACTCACCAGGATCAGTGGTATTGCATCCCTGCCCACCTCCAGATGGCGGTCCAACAGTCATCACGTCAGTAACCCCGCCAGCAGTTACACCAGTGGCATCGCCCATCGAAAACACGACCTGCGTCTTCTCAGACAATGCCAACTGCGTCGAAAAGTCGCCAGACTGGTCTTTGTCATTCCAAGCATTAGTCGGTATGCTGATATTCCGGATTGTGCCACCCGGCTACATGGTGCAACGCACGACACGAATCAGTGTGACCGTTGGAAGATCTAGAGGAAAAGAGGCGTACTGGGATGATTAAAGCATAGAAAGGAGGTGTGCCACCTATAATAACACAAATTCCATATCAGCCTCGCTTCTCGTTCTCCAGACTCCACACAGAAGGGGACGGCACCTCCGTCCCCTCAGCCATTCACCAGGCGAACCGACTTACCAATCCAGGTAAACCGCACAGCACCACACTGTGTCGGAGGTGAAACAATGAAATTAAGACCGTAAACCGATCCAAACCACGAAGCAAAGACCGAGGCACGAAGAAGAAAGGGTATCCAGAACATTGAAGGTGGAGAACAGAAAAAGGGAACGTTGGTGGGTTACGGCAATCGTTCCCATGTCTGTTGCACAGTCTGCCAGGGGTCCTACGTCCTGTCAAGCCTTCGGGTAAGGGTCGTTTCACGCCCTGTCTATTTTTGTATGAGACACTTGGTGATAATCCAACCATGACCAAATGCTCCTGTGGCACAGAGTCATTACATCGCAGGGAATATATACTCACGGTCGTGTACTGGTGACACGTCCACTGCGGTACTTTGAACACTGCTGCTCGGAGGCAGAAGATTTACGAGCATGAAACGATGATATGCCACCTACAAACGAACGATATCATGCAAGAGTAAATCAACCAGCTAGCATATGAACCTCTGAACCATTCACGGTCCACTCGGGTCCGGTGTTGCCGTATTGCGAGGATGACTATACGTTGAAATAACGAGCACCCGACCATAAGAAGCAAGCCAGCGTCTTGAAGCGACATCCAGAATGACCAAGATGAGGAAAAGAAGGATGAAATGAAAGGAGGGGGGAGCTGAGAAGCCAAACTGATAGTGGTGACACATCCTTCATTCAGTTATTCCATGTCCATTCATAATGGTGTCAGCCCGGGCATTCCGATATTTCATAAATCTTGACGCACTCTTATTCGTCTCTCACCCTCGGAATTTCCAACCCCCTTAGTCACTCTAGGCAAAGCATCCTGGTTGACTGCACATTGAAGTGGGTATCAACCTGATGATAACCATCATTTGCACATCGGTATCTGGCATCGCACAACACGAGAAGGAAAGTACATGACCCGCAGCAAATACTAGGAATAAAATATTGACTCCAACCGTCAACGAGAGGATACTAAACAACACAACGATAGTTGAACCGTGAAGAGAAGCAGAACAATCCAACATTGATAAAAAGGAGAGGAAGACGAGGGTCAAATCCCATGAAAACGAAACACATGTACCCGAAGTAAATAACACAGAGAACTCTTACATGTAGTTTTGGCGTATGAGTTTATGAGGATGCTGGTGGCTGATGTTGAGGCGGGAGTTGTGACTGAGTGGGGGAAGGTGATGGCGGCGATACGTTGACAACTGTTAGTCCTCCTCGTCTTTCTGAATACTGAGGCGGGAGCTCTACGACGCCATCCGCATTTGGAGGGGGCAGAACGTCTTCAGCATCAGTATGTACCAGAATCCGGGACGGCGCTTTGTAATCTGACACACCCGCCATTGCAGCTTTGCGCTGCTGAGCCGACGTCACGGAATCGGACCTTGACACATTTTCTGCTGACGCAAATGGGTCGTTTGCAGGGGGTGGCGGCGGTGGTAGCGGATGATCTCGGTTGACCAGGGGAGTATTGAAGGGGTCAGCCGGATTGGGTAGGGTATATGCGGATGCTGAGGGAAGTTCGTATGTCGACTGGTATGGATAGTTGGCAGGAGGGTAGCGTTGTTGATAGGGATTGTCTAGGAATGGATTTGAGTCGTAGGGCAACAGGCTGCCTTGGTATCCGTCGTACGGCCCCATAGTTCCTCTAGACAGGGTATGACTGTGGTTCTGAGTGCTTGGAGCGTAAGTACTTGGTGCATATGAACTCGGCTGGTAGGTATGTCCATAGGGTTGTTGGGAGTTGTATGTTTGAGGGGCGTAAGGAGGGGAGACACCATAAGCAGTATTGGATGTTGAAGAAAAGGAGTAAGGATGGGGATTATGCGATCCACCGTATGGGGGGAAGCCCGAAGGAGATCCTTGAGCCGCCCTTCTCCTCTTGAGGAAGAACAAACCAAGGGTAATAATGACAGCGACGAAGAGTAAAGCACCAATAACGGTTCCAACAATGGCTCCGATAGAAGTGCCCCCGGAGGATGCTGGTTTTGAGGAGGTGGCAGACGGAGCGGCACCGGTAGACGTTGCAGTGTTGGTTGGCTTTCGAGACGTCGGTGCACCTGTGCTACTAGTTGGCAATGCCGAGGTTGAAGAAGGGGAAAGCCCATTCAGACACGATTGATCATCCGAGTTGGCTACGATTCTGGCATCCGAACTTCCACCTTGCCGGCCAGCGGCGTCAACCATCATAAAAATGACAGAGGTGCCGTGTTCAACGTTTGCTGTCCACGCGAATTGTGTGGCGCCTGCCGGAGGGTGCAGAACGAAGGATGTGCCAGAGGGAATAATGCCCTAACGATAATGAAAGAAAACACTGATCAGAATCCATAGTCATCTCGAGAACGCGAAACTCGTACAAAGATGGTGACAGGTTGAACAGCATCGGGGTATCCGCTGAAAACGAACGGCCTGCGAAGTATAAATGCAATAGTTCACGCCGTTTTCCGGATGAACGCACCTGCATTGGGTAAGAGCAGAGTTGAGCTGGAATGAGAAATCGATGCCTGCATGCATTCAACAAAGTGTATATCCAACGATCAGTGCTACTACTCACTAGGATCAGCTGTATTGCATTTTCCACCCGTTGATGCTCCCACCGTCAACACATTCGTCGTCCCTCCTGTCCCAAACCCAGCTGCGTCCGACATAGAAAGTACAAACTGCTGTCCCTGGGGCATAGGGAGTTGGGAAACCGAGAAAGACCCTTGGCCATTATTGAACGCGGTCGCTGGTATTGAGATATTTCGGGGGACACCAAACACCTGAGGTTGTGGTAAGGTTTGGTGTTTTGTTTTGTGGGATCTAATCAACGTACAGGAATGAGGTGTAAGAAAAACGGCGCAGTACCACCTAGAAAAGATCTAATTAGCTAAGACGCACTAATCAATGGTGGATACTTACCGCTCCACGAGATGGAAAGGCTATCGCATTCCGTTGCAGGACCCGCGGAAAAGCTGAAGGCAGCGACAAGAGGAACAAAAAGAATGGCCCAACACAAAACAACAGACATAATGAAAGGAATGGAGAGCGAAAAGAATGAAAGGATTGACGGGTAAAATTCTGTCAGAGAAAGGACTGGAGAGCAGCTCAGTCTGCTGCCACGGTAACAACCAAAGGGACAACTGGCGTGCCTGCGAATGCGTTCGAAGCAGAAATCATGAGCTTAGTCAGCTTCCATCACTCACGTGGTCTCATCAGGTTCTCACTAGTGCTTCGAAACTAATTGCCTCCCAGGGCTCCACAGTGCCCCTGCACCCAGAGAATAAACTAATTGTCTTCTAGCCTTTGAAACGAACAAGGCAGTAATTTCAAGACCTATGTTGCTATATAAAATGTCCGTAGCCATGAAGTAGAGACATTGGCAATCACATTTTGATGATCATTCACACCGATGATCAATATCCATGTGAAAGGAACACAAGCGAAGAAAAAGTAGACAATTTGGGACTTGACCTTGCGGTCCAGAATCCTCAGCGAGGCAAAGTATTTGGTGTCCTGCCATAAACTAAAATGAGCCTAAAACGTGGTGGGCGTGGCTTGTTTGCATTCAGCAATGGCAGAGGATTGAACATAGTCGAGTGTTGAAGCTTTTGAAGTTTCAAATCGTATCTCTTTCGCAAGTTCATCGCCCAATGGCTGGAGATGGTCCGTTTGGTCTACTCTCGCGGACATGGTCCCGAAAATGCAAAATGCAAGGTGTGGTTGTTGGGAGACCCCCAGTGGAGCTTTGGTCGGCCTCATTACACTGCAACGGCTCGTCGAATTTCTATGTCGGCTCGGAAACTTGGAACATGTTCGACTCATCAAGAAGAGAGGACTGTGTGAATTTTTCGAGTTCTTTGGGTGGATTTTGCCAGAAGTTTAAGGCCTACAAAATAGAGTCGTATTGTCTGAGCCAATGGCTCGATGATCTTTTACAGAGAGCTCTCAGTAAGGTCTACCGACCGACACCAACATCGTAATAATTGAGGAACTTCCCAAAATTTAGTTGTCTTTGCTAAGCGCTTGTTCTTGACTGTGCACACATCACCTGGGTTAGAGTCTCGGCATCTTCCGTATAGTCCTATCCAGTTTCTCCAAGCCACCCGTTCCCATCTTGACCATACAACCAGAATTATCGGCAACGGACTCGACGACCTCAAGACTCAAGGTATGCCCCCCTGCTGTCTTTATGCTTGAGAGAATGTAATAGAGTGACACTCTTATCGCAGACTAACCCATGGGTTTCCGGCACAACAACGGTTAGTTTACTACATGGCCTTTTTCAATTCACACAACACATCTAAACATTATGAATCGCAGTCCTCCACGCCAACCACTTCCGCAAGGATTGGCAACGTCGCGTTCGCACCTGGTTCGATCAACCAGGACGGAAACTCCGCAGACGCAACGCCCGCAAAACCAAGGCTGCCGCACTCGGCGTTCGTCCCCTCTCCCTCCTCCGCCCCGCTGTACGTGGACAAACCGTTCGCTACAACCGCAAACTCCGTGAGGGACGTGGTTTCACACTGGCTGAGTTGAAGGAGGCTGGAATCGGCAGGAAGGAGGCTCTCGGAATTGGCATTGTTGTTGACCATAGGAGGAGGAATCTTAGCGAGGAGGGCAAGAAACTCAATGTTGAGCGTCTGAAGGCTTACAAGGCCCGTTTGATTGTCTTCCCTCGCAAGGCTGGCAAGGCCAAGAAGGGTGATTCATCGGTGTGTAATTATCCCCTGTGTAATTTAACCAGGGTCTGACTCTCGAATTCTTAGGCTGAGGATCTCAAGGCGCCAACAACGCGTGCTGTTCTCCCTCTTCCCGAAGCTTACCCCGCCGAGGCTCCCAGAAAAATCACCGCAGAGGAACGCGAGTTCCAGGCATACAGGACTCTCCGCATCGCTCGTGCCAATGCCAGGCACGAGGGCGCACGCAAGGCACGCGCTGCCAAGGTCAGAGCTCTATCATATCAGAAATCGTATCGTGAATTGATCTTGGTTAACAGAAAGAAGAGGAGGAGGCTGCCAAGAAGAAATAAACTACTTAATCTTGTCGCTCTTCTGTACTTTGTCATACCACCATGCCCATCACCGAGTCCTCACAAAATATCGCCACGGATTACGAGTCTACCATATTGCACCACATGCCCCATATGCAAATATGATTCTCGTTTCTTCAGGGTTTAGAGTGATGCCGTTCATCGTCTTCTCAGTCAGTTTTGAAAGTTTGAATTTCGGCGTTGTTACCGAACGATCTATTGGGTAGTCCCAACAAGTCCATAATAAGTGATACAAGGTCCTTGCGATATATCTAGCGTTCGAATCAGCTGGCTTTTTTCTCCGCTGCAGCTATCTTTTTCTCCACTGCCTCCCTTGCTTCGGCTTTCGCTACCATCCCCATTAACTTAGCTTGTTCCGCCACGCACTTCAGGACACCCAAGACCTCCTTGTTCCCATCCACAAACCCAAACTCTGCATAAACCAGGCCTTGCTCTTCTGCGAACTTCTTGACAAGTTCACTAGCTTTCCTTAGGTTATGCCGCGGAAGTCTTGGGAACAAATGGTGTGTGACTTGCAAATGAAGTCCGCCATGAATAAACCCAATAGACTCTGGGCAGATTACATCCGTAGTGGTCCGCAGCTGACGGTGCGGGAATGATTCGGTAGGGCCCAGATCAGCTGTGGACATTGCGAAATGTGATAGGACGATCTGTGGCGTGGTCATCAGCAAGACGCCTACATGCCGAGTGATGCTGGAGAGAAATGATATTACCTGGACATGGAGGGGACTTGTAATTACATGGCTTACAAGAAGGTAAGCCAAGGCCTTTTGCCAGGAGCCACAGCCCCAAAGAACGGCGCCAAACCAGGACCAGAAGAAAACCAGGCCAACAATTTCAAGCCAGAAAGCCCAGCGACCACCGCGGGCACGTTTGGTATCCCAAGCTTTCTTGAACAAGAAGGTGTAAGAGTTTGCATATAGGTTAAATCGGGCAAACATCATGATGATATAGAAGAGCTTATGCTGGATGGCGATGATGATTTTGGCTAAGTGATCGAAGTGCATGATACGCTTGTAGTAGGAGGACCAAAGTGAGGAGAAAAAGACAGGAGAGATGGCAAAGAAGGGGAGGTGTTCGATATCGGGGTCACTGGAGGAGAGAAGTCATCAAACCTCTAGATGTTCTCGCATCATAATTGTGATACTTACTGCGACGGGTGGTTGGTCACGACTGGGTAGGATGTAAAAAGGCGGTCAGATCAGTAAATAAAACTCGCGGGAGGGTGCTTAACTTACGATGGTGAACGTTATGGTTCTGTATTACGGGGAGCTATCAGTGTCTGTGTAGAGATTGGTGGGATGAGTTTTACTCACCTCCACCCACCAACCAATACTGAGGCCACCCATAAAGTCAGCTATGAGGATGGCTATTAAGCGATCGATCACCCAGTCATGAGTGACCCCCATATGGCCAAGATCATGGGCGGTAAATGTCAATTGATGCCACAGTAGGCCCAGGAATACGGCACTGGTCATTAGCCAGCCCTGAGAATAGGCGTACGCGGAGATACTGGCCAGCAATACATAGCGGGTTACTTCAGGACCATATCCAGTTAGGTACGGTGTCTTGTAGAGGCCTGCGTCGACAATGCGCTTATGCAGTTCACGATACGCCCTAGAGTGCCGCGTCTGAACCTTTAGCGAAAGGTCAGTGGGAGGGGGAGAAAGAGTAGCGAGGGTGGGAGTGTGGGGTTGCAAAGTGAGATCCTTGTCCACAAGGAGGATTTGAGACGAGGGAGAAAGTGGTGTATTTTCCGTCGAGCGAACAGCGGTGGCCTCCTGGTGCCATTCTGATTTTCCATCTGGGTTCAGCCTGCGGACCCAACCAGACATGATCGGGGGGACGAGGGGCTCCCAGGCGTCGTCGGTGAGCTCGACTCGGCCGACAGAGAAATGCTTGATCATTTTGAGGGTATCATTGGAGTGGTATGCTTCTATCTCGTCTGTCGCGTCCCTGCCGACGAAATGAAGCAGGGCGAGGCTGCCGCCGGGATGTGCGTCAAGCCATGACTGGGGTATACGGAGGAGGTAGCCCTGATATATGATGAGAAGCTCGCCGGCGAGGATACGGACGGCGACGTCCTGGCGAGTGCAGAGGGTAGTCTGGCCCATCCTGACATGTATCTGAAATGTATCTGAGAATAGGAGGAAAGACGCGACGTGCAGAGTCACGCCATCTGGAAATTAAAAGATGATGTGATGCTATGTCTTAGCAAAAATAATCCTCTGGATAGGTGGCGCTGTTAAGCTGCGCTCTGCGTTCTTCTCTCCACAGCCCGCTCTTCGTCCCATCCCTCCATCACCCCTGCTCTCATTTCCTCGCCGTTTTCCCCACTGAGCTACACAGAGCCCACAGGCACGAATTCCAACCACAGCCAGCAACGTGATTGCGGAGTAGACGCTGTCAGTGTAGCAGACTTGGCGTGAGAACAACCAACAGAGCGACCCTCAGAGCACCTGGACATCCAATAACAGATGGCTGCAGTTCATCCACACTCATCATCACGACCACATCCACACACCCCCTCTCGTCTCCGCTCTGCCTCTGATCCCTTCGTTGATCCATCAACACCCTCCAAGCATCGTCCACCCCCTCCCCCACCAAAACCCTCACACACCGGCAGGATGCCTGCACCAGTCAAGTCGGCACCTGCCTCCAAGGATGTCCATGATATTACCGAAGCTGTAAGAGATACTGTAACTGTCCGCGATCGTAGCGACAGTCCCCGGACAAGAATGGGCCGTAGCCAGAGTACTGTGTAAGCTCCATGTTCAGATTCCGAACTCGCATGTTTGATTACTCATACAAACCCGCTACTAGCTCTACGCCCAACCAAAACTCTCGTCCGAACACCAAGAGGTCCCAGTCCCAAGACTCTGCTGGCATTACCGAAAAACAAAGATCCAATGGTAAACCCCGGGGAAAGAAGAGTTCCCAACACGCAGATGTCATTGACCGGCTCGATTTCACCGGTGTGGGTCGTGCGTCCTCTCTCCTGCCTCATTTGCCGAGCTTTCGCCCTAATCGATCAACCTCTCCGTTTTCTCTCAGTTTTCCATCACGATGGTCCCTTTGATGCTTGTGCGCCTTCCCGCAACAAGCACCGCAACAAAGCCCCATTATACGCATGGAGCAACATTCCCGACGCAACCCAGTACGGGGACAGTGCCTATCCATCCGCGCATGCCTATGCTGCATTTTCCGACGATTATCCTGAACCACCAAAGAAGAAGGTCGACGCCATAGCTGAGGCCTGGGGCATCCATGAGCCTGAACCCTATGAAGAGTTCTTCGCAGGTGGCGGTTCCACTCGTCCGGATGGCGATACCCCCGCCAGTTCCATCTACAATGGGAGGGATTCACATAATTCGAACACAGCTCCTCTTGGCAGCACGCGAGGCAAAGATGAAGTACAGCAGCCTCAGGGTACCAAAGAGCAGCGTCCTCGTGTCGGCACCCGCCGTCCTCTTGTTCCGCCTCCCCAACCAATATTTGTGTCTGACCCTGTTGAAACTGATGGTTCGAGTTCACCCCCTGCGAGCTCACCGGGGTACCCGAAACGGCAGAAATCCTTGATACAGAAAATACGTAGGATGCGCGATGCTCCAAATGTGCCAGTAGGGCCGGAATACGAAGAACCACCCTCTCCTCATTCTCCCCTCGACCAACCCCAGAGTTCCTCCAACCCTCCCAGGCCAACACACAAGTCCCAGAACTCCTTCCTTGGGCGATTCGGCAGGGCGCAGCCCCAAGGCGGTGACAGATCGGAGCCCTTCCTTTTAATCGATCCTCTGCCTAGCAACAAGGACCTGCCTCCAGCTCCAGCGGCAAGCACGACAAATTCCGGAGATAGTGCCCAAGTTGCACAGGAATCCGGGTCGCCTGGTATCAACCGGAAGACAAGTCTCATGAAGAAAGTGGGGAGGGTCGTGCGGGGAACTAAATAAATGCCTTTCCTGGACATTTATAGACGACCTGAGAAGAGCACCAATCAAATTCCAGGATAATAAGGTCTCCATATACAATCCTAGGAGTCGACCAAACTTCATTGCTCTCCATCTAGCCGCCTTCCTATTTTTGACGTCGCAGATCTATGTATCCCCACTTACTTTCCAGTTTCAAGTTTGTATATCCACTCCCAGGGGATTCTTCTGTTGTTTCTTATTCCCCAGATCACCGGCATATCTGTCGTAGTACTTCCTCTTTTCGTCTCCTTACTGGAACTGACGAGGTCCAAGTGTCCTGTTGAAATGACTTTTACTTCTGGCTGATTAGCAGGATGTATTGTACCAAGTTACCCATAGCCTGCCTGTATCGTTTCTCCTTTCCTGTCTCTGACTCTCGTCGGTCCTTTGTATAATAAGCCTTGACATTAGCTATAAATAAGATTTTTGAACATTATGCTGATGTCGCTCCACTCTAAGATTTGTTCTACATAGGCACCTCCCGAACGTTGATCTTCGCTTCTTTCAGCGCATCCTTCACTTCTGAGATGCTGACCTGCTCTCGGTGGAAGATACCGGCTGCCAAAGCAGCCTCAACACCTGTGGCCTTGAAAATGTCCACGAAGTGGCCAACAGTGCCTGCTCCACTACTGGCCACCACCGGGATTTTGACGTTCTTCTGGACCAGGTTAATCAGATCAAGATCAAAACCAAGCCCAGTTCCATCCCGATCAATACTGTTGACAAGAATCTCGCCTGCCCCTAATTCCTCTACGCCCTTGGCGAGTTGAACCACCGACAAAGGACGGTTTTCACGACCTCCTGAAACGGTACATTGGTACCACCAGGCCTTTCCGCGTTCGTTCTCTGGGCCGTCTGGTTTGCCATGTATGAGTTCATCCTTGTACGGACCGTCATATGTCTCGGGATCGACATAGGACCTACGAGGATCGATAGAGACGACAACCGCTTGGCGCCCATATGTGTGGGCAATAGTTTCGATTGCCCCGTTCCCCTTTTCCCCAGTCGCGCGTAACTTTTCGACAGCATATACAGCTTCGGATCCGATGCTAACTTTATCAGCCCCGGCGCGGAAATACGCCCCTGCTACTTCCAACGCGGGTCGTTTTGTGCCGTCAGGATCAACAGTGTCTTTGATCCCGCCGCCAATGGTGAGAGGGACAAAAATTTCCTCGGCTGCTGCGCGGACGACTGCTAGCATGGGTTGATCCTGGAGGGGGGAGTGGCGGAAAGATGTGATGTTAAGTAGACATAATTCGTCTGCGCCTGCGGAGTAGTATTTCGCTGCGAGTGCGACGGGTTTACCGAGATTGCGGACCGCACCGGCGGTTTGGGTTGTGATGTTTTTGTCGGAGGATTTTTCGCGGACGTCGTATTGATCGCCTTTTGTTACGACTAAATCGCCTTGGTCGTTGGCACGTACGTCCATACATGCGACTATACGTTTTGTGAAGCGGTGTTCAGGGCGAGGCTTAAGTGGTATGGGAACATTGGGAGGAGCATGGGTGTGTGCAGATTCAGGTTTGCGCAGCCATTCGTCGATCAGACGTAAGCCGGCGATACCAGATTTTTCCGGATGGAATTGTGTGCCGAAGACGTTGCCTTTGCGCACGGAGGAGACAAAGAGTTCGTGGCCATATTGTGTGGTTGTGTACGCCCATGACATCGCTTCTGGGTATTTATCATGGTCGTATTTCGCACAGTAGGAGTGGACAAAGTAGTAGTATGATGACACCTCGATTCCTTCCGAGTTATCTTGGGTATTTAGTAGATCGGCAGTATTCCAACCCATATGGGGGACAGATTTGTCCGTATCGTCGAACCGCGAGATGTGGTAGGGAATTATACCGAGTCCTCGGGATGGAGACTCGTCTGAGGACTCGAATAGAACTTGCATGCCAATACAAATGCCGAAATATGGACGTCCGGAATTGATGTATTCACGCAAGGGTTCCAGAAGACCGCGATCAGAGAGATGTTGGATAGCAGTTTCAAAAGCGCCGACGCCAGGGAAAACGAGGCTCTAATGGAAGTGGAGTTTGAGACAATTGTTGCTTGAGTGTGCATGCGTGATTACGAGAAAGGGCATAACACGAACGGTGGCTTTTGCAAAGTCAGATGGCTGGGAAATCCATGTGAACCTGTGACCTAGTTTCGTGAGGGAATTGGCGAGACTCTGGACATTTCCTGCGCCGTAGTCAAGGAGGTAGAGACCCATAATGATTGTAGATTTCGGATGGCTGGTCGAACGAAGTCTGGATGTACATGAGTCAACGGTGTGGCGGTCCGAAGAAGATTGATTTCGGGATTGATTTTGATCAGCCAATGATCACACGTTGTGTCAATCTGGTCATTAACATTTTATTGCTCTCTCTGACGTGCTCGTGCTTTCTATCATTTTAATCGCTGGTAATTCGGAATTTTCGATTCATATAAACCCCACCAATATGCACCCCTCCTCCATCTTTCGTACACCTACCATTACCAACACCATGACGAACCCAATCACCATCAACTCTGTCAATGGTACTGCTTCGCCCTCCACCCCCTCTTCCTCCCTCCACGAACACTTCCGCGCCTTACGACGTAAGGAGTCGACTGCCCTCGACGCCATCCGTCAGCCCAAAATCCTCCACCCTATTGAAAACGAGGACCTTCGGCTGCTGATTCTCGAGAACATCAGTCAGGAAGCCGTCCGCGCCTTCAAAGCCCAGGGCTATCACGTCGACCACTACACCAAGGCCTTCTCCGAGGAAGAACTCATTGAAAAGATTGGTTCTTACCATGCCATCGGTATCCGGAGTAAGACTAAAATTACCAAGCGCGTACTCGCGGCAGCTTCCAAAGTTAGCATCACTTCCACTCTGCGGCCTTGCCGGATTGCTGATTTGTCTCTGTTGTCGTCCCCTTCCAGCTTTTGGTTATTGGCTGTTTCTGCATTGGAACGAACCAAGTGGACTTGAAGGCGGCTGCCCAGGCTGGCATCCCTGTCTTCAACTCTCCATTCTCCAACTCTCGCTCCGTGGCTGAACTCGTCATGTCCGAGCTTGTGGCCTTGTCTCGTCAGTACTTCGAGCGTTCCTGGGAGATGCGTAACGGCATCTGGAACAAGCAGTCGAAGAACTGTTGGGAACTCCGTGGCAAGACTCTCGGTATAGTGGGTTACGGCCACATTGGCTCCCAACTTTCCGTTCTCGCAGAGGCCTTTGGCATGCGAGTTCTCTTCTATGATGTGATAAACATCATGCCGCTCGGTTCTGCTCGCCAAGTCGAAAACCTTGAAACCCTATTATCCCAATCCGACTTTGTTACTCTTCATGTTCCCGAACTACCGGAAACCATCAATATGATCTCGCGGCGCGAACTCGCCCAAATGAAAAAAGGCTCCTACCTCATTAATAACGCCCGCGGTCGTGTTGTTGACATCCCTGCTCTGATCCAAGCCCTCAAATCCAAACACCTCGCTGGTGCAGCCATTGACGTCTTCCCATTTGAACCAGCAGCCAATGGTGATGCATTCGACGATCAACTCAACTCCTGGTCCAGCGAACTCCGTTCCATCCCCAATGTCATCCTCACACCTCATATCGGTGGGTCAACTGAGGAAGCCCAGCGTATGATTGGAGAGGAAGTTTCTCAGGCACTCTCTCGCTACCTCAATTATGGTTCGACGATTTCCGCTGTCAACTTCCCCGAGGTCGATCTGCGCGCCATCACTGCAGAGCAAGGCACTCAGATTCGTATCTGTCATGTGCACAGGAACCAACCTGGTGTGCTCAGACAGGTTAACGAGGCGCTGTCGCCTTACAACGTCGAGAAACAGTATTCGGACTCCAAGGGTGACATTGCCTACCTCATGGCTGATATTGCAGACGTCAGTCCTGCTGACTTCAGCAGGCTGAGGGAGAGGATTAGCAGTACCGATGCCAACATAATCACCCGCTTCTTGGCCTGAAGTGCCGAGACGAAAAAGGGCATGGGCAGCAGTAGTAATACTTATTCATTGTGCAGTAATTATCCCCGAGCTATCACTCAACTGATAGTTCATATCCATTCAACTGGCTATTTCTCATGTTCAACTTCCACAAATACTATTAAGCTTTGATCGTACTGTACAGTTAGAAATATATTTTTTGTCGGCAGAATAATGGCTATGAATCATGAGTTCAACAATCGTAATCCATCCTGAAGGCTCCCAGATAAAGTACAGAATAATCAAGAGAATCGAAAGTCCGTGCGCACTAAGGATCCTCTTCTGGATCGCCTATGCCACTTTCTAGGATAGCGAAATGCGTCTCCATCTCCGGTAAGCAAGGGGAATCGTATATTTTACAAGAACGCATGTTTCCCCGGGCCTTCTTTAATTGCAATCTGGGAAGAATCGAGTGAGTGAGGAAATTCTGTGTGCGATAAAAGGGGGACACTCCACCTTGTCGTGGAAGCGTGCGCCATGATGTTGCCTCCAATAGGTTTCTTTTCGTTGCCGGCATATGGACCAGCGGCTGCGTCTGGGTTTGACATGACTTGGTTCGTGACGACGACAGCGATACCAAACTGCAAGCAGATCTGAAAACAAGTGGTCGATAAAAAGAATTCCATCAACATACCTCATCCGCTAACCGTTGTAGCGTCCGCAGGAACTTGCCCAAATGATTTTGACGAGAGGATAGCTCGCCACGTCCGCTGAAGTCAGTACGATAAAGGGCAGTACAAGAATCAACTATCAAAAGACAGAATCTATGCAGCTCGTTGTTAGACCTATATATGACTAACTCATTAACAAATTCTTACCTCGACTCGGACATAAGAGCACTGGCCATGGCCAGGAGCTGCAATTGGTGATCAGCATTATAGGCCCTAGCATAGGCAATATTATCCAAGACTTCCTCGCCGTTGAGACCATACCGCTCTGCGACGGCGAGCAGACGAACGGGACGGAAGGTGCCTTCTGTGTCAATGTACAGACATTTTCCTTCTCCACCCCCCATGCTCACGGGGAGTTGGCATGTTACGGCTAGGGTATGACATAATTGCGATTTTCCAGTTCTGAATTCCCCAAAGAGTTCAGTAATGGCACCAGTTTCGATGCCACCTTTGAAGACGGGGAATAATAAGAGGAGTACTCGAAATGAGGAGGGGACTAGAACTAACCACCGAGAAGAGCGTCGAGTTGTTTCGATCCAGTCGTTATATGCACTAATTCGGACCGGCGAGCATGCACTTCCGTCGCACTCTGAAAGCCCAATGGCACGATTTTCTGAGCTGTATCATACCGATCATTTCCCAATTGTCAGTGGGTCCTGTGTCGCTGAGAGCTATTCTGCTCAACTCACCTTCCTCCAAAATCTTATCTGCCTTCTGATCTGAGATGCCCTTAATTGTCACAAGATGTTTCTTCGGTGTAAACGCAACAGCTTCGACGGTGTGTAAACCAGCACTAGTGAGCTTCTTGATGTCGTTTGGGTGAATTCCTGCTTCGATAAGCTTGGCCACGAGGAGGGGACCAGTGAATTGATACTCGTCGTCGCCTTCGGGAGCTTGAGAGGCTTGGGATGGTTGTGACATTGTTTATATAGGTCTTTCAGTCGGTATCAGGAACTCGGAGAACTTGTGGATGACGAAGACGAGTCAAGGATGACGGAAACAAGGTGATTGGCGTTTCAACTTTCCCACACACATTAACGTAGACGCGTCCCGGGCACGTGATCGCGAAGTCTCATTCCATGACAAGAAAATGACAAGAAAACAGGCTTGCTTATTCTCCTCGCCCAATCTCTTTGCTCGCGTTCAAAGCATAATGGCTGCCCCCGCTCATATCGTTTAATCCTACTCAACTACTCCGATGAGACACGGATGTTACTCAGTCCCGTGATTTACCTGCATCGCTTCCCAGCAACTTCTAGATTTCCCTGTTCCTACAACCCGGCAATGCTGATGTGTATCCTAAATCTCGGAATCTTAAACTTTGGACTTTGGTTTGTTACCGCCGCGAATCTCCAGGGCAGATGGCGAGAGAATTCCACCCTGCTTCTATGTGCACGCAAATCATCCTCCCTTCCAGTTTCGTACGCCCATGTCATGTTATTGGAACATTGTCTAGACCCCCCAGGAATTCGCACTGAATACCAAAGGTTTTATCCCTCCGCGCTACAGGGGCTCCCGAATGCCTAAGTTCTGATTCGAACTTGTACTTCCAGCGATTATCTTCGCCTTGTTTCCTTTAAATCCAGCTGGTAATATACCTTTGCGATGTGTTTTGGATTGTACGTGCCATGGACTAACCCCTCCTACCCTCCTGTCGCCATGCCACATATTGTGACTGCAAGTTCGACTGCGACCTTGGAAAAGTTCTCTCCGTTTTCTTCGGCAAGCGATCCGGTATTCCCTAGTTACGCAAACCAGGACTCACGATCCCGTGCCTCTATTCAAGTACGGGTGGAGTAGGACTACTGGAGTATATACCTGGTGTCTGTACACCATCAGAAGCGCATGTCTTTTCCTCGTGGCACCGTGGTATCAATCGAACTCCACATATATACCACTTCGACTTGCTCTCGGAACAATATTGCCTCATGTCCTCCCACGTAACACAGTCTCAAGATCACACAGATAACCACTGTCGGATGATCGACACGCTTGCCACAATACGACCGAAGCCGTTACCCATCCTACCCCCAGATGTTCTGATAGAGATCCTCGCGGTGCGACGTTCACCAAGACTGGAGGAGGATCCCCCAGATAATCTTCCTCTCCTGGCTGCTTCGGTCTGCCGCTACTGGAGAAGCGTGGCTCTCAGTACTCCATCCATCTGGACCAACGTGACTGGTAGTATCACAAGCAGATATCATCCTAACCTTTTTCTCGAGAGGTCAACACCCTACCCTTTCAGGTTATACCTGTACTTTGACAATGCCACATCCATCCCGACTTGCTTTATGCGAGCGCTTTTTCGCGCATTGTCCTTGCATTACCGAAGGCTCGAGGAGCTTTCCATCTTCTATCGTACCCACGACTACACGCTCAACGAATTCCTAACCGAACTTCATACCCTGGATCCACTCAACATCCGCGCCCTACGCATCGAAGCAAAGTGTCATCCGTGTCACCCCTCACTTCCGGCGACCCCAACATCGGCATCATCTGCGGGAACTACTTCCTATTATTCTAATATCATGTTCCCCTGGACTCCCAAACTCTGTTTCTGCAAACTTCCCGCCAGATGGATGTCGCTTTTGAATCCTTCCCACACCTTTCCCTCTCTGACAAGACTTTGGATCACAGGGTGTATCCTTCCCCGCTTCAGTTTCTGTCGGTTGGCGAAGCAGATGCCAGCCCTGCAAACCTTGATACTTGAAGACGTGGATCAATGGAGTCAGGGGGTCGATTATACCTCCTCTGTTACTTTACCGCTGCTGTCTGTCCTCGTTATTCAATTCCACTGGCATCCCTCCCTAAGCACACATTGCGACTGTCTGCTAGGCTCTATAATAGCTCCAAATTTAGAGGTTTTGGAGCTTGGGATCCGTTTCGAAGTCAACCCCGATGAAGATGAACTCCTGGAATTCCACGAACACACTTTACGCGAGTGGAGAAAACCAGAATCCAAACTCCGGAAAATCGTGTTCCGTGGCGTCTTGGATCCCTGGCACAAGGGAAGTATCCATATCGTGAGGCTCCTCCGCAAGCCCATTGATGTTGGGTACAAGGGTTTCAAAGGCAGAGTATTGCCTGCCCCGCCCGTGAAGGGGGACCTTATCCCGGACTTGAGGAATATTAGATCGCTTTCGTTGGACTTTACTCAGTTAATAGGTCAGGATGTTTTCGAAGCGTTATGTCGGTTAACACAGATGACAGAGTTGCTTCTGCCATTTTGTCCGCCTACGACCGTTTGCCTGGGTGAAGAGATGAAGGAACATTCTGATATTCTGGAGTTGGGGCGGAAGTTGGAAGGAATAGTAACTTTTCGTTTTGGAGTTCTGAATGTCGACGGATACTGGTTGAATATATCGAATTCATGAAATAGAGTTTACATCGAGTCAAGTTCCGAAAAGGCCATCGAACAGCCTGTTGCCAAGTTAAAACAGAACCTTTCACTCGACTGGCCTATGACGAATGTGACTGGCTTCAAGGGTCACCTTCAACTAATTTCATCAGGGAGTACACGAGTCTCCAGAAATGTGATGGCTTGGCACGCCAGACAGTCCAACGAGTGAACACAAACGAGAAGTCAATTTCAGAATTGTTGCAAGGGTTGTCGACTAAGGTGGGTACATCGTCTTTCTCCATTCAACCGACCTTACCCACGCTTACCCCTCAAGTTAGTTGAGCGGACCCTGCAACACGACGTCTAACAGATCATCATCACCTTAAAAAACAAACTTGAAACTACCTCTGAACTCTTCCAGTGAAGTGGCAAGAGTTTTCGACGTACATACCTCACGACAACAGACGACGGTTCTAATCCATGTCCCAATTGTTCCGCCGACATAGCCATATCATCTGTTTCTTCTGCCAAACACCCGTTTCTCCATATCCCAAGGACCTGCGCAACTTCAAATGTCCATCATGCAGCTGCTGGAACAGGTACGATGCCAACGGTGAAATTCTCTCCGACGATCCAGCAATGCACGACGAAAAACTCAATAAACAATCTTTTGCGAAGCGGGGTATGTTTTGTATTCTTGACAGCTTGGTAGCTCAACGCAGCTCAACAACCTGAAATAATATAGCGTCCCCACGAAGAGATCGGTTTCCAACATCCTACGGACCCGGCCCATTTTGCCACACATGCCAAACGAACCAAATGCTCATAGTGAGCTTGCTGTCATCATACCTTCCTCCACCTGAAGTACGTTCCTCTAGCTCAGGCTGATCCTTCACACCTCCAACTTGTATGTATTCCATCACAGAGCTCGGAATATGCTCAACGCCTTGAAATGCTGCCAGAATACCGTGAATCACTGCACACGCATTACCCGCCAGTTTGTGAGAATTGTATGCCCGTAGTTGAAGACGAAATACGGAAGAAAGATCAGATGGCTCGTGCGAAGGCATTAGGCGCATGGTTGAAGGATAGTAGAGGCAAAGAGAAGCAAAGAAGAGTATCTGCGGCGAGTAGGGAACGCGAGAAAGAGAGCATTGAATTGTATTGGTGGACAATACGCGGAGGACTCTGGCTGACGACCTCTGTGCTATCTCTGATGTTTAATACGTCTGGTACGTGCTCTAGCACGCGTAGAACATCCGGTTCTCATTCTGTCTCAGCCATTTTTGGCTATAGACCATTCTTTTTCCTTAGATTATTGCAACCTATTTTCCCGCTCTTTGTTTTATCATCTATTCTATGGACGGTTTGGGATCCGACATACGCCTCCTTCCGCAGGGCCCAGAGACAAGGGCGGGATGTTCGTGTCAAAGGGAAGAGGGAATACATTGTTCGTCGCCTCTTTTCTCAACTCATTCCACTACTCACATTTTGGTCAGGTCCTGCAAATGATTGTATGGAGCACAAGACTCCTAACAAGTGTATTATTCTGGCTTCGTTGGCGCAGTTCCAAAAACGATTTCTTTGAACTATACGACTCCTCTTCACAGTTAGCGCGCATATATTTTTCAACAGTTACAACCATTGAGGTCATTGTAAGTGTTCACGTCTACCAAACCTGGGAACCGAATGCAACCTCTCTTCTAGGCTCAAATATCTTCACGGTATTGCCTTCGACTCAAACACCCTCCCACTGTCCGCCTAATCGACACTCACACGCATCACTTCACTCCATCTCGTTCCACTACGCCCCATCCATCAAGCTCTGGAAGTCGAGGTGCTACACCAGCGCCATCATTACCGCAACCCAAAGTTCCCCTCCAAACCACCTCCGAACCCGACCTTCTCGCCTCTCTTTCACTTTCCTCCAAACCAGTCATAACTCCAAAGAATCCCGTTTTCGGCCTGCCATCGCTTTTATCCAAACCGCCGCCGAAACAAGGAGCTGAAGGCGATGATGACGAGGTCGAAGAAGATGAGAACGCGATGGATTGGATGCCTACCGATCCGCGTATAGCAGCTTCGAGAAAACAGAAAAACAATGCGAAACACAGGGAGGAGAATGTGTGGCTACGACCGCAGACATTCTTTGCACCTGAAAAACCAACGGGGCTGGAGAGTCTGTTCGCGAGGACGAGGCTGGACGACGATGCGATGATGGTGGACACTCAAGAGGAAGAACCCGCTGATGGTCCAATATCGGCGAAGGTGGTGGGCCATTTCAAGAGGTGGTGGTGGATATATGCAACTGTGGTTGTTCCGGTCGTGATTGCAGTTGTCGTGAGGAGGACGTGGCACTTCGAGATCTCCATTATCCCAGTTGAGAGAGGAAGCGGCTCTACGGAACTTGTCCTGCCATTGCTGTCAACTGCGGGTTCCTTTAAGACTCCCTCTGAGAGTGTGCCAGCCTCCATAGTCAATTCGAATTGGTGAATGTTGTATTGTACCTTGTTCCAACAAACTCTTCACCCCCTTCATCGTACGTGATACCACCTGAGCTGTGGAAACGCCACTGAGAACAATATGGAGGAGCATTGCTACGGCATGTGCATAAAGAACACCGAGGACCTGTGCGTGGAGCAGGTACTGAGTAGAATTATAACAGGTCCTGCCGTCAGCATAACGATGGTCTCAAACTATCGAACCAACTTGAACACAAGGCCTCGCTAAGTACATTCCTATCAAACCTCAAAGGAACACTAAAGAACTCTTGCAACATTGTCCAACTACATTGGGCCGAATTAAAAGCTGAGGGGCCCGGTGATTTGAGAAATGATTCGACCGGTAGCATTATGCATGGTGAGAGATGGCCAGCCAAGTTTAGAAGAAGCAACAATACAAAAGGGAAAGAAGTATATTCCCTTGAGCGTACAGATGTTGCATCACCACATCCGAGATGATCCAAATGGGAGTAGCATTGCGCCACTGCTAGCTAGCTAGGTCTTGGAGACTCGAGTCTAATGCATACCCAGTCTCGGATGAAAAGAGTGTCATTAGCGCGGATGAAACTCGAACGTCTATGGATGGAACTAGAGTTTCTTCTTTTCGAAGACGGCCCCCACATTCAATACCCGGAGGTTCTAGATAACACCCAATCGAGCACAAGGTTACGGAACAAGGTCGGAACGGGACAGGCATTTCATCTGAAGAAGTGTCCACGTCCAGAGGTGCCAGAGGGGATTGATGGGCACAGCACTGGCATAAAGGAGCGAGGTGACTTGTTTGAGAACAAGGGTGGGATACACCAATGACATGCATAATGCACTACCCAAACACTGGCACATCACAGGGTCAGTCTCACCTCGATGCCTGTCAAATTGACATATCTTGGACAGCCATGCAGTTGATACGGACAATATAGTGGTCAGGCGTGGGCGGCCTGTGTAGTACGCGAATACGACATCACGCAGACAGAGCCATTGACATCAAAATGAACCAGAAATGGTATAACAAAAATATTAGTTATAGAAGTCCACAACACCAAGATGAAACTGCAACAAAACCACCCAGTATCCATGCCACACAACTAGTTCCTCATCTTAAAAGCACGTGGAACAGGATTGCCATAAAAATCAGCTTGTTTCATAAAAGAATAACCGCTCTACAACTGGTATAAATCGGCAAAGAACACCAAATCATACCACAAAGAAAAAGGATATCAAGAAATGAGACAAGAATACGAGGAGACAAGACGAAATATGAGAAAACAAAATAGGGGGTATTCATCGGGGCCGTGGTACAGAAAGTAAAAATGACCAGCGGCTGTTAGATACGTAGGCTATAAGTGGGGATGAGAGAGACGAGGGAGTCGGAAGAATATGGAAGGGAATATGACCGAAGACGATCAGACCAGAGGAAGGATATTGTTATCTAGTACCTCGAACCCTGGTATTCATAGGCATTATATGCTGCTCCAGTCTGGTGATGAAGCGGAACACCATTATCATATTCATATCCCCTGCCCAACGGCACTCCTCTGTTTACCTCACCCATGGGCGGGCTCGGACCCCTAGCCAAATCCGCATATCCTCCAATAGGCGCCGCGCCAGCAGTGAAATCATGATCGGGAATCGGCTGCAAGTTCGAAGCACCCCCGCCATTACCGCGATTGCCATGACCATGAACCGAAGCAGAGTGGAATGAGGAAGCGTTGGAAGGCGCCCTCCTGTGCGCGGGTATAATTCCATCATCCCGATCATCTGTCGGCTGCCAATCAATAGGCTGCAACCGTTCATCAAACTTGGATGAACGACCGAGCTTCCATTTTCTGAAGATGGTCCAGAGAATGGCGACACCACCAATGGAGGAAGCGATGATAATGAGGACCATCAAGGTCGTACTCTTGACTTTAGCAGCACCGGTTGGCTTGGGGATCTCAGTTTCCTGCTCCGCCGCCTTCCTGGTAGTAACGACGGTGACCGTGGGTTTGGAAGCGGGAGCAGCGGAAGTCGTGGGACTAAAAGTCGGTGTCTGCGTTTGTTGACTGGGAGGGGGTGTAGTGCTGGTCGACGAAGAGGGCGCGGACGAAGAGAGCGATGTACTACTTGAAGCAGAAGCGGACGACACGCTCGAGCTGCCGCTAGCCGATAAAGCCCCCTATTTCCGCAATGGACTCCGCTCAGTATCAAAACGATTCAAAGAAACCGTTGCAGAGTACTCACGGTAAGGGAAAAAACGTCACTAATAAGGTTGGTGGTTGCACTGCTAGGGCTAGCGGACGATGTGGTAACCGATCCAGTTGTCGCCGCGGAGGTCGTTGAGGTAACGGGGGACGAGGAGCTCCTAGGGGCGTTCTCTGCGGGGTCCTGACCAGCGCCAATGACCGGGATCGGGACGAACTGAGGAGACCTCTTCTTGACGATCCTCTTCAAGTTCAGGTGGCCCCTCTGCACACGTTGGAACTCGCTGCTTGCCTGGACAGCAGAAACAGCGAGAATGAGCGCGAGGTATGCGACAAGGGCATTGCGGGTCGAGCCAAGCATTTTTTGATATACGAAGGGAGATAGTTGGTATACGAGTTGGTCGATGAAAGAGCGATTGTGTGTGCGTAGAGCGTGTGGGTATGTGGCGGGGCGAGGATAAAAATCAGTTTGTCCCAGCTTGAGTGCTCTAATGGGATCCGGGGAAATGGACGCCAAGTTGACGACGAGAGAGGTCCAGCCAAGCCGTCAGGTGGAGTGGTGGGGAGGAAGGAGGAAGGAGTTTGGAGGAGGAGGGAAGAAGAGAAGAATGGCAGGTGGGCGTCTCATCAGTCACCAAGCAACATCAACCAAGCACGCGCTGAGACTCACAATAGAAAGATGGATGACACCTGTCCTACAAGCAACAACTGTCTAGCCAGCGCCCCTTGTGCGTGTTCTGGCGTATATTCTATCCAATGTCCGTCTGCTGTCGCAGCGATGCGTGTTAATTACGTGCAAAAATGAGTGTGAGGCGACAACAACACCACAAATACAGGCAGAAGAAAGGTACAAAGCGATATAAACAACCCTGTCCCTCGCTGTCAAGGAAACTCGCTTTTCTCACGCTCAACCACGTTCCGTACCCGAATACAAAAAAAATTTTTTTACAAAAAAGAAATAGTCCACATCTCAGCTGTATCAAGCGAGATCACAAGCAATAAATGCCAACTAAAAGTCATTATAACCGTCTCTAGGTATGCCTAGCATGGTCATGTCCGTCCCCTTAATTATGACTCGTCAGCGACCAGCTATCAAGCGGTACAGAAGGTGGTGTCACGAAGTCGCTGTCCTTCATACCAGGCCATTGCGGGTTGAACAGCATCTCAAGTGTGTATTGCCCAGCTGGCAAGCTCACAGACAGAACTGTCACACCAGGGTTCTCTTGATCGGGAGCAGGTGGAGGTGGGTCTGACTGAAATCGGACTGCGGGTCCAGTGCTGAACGTCGCTCCATTGGGTGGATTCAACATCGTAATCTTCAACTCCTTTCCATCGAGCTTTAGAGTTGCCGAGGTTCCGCTCGCATCGACGGTAGCGTTGGTCTGCATGCGCCAGTCGACGCTTGCCGAGGCGTCGATTTCATCCCGCAAGAGAACCTGTCGACGCTTGTTCAAGAGCCGGATACCGCGCTTCACCGTTTGACTGTATCAAAGATACGAAATCAATACTGACATAACAACCACCCGCAAATTTGATACTCACGTATTGTTGTAGGCACTTGTCATATCAGTGGTCCAGTAGGCTGTCGAATCATCAGGCACAGTGAACACTGTGCTTGATCCTTGAGCAGTCCCCGAGGTATCATGCTTGACAGTAGGGGCGGCATCAACTCGCTGGTTGACGCGTCCGATAAGGATAGTGTTCTGACCCTCCGTCATCTTCCTATAATATTTCCACCTATCTGCGTCTTGGGCACCACTTGCGAAGTAGTTGGGGGAGCGGTAGTCGCCAGAGCCGAATTCACCTGCCCACCGAGTGCCCAGCGCATCAAGGACGAAATCACCGACATCAAGGTCATTATGGGTCTGGTGATTGTCATTGCGGCCAGCTTTGATAGCGACGAACAGCGCTTGATCATCAGTCCAACTGCTCCGCATCGAAGCCCATTGATCGATATTGTTGTCGAAGAAACGGTCCAGTGGAGCGCCATTCCAGAAAGCGCCACCGACGCTGGGATCGTACCAGAACATGCTCCAGGGTTCAGCAGCATCATGCTGGTCTCGCTGGAACAGAGCGAACTGGGGTTGTGAGTAAGACGTCGCATAGAGGAACATGCAGTTGGCGGTAGTGGAGAATTTATTTGGTCCATGGTCACCGTAATCGAAGAGGGAGGCTGGGCCATTGACGTACATGTGGTAGAAGCCAGTCTTCGAGAAGTTGGGGTTGACATCCAGGAGGCCATAATGGGAGCCAGTCGCAGTGAGGAGTGCGGATGACATTTCGGCGTGACCGGTGGTACCGAAATACCAGTAGTTCGCAGTCTCCGTCCAGCTTCCATCATCAGTGACAGCATTAGCGCAGTTAGCCTTCGCGTTGTCGATGGTAAAGCTAAGAAGTTGGCTAGCAACTCCAGTTGTATCGTCGCCGAGGATGGCGAGGGCACCAAGGGTAAGGCCACCATTGCAAACGCAATTCCAGTTTCCAGTGATATTGTTACTCCACCAACCGTAGGAGGCGTTGTCGGTAAACACAGCCAAACCAGGCTGCAGACCATACCTGATCATGGTCGACCTGATCATACTCTTCTGTTCGTCCGTCCACATATCGTAGAGCCAATCATATGCAATACCAAAAGCAGCGGAAAATTCGGCGCTGTCCAAGAAATGCTGATTGTTCCAACGATCGTTTTCTGGACCAAATGGATTCGTCCCATTTCCAGCAGCATTCTGATATGTACAAAGTCATAAATTTTAAGGCGACAGCACCAACAACAAACCACAACATACCTGGATCTCGGACCAAGCGCGGTCAACCCAACGAGAATCCTTGGTCATGCGGTATACATAAGCAAACGCCTTGATCCTCATCTTGATCTCGCGAGCGTTATCAAGAATGCCACTGTCACCATCCATGAAATATGCGACAGGGGGTTTACTGAAGTAGTCGGTGGCATTGCCAAAGATAGTATCATTCCAACCCTTGAGGTAGGGATCCTTGGCGATAAGGTTGGGAAGAGCATCCCACTTGTAAGAGGGAGCGATAAGACGTGGTCGGTCAGGGCGAACAGAGGTTGGGGCTGGATTAGCGGGTTTGAAAGTTTCTTGAGGCCACGTAACGACATTGTCACTGGCGGGACGGAATGTCGGGGTTGTGAATGCGGCGGCAGTCTGAAACAAACATTATTGTGAGTGAGCTCGAATAAGGCATGGCTCAAAAAGATAAACTTACGGTTGAAGGATAAAGAGGTTCCATATACTTGCTATTCGTTGCTGTGGCAAATCTTGCTTCGTCCAAATTGACACTCGCGCCAGGACTATTGCTGTCGCCACTTGAAGAGCCGCTGATGGCATTCTTCTTGGCTGCCCGGCTACCAAGAACACCGCCAACTACTGCAGCAACAATGACAACGATAAGGACAGGGATGCCAATTTTAATCCAGTTGCTAGTGCCACGTTTGGCAGGGGTTTTTTGCGGTGTAATGTAACCAGTGGACTCTGCGTAATAAGGATCGCCTGCGCCATACGGATGGTTCAAGCCCTGCTGGCTGTTGTTGATGGAATTGTAATTGGCTGCCATGCTGGCGAGCACAGGAGGAAGAGGGAGTCAAGGGAGATGATTAAGGAGAGACTGGGTGGACTGAGCCAAAGGATATAGATTTGCGAAGGAGAAGGGCAAGAAAAGTGAGAGGTTGTGGGAGGTTAGGGTAAGGTAAGAAGTGGTTAGCGGTGGGAACTTGTCGCCTCGAGTTGCCTACGTAACGGAGCGTGACGGTGTCACTCGCCTAAAATAGAATCACTAAACAATAATCCAACTGTCCTTGGAATGCTTTATCCAGTGCATCTATCATGTTTGGGTGTGAGGTTGCGCCTCTCATCGTGAGGTTTACATAGCATGGCAGAGGGCTCCACCTCGGTCGAGTTCAGCAGAGATGAATAACGCCAAGTCTGATCTGCGGGTCAAGACTTTGCCTGTGGGATATTGACTGACTATATAAAGGTCGCTCACAACCTCTGGGGTGGCAAAGGAGCCCCGCATCGGCACATGGGAACACCAAGAGAAATCGGGGTGGGGATGCGAGAAGCCGAAAAGAACTGTAAACATTTGGAAGTACCGGAACATACTGTCTCGAGGAGCAAGTCGCGTACCAAGGACGTATGTCGCTAAGGGCAGTCCACAGGAGATCCGGGCAGCAACACGGACGAGAAAAAACAAAGACGTGAACTTGGATCACTCATCCAGGGATATAAGCACAGCCATCTCTTCTTCGACTCCGCTCTGATTATGCACCCAAGATTTGTATGAGTACTCAGGTAATCAGCTCACAAAGGATGCATGCACCACAAGTCCCACAACGCCGAAGGTTCCATCATAGGAGCATCGTCTCGTTGATGTAAGCCGGCATTCGCGCGCTTCATATCGCTAATTACCTTGTCAACGGGAAACCGGCAGACTTTTCCGTTGCAAGTCCTGCATTGCCACTCAGATCTCGGTTGCAATCGTCCAACTGAGTTGAATGCTTGCTCCGGGGTCCGTCCCCGCATCTGACCTTTAAATACCCCATCCCTCCATCCAAGCCCTCCCCAGCCCATCGTTCAACCCAGGACCACGATGACAGAGTACGACTTCTCCCCGGAAGCTTATGAGCGCTACATTCAGACACAGAACCGTGTCGCCAATTGGATCCAACACACGGAGGAGCACCGACAGGTCTTCGAGGCAGCCGCACCTGGTGCCCCAGGTGTTCCCCCTGTTCCTCGCCGCCAGTCTCCCCCACTTCCAGAACGATACAAATCGTCTCATAGGCCATCTCCGGTCTACCCAAAGCCTCCCATATACTATCGTGCCCCTCCATCATCCTCGTCATCCGAGGGCTCCTTTGTTCATGTACCACCGCCACAAATACGGCGACCCCGTCCTCCCCCACCCCCGATCTATGCTCCTCCGCCCGCTCCGTTCCCAATACAACCACGTCCTTCGCCCGTGGTTGTCAGAGTGGATGGTGACCGCCTTTCTCCAAGTTCTTCTCGACGTCGCCACCAGCGATCCAAATCTCACTCTCAGGCTCACTCTTACCGTTCCCCCCCTCCATTGGTGACACCAATTTACACCTCCCCGGCTGCTTCATCGTTTGTATCCCCTCCGCCGATTATTTACATGTCCCCTCAGGGATATCCAACCCACTCAAGCTCAAGACCTATAATTGTGAGTCCCCGGTCTCCACCTTACTCCCTTCGCCACCACTCTCGAGCTCAACGCATTCTCTTCCTTCCTCCCTGCTTCTTTCGTTTGCTTTTCTTAAGCAGTATGTCTAAACACCTTCACGGATACAGTCTCCGCGTGAACGATACACAAAACCCCCATCGCAAACTCGCAACCTTCGCCCGTTCAATCAGCCTCCAACCCCTCCTGCCACTCTTCTAGGACCTCCGTCATCCAGTGACACACCAACATCAGCCCATCATGCGTCCTCCTCTAATTCCCCCACCTCATTGTCTTCTCCGCCTTCTCCGCCTTCTCAAGCACATCCGAGACTCTACACTTCCGGTCTCGGCGGATCTCATTCTCAAGTTCCCGCTCCCCGGCCGGAGGATCAAAGCCCAAAGCATGACCAACATCGTGCTCAGCATCGTGGGCACCCAAGCATCAGCATTCTCCCAGGTCTTGAACCATACATTAGCCGTAATCTTCAAACGAGTAGTCATTCTCACCGCCCCCTCTACCACCATCCCTACCACGATCAGAGCAGAAGAAGCAGCAAATCGAGTTCTCAATCCCATCCCCAATTACGCCATTCTCCAGTTACCCTTATTCCGCAGCCACGCCCACACCATGGTGACCTAACTTATGAAAGAGCTAATCAGCCCAAATCATCCACTGCCACCATTACTCCCAGTGGCGTTATCTCTGTCTCTGTTCCACCGGCACCTCGATATCCCATAGATGATCGTGAACTCGGATTCTCACCAGACCCAACTAGCGCCCATTTAACTTCTCGCACGAGTGCGAATCCGACTGGTCCGCCTGTTTTACATGCACCTAGACCAGTACGACACCCTAACATACTCAACCCTCGACTTCGTACATCAACGCGTGCTTGATCTTCTTACAAACACCTGTCGACCTCTTGTGGTTTCATATTTGCTCGTTTCCTGCGTTCGCTTCTGCTCCCCGGTCCGATGACTTGCTTGTTTATGCATTCCTCGCGTGTTCGCATCGGCACGTCGGAGGAACAGGCGTAGAGCACCACAAGGACCGGAGATACGTAAAGAGGGATTGGAGGTCTCGGTCGTGCGCTGTGTTGGTACATCAGGGGTAAAACAGGGATAGAACGCGAGATGAATCATGCCGTGGGGGTCAACCGGAGGTCAAGGGTATCAAGATGCACGTCGCGGGGACTCAGCACTCCACCCATCAAGGGTTTTGGTATGATTACAACCTTGCTGCCTAAGGGAAAGGAGCCCTCGGAGATGACCACTGTCTCAATCTTATCGCATCCCGTTCGGTTGTCTCGTTCGGTTGTCGAAGTGGCGAGGATTGATACGGGAATTTCAACGATCTATCTGTTGACGGTGGTTTCGGGAGGTCAAAAAAAATAGAGAGCGAGGTTGCTTGTCGCTCATAGATGCCGAAGATATGAAAAGATGGACAATAACATATCGGTAGAAGCTTGATTTGGTTCATGACAAGACTAGAATTTCCGTTTGTTCTTCGTTCTTTCTTGGGACTTCTGATGGTCGATTCATGCTTCATACAAAAGCATTATGGTTTCCTCACGTTGGCATACTCATCGTTACGATACTCAGCCGGACGCTATTAGGGACATTCCGTACGTAAGAAGGTACATGGGCATAATCCGAAATGGGGACAATGGTGGATAATTGGATACCTGTTAAGTAGATGAGATACTTCTTACTCCTTAGGCCTTCTTTGTCAATTACAGGTATTGCCGAATGTTCACTTTGAGTTCCGTTGTATTAAATCTTAGCCTCTGCCGAACGCCAACGTACCTTCCAGTGTCGAAAAGCTGCAAAGTATGTCACTACATTGCTCATTCACAGGCAAGGCCCCAACCATGGAACCCCTGGTGGGAACTCCGTTTGTTGAGATGTTCCCCACTTCTCTACGCGGGCCACGAGGACAAGATGTCAATATTAGTATTCAACCCTGTCTTCCAATCCAGCTGTATGCACAGTCGCGTGCACACATTCCCCACGTTAACTAAAATACCTCCCACAGGACCGATAAACCCCCCTTAGGTCCTCCGATATCGGGGCTCAGAAGGTCCTCGACGGGTCCTGAAGACCTCGAGACACACAAATTTACCATTCATCGCACTAGAGGCGTGTTGGTGATAAGGGTAAGGGTAGGATCCGGCTCGTCACCTGAGTATCTACGGCAGAAGAAGGACGAAGGGTTCTATGCTGCGGGTTTGTGGCTCCGGGGTTCCATTTCAGTGTCCTCTGTGGAGGTTGGCTTTGCTCAGAACAAGCGAGTTGTATTTGGCATATCATACCCTTCTTTGGCGATATCATATCACTACCCGAAATGTTGAACTCGGAGTCTGGATAGTCCAAATTGGAGACTTCGTTGTTTAGCCTTTGGGAGGTGTCACGGGGCTGAGTGCGAAATAAGCTTTGAAGGTTTGCAAAGTCCTAGATTAGGTGATGGAGTGTCCGTACTTCAGGAAGATTGTCACTCGGGTCAAGTGGGGCAGAATGGTGGAGCTCTTTCTGTCATGCTCCAGTATGCGAGAACAACACACGGTCAAGTCCAAGACCACAAAGACAGAAAGCTCCACTCGGGCAAAAGAACTTTGCCCCAGCCCAGGATAACCTACCTATACTGCCCGATTTGCTCGTAGATACTCTCGACATTATCGTACAATATCTTTTTGATCAGCAAAACGATGTGGATCTGTTCCCATTCACTGTATCTCGTGTCTGTCGCCAGTGGAGGGATACTGTCTTCGACACGCCATCGCTCTGGACTAACACGGCCTCGGCCCGGAGAGCAGGTTCAGCGTTCGCCAATGCCCGATCGAAATTTACTCGAGGGTTGAAGGAAATCCTCCCACCACATTCTGAGAGGATCCGAGAACTCTGTGTCTGCCACTGCGATTGCCACAGACTCAATGCTTTCGCAGCGATTGGCTTCGTAACCTGTCTTCCTACTACCAACCTCGTCGCTGTGGAGATCCTCAAAGACTATGATTTCGACCACCAGGTCAATAAACAAAGGGTTGCTCTCATTGTCCCGACGCCTGGTCCTCCTTGGGTACAAAAGGTCGGGCGTTTATCTGCCCAGGAAGTTGCTTGCATATATTAGTATCCAAGCCCAGTCCGGCATGTCTCGAAATCGACAACGCTAAACGCAGCTCCAGGAGTATGGTGGGAAATGTTGACGACATTGATCCTTCGCCTTGCACTCAACATTCTGATAAGGAGGCACTGGTCCCAATCATGATGCCTTGGTTCCGATTCCTCAGATTGGAATATCACTTTCATCAGTTCCAAGGGTGCACTGGGTGTCTACTGAGCAGCCTCGTCAAGCCAAACCTAGAAGTTATGGAGATTTACATGAAACTTGTAGCTGAAGAGCGGTATGAACAAGCAAGGGTGGATAGGTTGAATCACGGCGGTGTTCTACCCGTGCGCGATTCTCCCGTCCATCGTGCCTTTAACCAACGTCATTAGAACGTGCCGTCTTCATCTCTCCGCCTCGAAAGTGTTGCCGCGCCTCATCGCATCTTCGACCTATCAAGGAGTCTCTTGACATAGGGCATATGTACAATCATTGGGCTTTCGAGCCAGAACGTTTTGAACTGTTGTCACTGGTCCTTCCGAGTGCTTTCAGAGCTATCACCTTTGACCTATCCAACTTGTGCATGACTTCTGTCATGACCCTCCTCCCAAAGCTGAATCGACCCGAAACTCTCAGAATCCATATGCAGCTTCCTATTAGACGAATGGATTCCCGGATTTCCATTCATGTTTTTGGCTCCCGCGATGACCTTGGACATCTAGCTCGCCATGAAAATCGCCTCCCCGTCGGTGAAACCAAGAGTGATCACGGAGGTATCGACGCCTTCGATCGTCACCAGAACCACCTGTAGTGTCCATGGAAGTCGAGTTTTTCGTGAATTTGTGGCGTTCTAGTCTCGGCCCTCTATAGGGCTGACTGAAACGGGTCTTTTCCGTCCCGATGGGTTGATGCTTTGAAATGGTGTGCCCTCGTGCATTCACACCAACTTGGATGTCCGGGATGAATTGAATACACAAAACTGGGATATCTTTATCCATTTTTAATACGATATACCCAAATCCTCCCCCTCGTCCCGAGGACCACAATGACCTTTCCGTCCATTCCCATGGCTGCGGTCTGTACCCTTACTCTGATCGGTTCTTCATCTTCATTCTCTCCTCTTCCTTTACCCTTCCTATTATCCTTGCTGCGACTCGCGCCAAGTCGCTCGGCGCCAGTAGGACTGTCAATTTGCATCCGATCATCTTCTTCACCCCCTGCATAAGCTGGAGTGAACTCAGGCGCAGACTCGAAGACCAGGTCCTGTTCGTCGAGGGGTACGTCTAGTGCCCATCCTGTGATAGGTGGCGGAGTATCCCTTTCAACAAGACCAAGGTTCCACTCTGAAATTCCAGATATCGCGGGTTCTTCTGCTTCAGTTGTTGGTGATGCCCGTGTTTCCCCGGACGTAGCGGATTGTTTGTCCAGAGGAAACCTCGAGGGCAGTCGGATGGGCAAACTGGGAACATGGACGAGCGTGACCGTACCGGCGTATTTCTTGACTTTGCCCTCCCGCGACGCCTTTGTTTGCACAGGAAGTTCATCAGGCGGTAGGAGGGATACGGGTTCGTCGTGATTTCTGTCGACAGACTTGGCACCGGCTCGTGTTTTGGTAATCCCTTTATCCCTCGCCTGGATAGCACTTTCGATAATGCTGTCGTCCTTCGTCTGTCGACTAGTTGAAGTACGCTCTTGTGACTCCTTTCCTTTCTCGTTTCGATGCCTTAAAAAAGGAAGTCCAGCAGGGATGACGCAGAGCGCGAGAGGATCATGTGTTGGGGATTGATACAGATTAACGACTGGCGATATCAATTGAAGGCGAAGGTCGGGGAAGGACGCATTTGCCATCATAGTGAAAGAAGCTGCGATGTCGTTGAGTCAAGTAAAAAACACACGGTTGGCATGCTGCTGCTCACCGCTTTCCTGATAGTCCTAGTACAATGTCCTATCAGCGGGGAATTGGAGGTGAACGTAACTAAAAAACGGACTGAAGCGCATCCACGGAGGACTGTTTGTGTTTGACCCTCCGCTCTCAGACTGTCGTATATCGGGGGAAAGAACCTGTTCAGAGCTAACCACCTCCAAACAACGACTTCGCCGGGTACCAGATGTGTGCTTTTGTTCTCCACATCATTTGGCTCATCGCGTAAAATGGCGGATGGGCAGTGTGAGATGAGGGTATCGTGTGACAGCCATCGCACGGAGAGGACTCGTGAACGGTGGATCCGGCTACTACTGAACAACGGTTTGTCTTCTCGCGTTATTTGCTTGGAGTTACGTGGATAAACGTGCCAAATTTTAACGCAACGGTCCATCTGCGTATAGTTTTTTTTTGGGTCATTCTGGGCCACAAGAATTATTGAATAACCTACTCCACAAGTGGCAATGATTGGGTAAAGCGGGTGAAAGCTCTGCGCAACGTCATTAAACTGAAGCCATTTTAATTATCCTCTAAGACTCACGGCGCTCAGAACGGCTGCTTCATGGCCCCCAGATCTTCCGCCCATGAGCACCACGATGCATCTTCCGATCCCGCTACCTTCCGATTCATTCATATGCAGTCCATGCGGAGCACCAGCTCGGCTTGGTAGGGTTCCAGGCGGCCAGTGAGGATTGACGTCACGATCCTTGCGACCTTGATGGGGGGTGAGAGTGAGATCGTAGATTCGCGTCGAATGATCCCTTGAGGTACTGCAGAACAAGTTCGGCACGGAAGGATGAACTGCAAGTGAAGTTATGGGCTGAGGCACTTATATCAGTGAACGAAATAAGCTCAAGAGCCAGGGAGATCGTACACCGCCGTGTCCCCGTAAGTAACTAGCCAGGCCTTTGCGAACGGGGTTGTAAATCCATAGGAGACTTCCTCGGGAGAAGATGAGCATGGGCTCTCCGATCGCGTTCGGAGATAGAGCCCAAGCAACATTAGTGGTATCTGAGTGGATCAATTTTACTTCTGGTGTCTGGTCGGGACCATAACCATCGGTGTAAATCTATGATAGGTGGAAAACGTACCTCTGGCATCTTGATCACAAGTGGACGTTTTCTTCGTTTCAGCCACAGAATATAGACCTTGGTGTCACTGCCAACAGCGATAGCATCTCGGAAATCGTCAATGGTACCATTCCATTTTGTGAGGTTCTCTTCAGTGGCCAAAGAACCACCCCACAACGTGCTCAAAGAATTCTCGTCCCAGGGAAAGAAAGCAACGGTCCGCAGGGCTTCTGCGTTAGGATCCTCAAGCTGTTGGAACGTGTCAACACAGGTACCTTGTGAAAGAGGTCGTTTTTCTTACTGCGAACTTCTTATAAAGCCGAAATGGGTGGTCATTAGCGAGATTTCGATACCAGGGCAGTCTAGGTTGCTCTTCGTCATACTCGGGTTGACTCTCGTCCTCCATGAGCAGTAGTCGGAATACCGCGGTCAAAAAAGAGGGATGATATTATGCCCATCGCCTGATCTTCCCATCCAAGGCGCTGAGAGATAGTAAGAGACGCCCAACAAACCCAAACCCTAGACCAGGGTTCTCCCAAGCAAGGCAAGAGTCTCCAGCCAATCAGGGACTTGCGAATCCGAGCCCGTCCATTCCGTCCAACTCTCATCTCCTCCATCCTAAATAATTGCCAACCCAGTCCCCCCTCATGGCCAACTCTACCGACATCGAGACACCCACAAACCTCTACGAGCCTAAGCAAACTCTCCCATACGCCACGCGCGTCGGTCTCCAAGCAGCCGCTGTCGGTACCTTCGTCAGCACCCTTCAGAATGCTTTGAGCACCCATTCACGAGGTGCTATGGGCTTCCTTACGCGGACAGGAGGAACTATCGGGTTCTTCGGTGCGTGGTGTTTTTTCTGTTATCCCTTGAACCTCTAACGGGTACTAACGAATATATGTCTACTTGGTTTCGGGATGAACAGGTGCTATGGGATTCACTTTCGCGTTCACCGAGTCTTATGTCGCCAACCAACGACAGAAGGATGACCCTATTAATGGTGCATCCGGTGCTTGCGCAGCAGGTTTCCTTGCCGGTGTTCGCTGTATGTTTTAATAGCCTTATTGAGCAATCCGCGACTTTTTACATATCATTAACCCGACAGCACGTTCGCTACCAATGGCCATCGGTGGTTGCGCTGTCCTTGGAGCTGTCATGGGTGCATATGACTACACCGGTCAGCTAGCGGGAGAGCCAGGGCTTACACTAGAGGAGAAGCGGAAGAGGTTCTTCAAGCCTGGAACACCCATCCCGGACTTGCCCACAGTGTCTTCAACCTCGGAGTAGACGCCAACGCGTTCTGCTTAGTAGAAAAATAGATATCCTACCACTCTTTTCGTTCTGAGTCGACCGGTACTTTAAGACATTTTCGAACCATTGAGTCCTGTGGTGCAATCTATTGATATGGAAAGCGAGAATATTACGCGGAATTAAAAAAAATCACTCGGGCTAAGGAGAGAACATCAAAGAGGTAGAGAGCAGGACTGAAGCAATGCAATGGCAAAAAAATACGTCAACTCTCTTTGGGACCGTTCAACAACTTATCGTATCTTTCTACAACTTCCAAGTGATGTCGGGTGTAGAATTCATCCCAATTAGCTGCTGATTTACACTTGACCTAAACATAAAAGTTAACGACTTGACTTCAAGAAACAGAGAGGTGCAAAACACCTTTTGTTCCAATCTGGCCCAGACTTGTTCCTCTGGCTCGTCCCCTGAATCTCCACCATCCAAAAAGAATTGAACCACAACTTGCATGTCTTCCTCCTCAGCTGGCGTTAACTTCGACCCATCCTGTTTCTCCCCGTTGGCGCTCGTTATCTTGGTAGGTGCTTCAACCCTTTGAGTAGGCTCATCAACCTCCATGGATGTAGGCGCACGGGAATCCCTTTCGTTCTCATTCCCGCTCACCACCTCTTCTTTCCTTACCCCCTTTGGGTCTTCCATTATATGATCCTGATCTCGTTCCTGATCTTTTTCCTTCTCCTTTCCTTGTTCCTGTTCTAGCTGTATCTTCCTCTGTTGCTCCTCTTCCCACCAACTCTTCTCCTTCCGGTGTGCAATCCCACCTCTCTTCCTTGCTTCCTCGTACTGAGTCCGGAATCCCATAGTCAAAAACGTGCTCCACGAGTTCGGTGGATGGTGTCCAAGCTAGCAAAAAGAAAGCATGTTAACCTCATGCAATTGATCTAACACATCCCAACAGTACACACCTTATTGTGCAAAGCCCTCGAAACCGCAGTCTGGGACATATCCGGATCTCGCTTGAACAACACAAAAAGATATTTCTCAGCCCAATCTTTCTCTTCCTGGGTATATGAATATCCCTGCATCGTTTTCTCTACTCGCGTAGGTGGTGTCGGCGACCGATCCCTTGGGTAATAACTAGCCTTTTTCTTGGTTTTCGTAGCAGTAGACGATGATGCTGACGCCGAGGCGGAGGTCAAAGCTGCCGCCATCGGGGGCTTCTTGACCGACGATGTTGAAGATACTGAGACTTTCCCCTTTTCCGTTCCCCTTTCCTTGCCCTTTAATAGTGTCTGATCCGGGGACTTCGGTTTGGGTGTAGCCGAAGTACCCTTCTTCACCGTTGTTGGGGTTGGGGGAATAGGGACGGGTGGAGGTGGTGGTGGTGGATTTTCTGGTGTCCCAGACCTTGCAACATACTTGTACATTTCAGCCTTCTCCTTCGCCTTTCTCTCCGCCCGTTTCGCGTTTTTTGCTAACCGCCTCGTCTCAGCCTCCGCGGCACTGCTATATGCGGACTTTTTCTTCTTGAGATTCTGTTTCGTATTGAAGAGATACTTCTCAAGGTTTTCGGGTATGCTACCTTGATTGACGGCGTCGAGCACAAAGTGGAACGATACGGCTGGCGTGTGGGTTATGTGTGCATTGCTTAGGAGTTCTTTGAATGTTGTTGAACGGGAGTAGAGCACTGCATAATCTGCGGTTGAGATCTCGCTGGTCAAGACACCACCATTTTTCTGCATAGAGCAGGCTGCTCAGCCCCGCATACATGTGAAATATCAGAATACACACCTTGATCGCCCGTACCACCTCCAGTCTGTCCTTCAAATCCACTTGCACGAAGAACTGAGTCGGCGTTCCATTGCTGACGAACAACTTGTCCGCTGAATCAGTACTCGTGCTAGGCCTTGGCACCTGACTTGGACTTTCATGGGGGTTACGTGAGGGTGTAGTATACTGCAGGCTCGACTTCCTCGCTTTCCTCTCCTCTTTCCCCCCTTTTCGCCTTTGCTTCTCCTCCACCTTCTTTTTCTTCATCACTAAACTCGCCAACGGAGGTTCATCGTCATCCTCGTCGTCCTCCACATCCTCGTCCGCCGGCAATTCGTCAGTCCCGCCATGTTCCACGCCATCCGATTCTCGCTTCCGTTTTATCGAAGGCTGCAAGGGTGAAGGTGAATGTGGTGCCGGGACAGGCAAGGATAATCTCGGCGACTCCGTAGCTCCTCTGCTGCCACTTGCTGCATATGATCCTTCCCGCACGGCAGTCCCACTCCCAGAGCTCCCAGAGGTCGATTGTGCCAATCCTTGCTGCTGTTGCTGCATATGCGGGGGTATTGTGCCCGGAAACATCGGCCATTGGCCCATAGGCATTCCTCCAGGTATCGCACCATACATCTTCATGATATCCATCAAAGCCGTTGCAAAGTTCTCCTGCATCTGTGGCACTATTGGGGGAGGTGATTGAGTAGTAATCGGCGAAGAAGCACCCGCTTGTGGTTGCTGAGCGAACATAGCAAGCATTTGTGGGGGGAATTGCATCATGTTCATGCCCATGTTAAATGGAGGCACGGTGCCATTTGGCATCGCAAAAGGCATAGTAGGAAGAGCCTGTTGTTGTTGAGCAAATACCGACATAGGATCCGTCGCTGATGGTGAGAACATTGGCGTCGACTGGGGTTGTGACTGGGGCTGTTGATGCATGCCTTGTGTGTGTTGCGAGAAATAAGGTGTGGATGTACTTATTCCATCAGGTGCGGGAGGTGTTGATGAAGTGTTGATTGGCGGAAGGGTTTTGTCAATGGAAAGCGTTTTTGCAGGAGCGTCTGATATCTTGCGCGGTTTTGGCGACATCGCCGGTACAGAGGGGGTTCCAATGGGTGTGTCACGGGGAGTAGGAAGAGGGCTTCTTCAAAGACATGAATGCAGGATTCCGAGTGACATTACACAGAGAAAAGTACGCACTTTGACACCACCTCTCCATCATCAACATTGGCCGTAGGTCGCAAGATCGGGAGGCCATCGTCATGGGTTAGGCAATCACCCCAATTGTCATCTGCCAATAAAGGCTTCCCAGCAGAAACACATTTTGCAACCCAAGTATAGCTCAACACGACTTTGTTCTGGTCCTTGCCCCATTCGCGTATAAATTCCTTGCCCTGCCACGAGTCCGCGTCCACCAGAATCACCTGCGCATTTTTTGGATCGCTGCAGATGGTAGCATCGTGTTTCTAAATATTGATGGATGACATGAGTCTGGAGTCTGGGGTTGTCGCGCTTTTCACACCTTCAGGTTCCGGATGAGCCTTGGGCGGTTGACAATGCCGCCAGCCTCCACGAAAATTTGTATGCGTCGACCATCTGGATGATGGAAGAAGGGAGGCTCGAGGGCAGTTTGTGTTGATGATGGTGGAAGACCTGACATATTTTCGGATACAAGCTATGGGTCAGGCATGCTGCTGCCTCCGTGGGTGACGCGACTTGTGTCACACCTATTTATCAGTTTCCTGGACACAACATGCCCAAAGCGGCTACAACTGGATTTCAACAGCTAATCCTATCCCCCTCACTCTCATTCCATCTTCCCACTTCAGTCCATGTGTAGATCCATGCTTATGATCATGGCATGGTGGCAATAAAATTGAACATGATACAGCAAAAAAATGTACGAAAAAAAACAGCCACTTAACGGTAACTGTCAGGGAATACACGTCAGATCCACCAAGACATATGTCAGTCATAATTGCCCCATACCTCTTTTGCCTGCGAGCACGCGCACCAGCACCACCGAACTTCTTGGGCTCCATCCGTCTGGGATCAGCAATAAGGAGGGTACGATCGTATGCCACGAGCTTCTTCTTCAACTCCAGCGAGCTGTAGGCGTCAATGTACTTGGCGTAGTACGCAACGAGGGCCTTGGCGATGGCCTGGCGGATAGCATAGACCTGCGATGTATGTCCACCACCCTTCACCCGCACACGAATATCAAGGACTCCGAAGGCGTCCTCGCCAGCGACCAAAACGGGCTCATAGACCTTGAGGCGGAGGATCTCAGGCTGAACGAGATGGATAGGAGAACCATTGATGCGGATGAGACCACGGCCCTCTTTTGCGTGAGCGACTGCGGTAGCAGTCTATGTAGATATCCAATACACGTCAATCTTCGCTTTCGTCGTTGCACGGGAATGACATGCCTTCTTTTTACCAAACGTCTGAACGGCCTTAACTTGTGATGCCATTTTGTGGGAAGCCGACTGTGGGCAAGCTAGGGCACCTAAGCACTGGCTAGAAGAAGCAACATAGAGAGTACATACCTTGTTCTTGAGGTCGTCGAGGCCGGCGTCGTCGATAATATTCCACTCAGGGCAGGGCAGGGATTGGGTGGCTTGGGGCAGCTAGGTAGTTCCTTCGGAAAATGCCGATTGGCGGAAGCTGACTAAGCATTGTTTTCCTCCGGGTTTACTGTTCCGGTTCGGGTATTCCGTTCTCAGCTGACCGCGAATGCTCACCACGTCGTTATGTTCGCAAGGACAATAGGAAACGTATGTGTTGTTCAGAATTCCAAATTTCTATGCCGACTCTTACTTTCTAGACCTCACGGCTTATCTCTCACAACCTTGCGTCGTCATCGCGAACCACAGTCGCGCGTCTGTCGACGGCAACAGAAACTGTTGCGTCAACGTCTACTCCTACATCCTCTCCTGCCGAAGGTTAGCCCTACTACTTGTTTATAGTCTAGCTTTTAACAAGTCATCTTCCAGCTACACCCCTCTCACGCCCTATCATCCTCTCCCTCACACAACCCCTCCGCCGTAAACCTTCCGACCCGAAACACGACCAACATGTTGTCTCCCTCGACCCCACAGTTTTCGACCACCCCATCCGCCGAGACATCCTCCACCTCTGCGTAACACATTACCGTGACTCCCTCCGCCAAGGCTCTGCCAATACCAAAACGCGTGGCGAAGTCGCCGGTTCAGGTCGTAAAATTCGTCCTCAAAAAGGTTCCGGCAGAGCCCGTCTTGGCGATGCTCAATCCCCCATGCTCGTCGGTGGTGGTGTCGCCTTCGGCCCCAAGCCCCGCGACTTCAGCACCAAGCTGCCTAGGAAGGTTATCCAGATGGGTATGCGTGTTGCGCTGAGTGCTAGGATGCGGGAAAACAGGTTGGGTGTGATGACGAGTTTGGATTGGCCTTGCGCGAAGACTGGACCTTTGTCGAGGAAGATTGATGAGCTCGGCCTCAGGAAGACGCTATTCATTACTGGAGAGGAGACTGCGCCGCTTGGGCTTTCAAGAGCCATTGCCAACATACCTTCGGTCAAACTGGTCACTGCCAAGGACACTAACGTGTACGAAATCCTATATTGGCCACGAGTTGTTCTGGATGTGAAGGCCGTTGAGTACTTTGAACAAACGTTAAAGAAGGAGGTCCCTCTACTTCCACTGCCCCTCCTCGAGTCGAATGCTGCTTAATCTATTGTACTTATTCGGGTATCTTTGGTAATTGACGATGCTACTTAGATCCGGTATTGCGAACAAGCTGGGCCCTGTCACTTTCCTCGCTAAGATGCACCGAAAGGAAACACGCCACATCACGTAAAGATGGCTTTTCATGATGAAGGTGACGGCTCGATCGACACGTTGGGTCGAGTCGGAAATCCGCATCGCAGGCAACCCACTCCCTTGCCTACTCATAATCCACCCAATACTCTCCCAATTTTGAATCAACCAATCACTCAGCACCGACCATAAAATAGACTTAGAAACCCGGTGCGAATTGACCTGTGGCGTGGGGATTGAACCAGATCAGTCCGCTGATTTTATCCCTATGACAGTCACCAGTTACTATCTCAATTTCTCCTCTACCATCAAAATTGGAACATAATCTTTCAAGGAGTATGAATGATGACAGATGTTGGTTGCATTTTATGAGACAATAAATAAATTCAAAACTGGACCCCCTTATTATTTTTGAATCCGATCCTGGGTCGCCCATTGGACCTCACTTCAGGTTCAGATCAGAAAAGAAAAAGCAAAAAAAAAGGCTGTGCCAGTGACTTTCTGTACTGCATGTGGCAATGTCCAACTGAAGGGTAACACTACCTCGATGCTGGATCAAGGCTGCAGTGTAGACTCTCCCATTGCCATCCGCACTGCTAAGCCTGTTGAAATGATCAATGCTCCAGCACGATTCCGTCAATGACTCCCACCCCATTAACCTTGTTTCGAGCCGGTGGTCCCGTTCACCGAAAATCGCCCACCGAAACCCAAACTCTCCTGCTGATTCCAAAATAATCCAAATGATTTCACATCGAGCTTCCATCTCCTGACATTCATCGGTCCCTTCCACAACGATTAATCTCCGTTACCCTAAGCCAGCCCCTTGTGCCAGAAGTTCCTTAAACGGTGTAACAATGAGCTTTCGGAAGCACACTTTCAGAGATTTCGAAACGAGGGCGGGGTTCCGACGAAGTCTAGCATCCAACAGATCGCTATAAGGGGGAATGTGAATGGTCAACTGGTCGGCGAGTATAGTGAAACATCATCTATCCCGTGAGCCCGAGAAAGAAGAATGTTGCAGTCACTTGATCTTCGAGCATTTCTGGGTCAATGTCGACTTGGGCCTATTCAGCCGGGTCACCGAGAACGGAGTATCCTCCTGAAGACCCCATATCAGTGATTTTTTCCAGCAAACTCTTCATCCTGTGCCTTTGGGATGGAGTACAAAGCGGATTCACGGACTGTAGAATCGTACGAGTCACCGGAAAGCGAGGCATAATGGAGAATCCTGAGCACTTTACGTTCATCAGCACCACACTATATGCCTGAGATGGATGCTCCCACCACTTCCTTCGCTCTCATTTCGGTCCACCAGGGAGTAATGGTTAAAAACAAGATTGCTGGCGCTTGAGAGGATTGCCATGCAGGGAGGTCGGGGTCCAATAGGGAGCAGGTTTGGGTAGTGAAGGTTGCGTTCTGAAAGGACCAGCAATGACATCCAATGCTGTTGAAAGGCTGTTCGAATGCCGTCGAGTTCGCCAGCACTATCATACAAACGCTCGGTATTGGCACCCTATAGGGAGACAGCGGTTGCATGATATCTGACTCTAAAAAATGTCGAATTGCTACCAAGTGACGCGACGCTCGTCTTTAAAAAGTTCGGGAACGTCTCCTCCTCTTTCCCTGGTATCATCCCATATACTGCGAGGTTTATCAGAATAAACCACAGTCAACCGAGTCCCGCGGCACTCGACAAACGATACGACCGCATCCAAAGCCAAAGCCAGCTTTGGCAGATAGACAGTAACCGGTCCATCTAACATTGCCAAAACTCCGCCCAACCAGCCACACACCTCTTCTGAGATCGTCAGTTGGTCATCTCCATCTGTCCACACGCCAGAATAATGCACCGTAGTCGACCTCGTTTCCATGAACTTCGAGACTTGATCGTTCGATGCCTCTACCCTATCGCACCACCATTCCACTGGTGAACGGATCGAGACGGGGCAGCCAGTTGGGGACGAAGCTAGGAGTAAAAACCGTAGGGGTCCAGCACCACCCTGCTCCCCGGAGCCTGACTTTCTCGAGTTGAGAGGATGGACCGTTCCAAGCCTGGACGGTCAATGGGTGGAAGTGACCGAGGCTACGGAGTGGTGTGATAGAAAGAGAACTCGCGTAAGGCAAATTGGTGTCAAGGACTTTGAGATTTGGTAGGTGGAAAACGGGAAGGAAACATGGGCAGTGTCGAATGTCGTTCAGTAGTGGGATTGTGACTGAGAAGTATTGTAGGGATGGGATTTCAATCAAGTCCAGGATCTGGTATGTGTGGAGTTCTTAAGTCTCGGGACACGTATGGGGTACGGAATTCAAGGCAGAGGGTTTGTATGTTTCGTGTCGAGCTGAAAACCATGCGATAGTCCGCCAGACTGAGGTAAGCGTCCCAAAGTTCGAGGGTGGTGAGAGAGGAGAGATTGGTGGGGAATACGTATATGCATTTTCCTGGACTTACGATGTGTCTGAGGTTCGGAGCTTCTGGAAGGGTGGGCCGTAAGGTCTGATAGACCAGAGTTGTACTCGAATTTATGTGGGAAGTGGATATAAACTGAATGCAAGTTGCTTGTGGTAAGACCTGCAAGGCCGGATAACAGTGGTTTTAAACTCGCAAGTGAGCTGAGATAGAGTCCGAGGGCCCTGCAAACGATGGATATGATTTGCGATAGCTTGTATCTGAAGTTCAACTTGATGTCTCCCCGCTTGTAGTAGAATAGGGGCTACCCGCAAGTCCATCAGGACGCAGCAGGATGGGGGGGACGATTTCTGAAGATAAGGCTCAGGGTGAAATTGGTCGATTGGGGTGAAGGTGGCCGTGGTCCAGAGTGGCAGCATGTCAGTGAACGCGTTCCTCCAGTGTCGACACACCGCGGAGAAAACGACGAGAGGATGCTTTCCAAAACATTCTGGTTCCCAGTCAGCTGCAACAAGGCGATAGAGTTCGATGAGGATGTCCAGAGGGATTTCGGTCGCCATTCGGTGGACCTGTTGCGAAGTAAGCACATAAGTCTGTGCGTAACATTTGGGAACTTGCCGGCGTTTTCAGAGCAGGGGATGACTTTAGTGGATGTTGACGTGAGCGGCTAGGGGTTGTTTGTCAAGCTCAGGAAAGCAAAGGATCCGTGCCTAACAGGATCATGGCAGCGGTTGGATCACTTAATGTACTTGCATGGGTTGGTCTTAAACAAAATACAGAAACAAGAGAAACTAGGCCCGCCTAGAGTGTATCCTCCTAGACGAGGAACATATACCAATTCATAACCTTGATGGAAAACACGCCATTTAGCATTGGAAAGTCTGAACTTGGCAGCATGCTATTGCGGACCGCTGTTGGCCGAGGTGTATCAATAAGTACTTGGCATGCAACCAGCACCTTCTCCGTCTGCTGGCCGGGGGGACGTCGTCTTGCAACCTGCATACTTTACATCTGTGCTATATGTTCAAGCTCTCAGAGACGATATCTCGACTTTGACAGACCTATACCGAGACCGGTACCTCAAACGCGATCCCACTACATCCCCTTTTGTAGTGTTCAAGCAGCTATGGGAGTCAGAGGGCTGGAGTTGGCTTCACTTCAGGATTTTCGATGATCGTACTCGGGAGACGTTTTTACTTGTGACTATGAGACTTTTTCTTGGTGCGGTGTCTCTGGTACTAGCATAGTAGAATTTCTCTCAAGGATGTCTAGAACGAATTATTGATGGCGATCCTGTGGCTCGAGTTGTCGGGCTCTTCGGCGTGTATGTCTTTTACTATACACAACCTGACAGCACAGCGCCGAAGCTTCGGCGAGTCAATCACATCCCGATTCCTATAGGTGTGTCCCACAAACTTAAAGAGGAGCGTAACTAAGACCAGCAGATCATTTCGGGTCTCTAACCAATCTTTCTGATATTTTATCTTCTCTGGAGCTCGCGCCCTTGCGAGAGCCAGTCCTTTATATTACTTCTACCATTGTTCGGGATGGCGTATTCTACATTCTCCCGTCTTCGGACTTGGGTCCGGAGAACCCGCGACACCTTCCTCGAGAGGTACTTATCGACGCCTCGTCGACGCTTCCGCAACTGGACTCCGAGGCGCCGAAAAAGAAAGGACGACCTTCGCGACGGGACAAAGCCAAAAAAGCAAGAGTTGCGCTTGAGACTTTGAATAGCTGGCTTGACTCGGCATCCAGCAATCCTTCCAGTGTATCTAATGATACTCCAATACCGCAGAGGGATCTCGCCCAGTATCAGACGGATAAAGAGGAGTTGATCGCAGCGCTGAGGAATTCTGGCAACGAGGATGCAGTAATAAAAGCCAACATGCTAATTTTAGAACGGCTGCGGGAAGCTCAGGCTGGTGAGACTGAGAGTGACGGACAGGGCGGTCGTAGATTTGGGGGCGTGGTGCGAGTGGAGAGAGCGGTGCAGGAGCTGGGCAACGGGAGCGGAGTGCTTGGGTTGCTGGAAGGATTGGGTAGGGCGGAATGATGAATTGCTGTTCGCAGGGTGATTGTTGTTCTCAGGCAAAGTCCGGTGTCAGACATGTGCATTTGTAAGGGTTGCGACTGTAACTTTCATCACAACCATTTTGTTCTCCTCCCTCCTGAGAGTCTGTCTTTATCATGTCTACACCCCCGCATTCGCTGGGGCCAAATGCACAGCGCCGTTATTATCCTGTGGCCAGTAATGCCAGCTCTACCGCCAGTCTCCTCCCGCCCTCATACCAAGATATGCCCCGGCGGCAGTCTCCCACTAATCTAGCCCCCCCTCAAGGCGGCGGTTTTCACCCAAGTTCTGCAAGGCCGAAGAATACTCCCCCGACTCTGAGATCAAGTGCAAGCAACAGTTCGCTCGTAAGTTCCGTCTATCGACGCCTTCATTGCCAAGCCATTGCCTATAACGTTTTACCCCACAATGCATACTCAACTCTCTCTTTTAGAATGACTCTGGTCCATATGCTGCCGCTGTCCCAAACTCCAATTCACCGTCCGTTGCACCCTCGATATCTGACAAGGTGCGGTCCATTGTTTGGTTGCCAACGCCGTAGTGATGTGGAGTGATCACACAGTTTTCGCTGGCACCCGATCCCTACGTCTGGGGCTCGAACATATCTCCTAACCAGCCAGAACCTGACGACTATTTGCACAATCCCGACCCCCGGCGAGACCGAAAGAACGATTCAGGAGGAACAGTGTTCACGTACAGGGGGTTGACCAACGTTGGATGTCTGACCATACTCATCACGGGACTGGTGACCCTCTTGTGCGTCTCCCTCACACAACCTCCTATGCTTGTTCTAACTATGCCATTTCAGTGCTGGCTACCCACTAATAACTCACTTCACCAGGCGTGAAATGTCGACGAATGGGGGCTTCAACCTAGGAGGTATCAATGCGACTGGTCAGGTGGGTTCCATCACATTCTGTCAATCATGACACGAAACTCACTGCCACTCAGATTCCCGAGATGCCGGGAAACTGGGGACTCATCGACATAGAAACTCCTCGTGAAGTGTACACCAAGCCTGGGTATCTCGACCCTAGTCAAGAGATGCAGCTCGTATTCAGCGACGAGTTCAACACTGACGGACGATCCTTCTATCCCGGCGATGATCCATATTGGGAGGCGGTTGATCTGCATTATTGGCAGGTGAGCATTGCCTTCTTCTGGTCCAAGGAACTTAGTCGACCATGACTTCATAGACCAATAACATGGAGTGGTATGACCCAGAAGCCATCACAACCAAGGACGGTTATCTTCAGATCACACTGTCTAGAAAAGAAACACACGAACTGCACTTCCAGGGGGGGATGATGTCGACGTGGAACAAGTTTTGCTTTACTGGTGGCATTCTCGAGGCATCTGTCCAGTTGCCTGGCATGAACAACATTGTTGGGCTATGGCCGGCTCTCTGGGCCATGGGAAATTTGGGTGAGAACATTCACGGCTTGTAATAGAATGCGATCCGATTTGTGATTCTGTAGGTCGAGCTGGCTACGGTGCTTCCCTGGAGGGTATGGTAAGTCCTAATGCCCTGGCTGCATTAAACGTCATTCACAAAGGAATACTCCAGTGGCCGTACACCTACGATAGTTGCGATGTCGGTACTGCCCCAAACCAGACCTTCCAAGGAATGCCATTAGCTGCAACAGTAAATGGCGACTCTAAATACAATGGGGTTCTTTCTTTCTTGCCCGGTCAGAGGCTATCGCGTTGCACCTGTCCGGGCGAGTCACATCCCGGTCCGGTGCACAAGGACGGAACGTTTGTTGGGAGGTCCGCACCAGAAATTGATGTGTTCGAAGCTCAGGTAAAGTCGTGCGACATTTCGAGAACGTCATCCCACCAACATTCTTCATCAGGTTACTGGGAAGCCCTTGACTGGCCAAGTTTCACAATCTGCTCAGTGGGCGGTAAGCTTCAACTTGAAAAACAATGTATTTTATTAACACCTTTTCCCAGCCTTTCAATGCCGCATACGAATGGTTCAACACATCGGACAATCTTATTATTCCTGACCCTTCGATCACATCCTTGAACTCATATAAGGGAGGTGTTTTCCAACAAGCCTCATCTGGCGTCACGGAGACGAGTGAGGTTCTTGGCCTTTCATCCTGTTTATCCGATATTGAACAAAGCGATATAGATCAAGGATGTTATGAGCTCACCCAGGGTTGTTTCTCGGTTTACGCATTCGAGTATAAACCAGGTGTGCTTCAAATCACAAACGTTTTGTTAGCCTTGTTGTTCATCTTTCTGTTTTACAGGTTTTGATGATGCGGTTAGTTTCTCTCGCTTTGTAGGCAACGTACACAAGACTAACATTGTGACTAGTACATCACATGGATATCGGACAGCAAGATCGCATGGACCCTGAAAGCAGCGGGCATGGCAGCTGATGATCGAGTCCAAATTGCTGCTCGACCTGTACCCCAGGAGCCGATGGTGCGTTTCCTTTCAACCTGGGACTTAAGCATGTAGCTTATTGTGTGGTGCTACGCAGTATCTGATCGTTAACTTGGGCATGTCGACGAACTTTGGCGATGTCGATATTGAGCACCTGCATTTCCCGACGACGATGAAAATTGATTGGATTCGTGTATACCAGCCCTCGGATAAGATCAACATCGGTTGCGATCCAAAAGACTTCCCGACGCAGGCCTATATTAATCAGTGCGTATGAGACTTTGGATCAGGTTCGTTGTTACTCATAGATATGACAACAGATACATTGAAGCCTATACCAATCCTAATCTTACAACATGGGTCGACGATTACAAACAGCCTTGGCCCAAGAACAAGTTCCTTGGGGAGTGTTAAGCCACTCCATCATCAAGATTTCGCACAAGTTCGGCCCATCCACCGTCCCATCGCATCATACATTGGAACACACCCAGCTTATTTACGTACATGGTACATGAGGGATATATGTATGAATATCTTTATTTCATTCAGTCCCCTTCCCGTTTCTCGCTTCTCATCTTCTCCTTACTCTTTTTCATTTTTCCATGTCAGACAGATGATGTTGTATACCCTCTCCTCTCCCTCCTTCCTTTTGCTTCCCTGCCCCGCTTTTGTTTTAAATCCTGTACTTGGACCGGTTTGGTTGCAGCTTCCAACAACTTTCTTTTCCCTTGTCCTTCGTTTGCTCGGTCCTCTGCTGTCACTGCTGTTGGTCCACCTGGAGTTAACCACGCACAAGCGCACAGGACTTTACGTTCTTTCTTGACTTTACCTCGTCATTGGAACTGTGAACCTACTGGATAGATTATTTAGCTGCATGCAGCTTGTTGTGTGCGGTCCTAAGTGCCCTTATGTCACTCTTGTCATCCATCACTCGTCTCGATTTGCAAAACTTACTTGTTTTTTGATGTTAGTACGTTCATTTTTGGGTTGAAAACTTTTCAATATATACCGTTAAGTAGAGAGTCGTGTGCATGGTGCCATCCTCAAGCCTGATATTCAGGAGACGCTAATATAATGGCGAGAAATCGTAGAGCACATTGAAATGACTTGGGCTCGTCTATTGGAATGTGCCAGCAAGTTGATGCAAGAAATCAAAGCTTCTCTAAGATAGAAATGATATATATGAATAGTCGTCAATGAGGTTAGAACATATCATGCGTAAAAAGATATTGTGTACGCAGCATTGTCAGCTCCAAAGCAGTGAAGCCTTAAAATACCGATGGAAACCAAGCAAAGTTGTTGCTTCCATCCCACCACATTAATCCTCCTTTGAATCATGCGCGTCCAAAAAGCCTTGTAATTTCACTAACGTCCGTTCCAGTGTGATAATTCCACCAGCAGTCAGCCTCGGCACTGCGACATCCGCCATCCCCTCCTGTTCCAGTTCTTCTTGACTTGGATTCGGGTTCTTCCTACTCCTCTCAATCAACTCTCTCGATTTGTCGAGGACTTTCCGCAGACGCCCGTGGGTGTAGTATAGCCAATTGATCTCTTCTTCTAGACTACCAAGAGGAATTTCAAGTGCCCGACGAACGAAACCACGTGAAAGGACAAATGCCTTCTCACTGTAGAGTCTAGAGTTGACTGTGCCTTCTTCCGTGCCGCGGAGTTTCTCGAATGCGGGTTCACAGAACCACCTGAGAAGATATGGTGAGAGTTGTTTGCACGAGATAAACTTGTTATAACGTACGGCTCCTTCACGAGCACCAAACCCTGTATTGATACGAAAGCCTGGAGCAACGAAGACCTTGCGGCGCTCCAAGTTTCATTCCTATCACCCGCCCAGGTGCCGAGAATAGACAAGCACACCTTCCCTTCCTCGTACAAATTTCTGATTGATATAATGCGTTAATAAGTCGGAATATGGTGACATCAACCAGGCGAAAACCACTCACGGATTCACTGACGGTGCGAAAAGAGGATTCGGGAGCGAGAATGTTGCCGTTAGCGAATACGGTGCATTTGATAAAGCGACGACACACCTCTGCCATTGCCGTTAGTCCAACTCAAGAAATGTGCGATAGGTGGGGTATTGGGGAAATTCGAATCCAGCATCCAGTCAATAATAAAGGGCGCATCCTCATAAGGTGTGTTCTCTGGACCGATAATCAAAGACCTCAGTAGGTCTGTTCGATCCTCGTAGGCCCTTACGACAATTGTATCTACACGAGCCGGACATCAAGATCTTCTCCACAAACTAACAACCAATGACGCACCTGGTAGACTACTCGCTAAAGCACGATACTCGCGATTAAGTCGATTCAAGAACGACTTGGCCGGTTGTGCATGAGGACTAGAGTAGAACGCATGATCTGGGGGTGCACAAGGCAAGATATCAAACCTCTTCCACGTCAACTCCTCTGTGGGCTCGCTCTTTGCAATCCCGTTCGTAATACATGAGCCAGTTGCATTACCAGCGTCAACGATGCCGTTTACGTTATTCTCTAACTTATCCTTGAATACATATTCCTTCGATAACGAAGAAGCGCCCGAAACTGCGGGCGAAATCTCCATGTTAATCATGGGGGTGGTGGACGTGGATCTATTCTGGGTCGGAGGCAGAACCGTATTTCGCATTGGAGACGATGGACTTGTCGAAGTAGGTGTGTAAACCATATGCGTCGCGTTCTCTGTGTCGTTCGTTGGAAGATTATTTGTCACGGCTGCTTCTTCTGCGAGTTCATTCCAGAAGGAGCTCTGGGATGGAGATGAAGGCGAGATGATGGGCGGGCTGGGACCAGGACCATCGGCTTCTCCCCATCCGGTGATGTCGATATCCATCGCGTCTAAATCCACGGCGTCGTCGCCGTCTGTTGCATGATCAGTGTCTGTTACGATCATGCCAGTGCTTTTTTCCTCGTCCTCGTCATCGACCCAGCCATCTTCCGAATCGAGTGTCGTAGGTCGCCACACTCCGTCTTCCATCGCCCACACCTCGCCAAATGGCGCCTGTTCGTTGCCTTCTTGGTCATATATGTCTTCCTCTAGTTGGTCAATACCATCGTAAAGTCTTGTAAGTTGATCCAGAGGGTACGTCTTAATTGTTCCTTCGGGGTGCATCACTTCAACGGTGCCATCCAAATTCAACTGCAAGATGGACATTGTCGCTTAGGCTAGAATCGTTAAACGGAATAAAGGACACTCACCCCAGTCACTTCACCAATCCACATGAAATTTCTGTCTCCTGGAGCTGGTATTCTGGGAAGCTGCTCCTCCAACTCCCCCCTCCCTAGTTTAGCAGTAACCTCTGTCCCTAGCTCAGCCATCTCCCTCCTCCAGCCAGTAATCTGACCCTGGTCGAATGGCACTTCTCTCACCCATGACTCTAACTCTCCAATCCTGGGTACCCTTGGTATCTCGTATCCGTTCGTTGTCCCAGGTTTGTGAATGAACACAAATTCGCCTCTTTGTACGCCAAGACCGTCTGCAGTAGATTGCGGGTCCAGTGTCGCAGCTGTTGAGGTTCCGTGAGGGTCCAGTTCTAGGAGTGATACGAGTTCTGTTGTTTTGGTATCCGGGAATAACACAGTTGCTGTTCTCTCTACGGCATTTACTGATTGCACGATTGCTGTCTTCACCTCGTTTTCATTCTTCCACATGACGTAGTCTCCTGGCCTGCAATAAGGTGAGCAATAGAATAGGATAAAATAGGGCTGTAAGCAACAAAACTAACCAGCAGTCGTATTCATCCGGATTCAAGTAGGGGATAACTTCCTTCGCTAAAACCGTTTCTTTCACACCATCCTGCCAAAGCACATCCAATTCCGTTTCCGTTTGTGTAACCAGGTAAGTATCGACGGTTACGACGCCTAAACCCACTCCTTCCTCTCCGTGTCGAGTGACTGGTAAACCAGTGGTGTCTTTCAGGTGCACACGGTCGCCGACATGCATCTCCAGGTCTCCACGACCTCGTATCAGCGTGAGGTGACCTAGGTCCTTTCCATACCAGAACCTCTTGGGCCGCTGTCGCTTTTCAGCCTCCGCAGGGTCAAGCTATTTCAGCGGGGGCATGTCATGAGACCAAGAGGCCCTGATCTATGAATGTTTCAGACTCACAGATTGGTTAATGGCTAGCCATGTGATGGCGTAGACGGTGTGTTTGACATCGAGGACGGTGTCTGGGACACTCGTGCGGCTCCCGAAGACGGAACCGATCATATTGGCCAAATTGGAGAAGAGAGCGGTAGGCATGATATCCTATAACAAGTCAATATAATGTAAGACATAGCGATAGGCGTAATTACTGTTCCCCGGTCGCCGATATTCAGTCTTGAACTAAGCTCGGGCAGCTTCACAATTTGGCCGTTTGATTGAATCTCGACCAACGACTCGTCGAATACCTGTAAGAAGCGCTAGTGAGCATTATGTGAACTGTAATCGAATTCGAACACTGACTTCGAGTACCTGACCGGAGATATGTATGTGATATGCCCGTGATGTGATAGAATTCAAGAACATACCTGGCCAATCCAGTCATCATAAGCCACATAGTCACCGATCTCAGGCCTTTGCTTATCCTCCAAGTCGTTTAGAGTTTTCCAACCAGGAATCTCTTCTCCGCTAATGACATGAGCCAAACGGCCTCTGATGCGGACATTTGTGACTACGCCCGACCGTACATCATCAATAGTCCGTTTGCAGATGTCTCCTGGCGGGATTGTACGGTCCACCAGTCGTAATTCTGTTTCGGGGAGGATTTCGCGCTCGACATGATCCGAGAAGAAGGATACACCAACTTCTCCATATTTCAAAGGCCGGAGAATGGGATCGGTGAAGGGGTGGTCTGGGGGAGGAACATCTTCGGCATCATGCCAGCATCTCTGCATTAACGTGAAGAGTCAAGCAACAGGATAATTCAGAGACAGTGACAGGATATCACATACCAGGACGACACCATATGAATACGGAGGTGCAATGCGTTGTACAACATCCTGTTGATATAGCTGGTGACGGATAGGTAATTGAGTTGGTATAAATTAATGTTGCATGAAAGGCACCTTGGTAGGGGGACGTTTTCTATCCTTGGTTAGCATACGAAGGGTATCAAGAGGAGACTAGTACGCCTCGTGGATGAAGTGAGCAGAGGTTGGGGGAGAAGGTGAAAGAAAGTCGCAGTCAGCCAGCACAGGGAGCGAGTCACATGCAGCCAACTTGTGAGTCGGCTGGCCGCCCGATACGTTTTAGTTCCAGGCCAAACTGTGCTCATCCTCCCTTGTCTCTTATCACCCCCGCTTTGCGTATTGGCCAGCTCTGCGTTATTGTCAGACCGCTATCATGCGAGGCTCAAGCAGCGGGGGGCGGCAGCTAATCAAAGCGATAATGGTAGCGTGACTGATGCTGTGTCCATGAGATCATCGTACAGGTTTGACTTCGAAGCAAACTCTTTCCAGTACCAGCATGTCAACAGCTTTCGGCAAAACCTACACCTTCCTGTCTCTACCGGGCGAATTGATAGATCGCATCCTGTGCAATCTCGACCTAAAGTCGCTGTTAAAGTGTAAACAGGTTTGAATCCTATGATCGTGCTCTACCACGGCTGTTGACCTTTCTCGCAGGTGTGCAAAAGGTTAAAAACACTTATTGAGACAACAAAGGAGATTCAGTATATCATCGAGCTCGCGGTTGCCGGCTATGAGAAGAATCACCATAACACTTGGTCGTCCGCACGGCATCTCGATTGCCTACACAAATATCAGTCTGCATGGGAGCAGCTTGAATGGCCAAATGAGCTTGTGATTCCAATGCTAGGTGGACGTCTGTGGGAGCTCTATGGGGGCGTCCTCGTGCGATCGGACAACACCGGAACTTTTCACTTCCTCAAACTCCCCTCAGAGACTCGCCACATCAAAGAGGAGAGCTGGAAACACAAACCAACTATCGATGGCATTCGGGACTTTGGTATCGATCCATCGCAGGATCTACTCGTTTGGATCACAGCGCCTACACCCATTTCCCCATCCGTGTCCCTACATTTGCAAACTCTCAGGACCGCCGAGAATCATCCACTTGCGCGTCAACCTGTCATTCACTATAACCAGCACACACCTACGGGCCGATGGCACTTTGCCATTAAGATTATGCAGGACTACATCGGGCTCCAAGTCTCACGCAGACCCCCGGTGGATGAAGAAGGAAGTGTTGACTCGACTGAGTTTCTCGTTTGGAATTGGAAGCAAGATAAACTCGAACTGGTAAGGCGCTTAGAATCCTGTGTTCCGCAAGCGCTCATGTCAATTCATTTTCAGGCTGTTCAAACTAATGACATCCAGTCCTTTTGTTTTTTGTGCGACCGGCACGTCGTCCTAGCCAATCACTACATTTCACAAGATCTGCTTGCTACCGAGAGCTATCTCGTGCTCATCGATTTTAAGGCTGAGGACGACACGAAGAAGCCTCTGTCACAGGTCCGACATTCCATGAAACTCTGCTACCCCAGTAGGGTAGCTGGCGCCGCCGTAATGCAGTTCAACATCTCCTGCGAACCCACACCTGGTTGGACACCTGGGAAAGACGACACGGCACCCTTTTTCATTGCACGAGAGAACAGGGTATTCACAGTTTCTATGCTAATCCAACAACAGCGTGAATTTGCATATGATCATTTCATTCCCCTTTCGGCTTTCAAGAAATGTCTAGACCGTCTCGATGCAACATTGGGACAGCAGCTGGAATGGTCGGACTGGGCGCCGACAGAGACCCGTCTGATTCGGACCCCTCTTCCCGCGTCCGACGTCTGGGTGTGTTTCGCTTATGGCTCCCGATCGATAGGGAGAGAAATTATTCGGAAGCAGGGAAGAGTATGCTTCTCAGTTGTAGTGTATGATTTTAACCAGCTGCTTCTTCGACGGGATGAAGCAAGGGGCAAGGAGGCGATCCCGGGAAGTTATAGTCGCATTAACAAACCAAGCGTTATACGGAACGATACAGTCTGGGAAGAGCCTGTTGAGACGGCACTGCCTTACAGACGCTATTCTAAAGTTCTACCTATTCAACCTGGTGGGCATTCTCTGATGTGCACGGCGGACAATCTGGTGCTAGTTGACGTAAGTCCCCTGATCCCTGAAACATCCCAGCTGACGGCAAGCATCAAAATTAGATCAAAGCGAGGCAGTACCGAATTTACAGTTTCTAAACATGCATCGACAGAAGGGCCTCGTACTCCAATGCCTTTCTGGAATCACCCATAGAAAGACGCGCATGTTTCTCATATTTTCCTCTCCTCACAGTCTCTGCCAATAGCATATGAATGCCAGACGGGTTGGAGGAATTAGGATTGGTGTGAGGCAGTCGCCGAGGGAACGCATTGGAAAAGTATAGACTTGATGATGGTGAAAGAAGTGCTGTAATAAGACGATGTTCACGAGGATAGCGTCAGAAGGGCCATAATGAGGGATATGAGCTATTCGTTTGGAAGCTCTGGGGTGAATGATATCGATTAAGAAGCTATAAAGAATGAGCCAATGGCGTTTATTTCGTCCGAGACGCGAGCACTGGTATGAGCATCAAAATTAAGGGATGCTCATGTTGCTAGCGTACACAGCGGAGCGCAGAACAGGGAATGCTGTTGGAGGAGGACTGAAAAGGGAAAGGATATGTCGGATGAATTCGGACTATCTTATCAGATAATGCGAGATTTCCAATCACATTTATTATTTTATACAGCCGTTTTACGCTTGCTTATAACCCCCATCCCTCCCATGCCTGTACTCCCTCCCCATCCCCCCACCCCTCCCATACACCTTTGACAATGATACCTCGGGCCCTTGGCTCTCGTGGCGTCGCTACCGCTTCTGCTCTCAAAACCCAGAGGTCTCATACCTTCAGGGCCTTCTATGCCGTCCGTCTACCCCTTTATAACCCAACAGCTTTTCTGACCCATGGCACCCACAGACCATCCGTGGCTTGAGGCAGCCACCACCTAACACGTTAGAATCCGACGAGCTGCATCCATCCGAAAATGTGAGTCTAACCCCATCAAAACCCTGGATAACTTGACTAAAAACCTCGTGTTTCAAGGATTTTATTTTGTCGATACTTCGTGCGAATCCCTCTCTGCGTGATACCAAGGGTTACCTCGCATCATTTGGGGGGCCTCGGCCTCAGCAAAAGTCACACTCTCCGCCCCCCATTGCCGATTCGACCACTGAAGAGATTGTGATACCCCCACCCCCTTTGGAGCGCATTGAGCCAACCGCCAAATCAATACCGGCCACGATAACTCAATTCGACAAACCAAGTCCGATTATCGCCTCGATTCTCAATCCTGTCGTCCGGAGGACAGCACTTGTCAAGGTCCAAGGTCCGTTTACCGATATCCAATTGGACAGCATCAGCCGAGGCTTGGTCTACCTCGAAAAACTCGGTCTCGTCAGTGTTATTGTTGTCGAGAACGATGAACAGCTTCGAGGAGATCAAGATGAACGGACCGCCATCGTTGAGGAGACTATGCGTATTGTGAGCAGTCTCGAGAAGCAGGGTGCTCGAGCCAGACCCGTTGTCGGTGCTGTTGTTAGGCTTGGACCTAAGCCTGGCGACGAGGAGGACGCCAACCCCAAAGATTTCAATCCTCCAGAAGCACATACCTACCCCAGTGACCTCACCCCGATTCGTTCTGCGCTTCGAGCAGGCGAGATTCCCGTCATCGCGCCCTTCGCACTCGATTCCTTCCTTCGTTCAGTCCGCGTCGATGCAAACGACGTTATCGCTGGACTTGCTCGTGGAATGGTCGAAGCCTCGTCCCTCGACAAATCACGCGAAGACACGGAAGACGGCTACCCTGAATTCTCACAAGAAGTTGACCTCACCCCTCTTCGACTAATGATTATCAACCGGGAAGGCGGAGTGCCTTCGTACGCACGTTCAGGGTACCCCCATCTCTTGATCAATCTCACATCGGAATACGACCACATCCATGAAACGTTCGAGGACAAGTGGCGGTACACGAAACCTACGGCCCTCTCAAACCTCGCCCTGGCACGAACATGCCTTAATTACATGCCACCGACTTCATCGGCTATTATGGTCTCGCATAAATCCCCAAGCGCTCTCATTGGCAACCTCATTACGAACAAGCCGGCTGTAAGCTCCAGTCTCCCACATGCGCTCCTGCAAGGCAACCGCAAACTTACCCCCCACACACCCACACTTCTCCGTAAAGGCTTACCCATCCAAGTCTTGCGCTCCACTGCCGAGATCGACAAAGTGAAACTCAATACTTTACTCGAGCAATCATTCAACCGAGAACTAGACGAAGAAGCATTTTACAAGCGCTTGGATGAGACACTGGACTTTGTCATTGTTGCCGGTGACTACGCGGGCGCCGCAATCGTGACAAACGAACCAGATCCCACCTCACCTCATGCCCCGATTTCATATTTGGATAAATTCGCAGTGTTGCCGTGTCATCAGGGAGACGGAACTGTCGATTTTCTGTGGGTGGCATTACATGATGAGACGTATGGTCTGGGCCATCCGTTCTCGGCTAATCCCAACGGGGGACGTGGAGGCGTGGGCGAGGGAAGGGACTTGGTCTGGCGGAGTCGGTCCAACAATCCTGTGAATAAGTGGTATTTTGAGCGCAGCACGGGACATTTGAGGTTGGGTTCGTGGGTCCTGTTTTGGTGTGATGCAGAGAAACGGTTGAAGATCGAGGAGGGCCGTCGAGGAAATGCTGGACTTTCATATGTAGAGGAATGGGAGAAGGGAAGACTAGAAAGGTGGGCTGATGTTGTCATGAAGATCCCTTCGAGCTGGAAATAGACTAGAACCAAGTTTGCTACTATCTTTTCCAAAGACCTCATTCTTTCTTAACCTCGCTTCGTCCGCACTCTTGTCGATGATTCTTCTATTGATCTAGAAAAACCTGTGGTTTTATTTATCCTCTCCACCCTCCGACCTTCGTTTCCTGCCACCCATCCATCGACAGTAATGCAATATGTAAAACAGCTTGCTCTCGTTTTCGTAGTAGTAGAAATTCCCATTGGAGCAATAACGACTTGTGGGAACATCTCATCTAGGAACACAGGTGTTTTTGACTTTCCAGACTAAGCAAGAACGGATGGTATATGCATTAGTATCAGAGGTGCGAAGGATATCTATGAATATCAAGCAGGGGAAAACGAGTCCCGACTTCCCCACACCGTCACACCCATTCGATATCAGCCCTCAAATTTTAGAAAAGACTGTCAAGGAGCTTTCTCGAAGCCTCAACACCGAGCTACAAGAATATTGTCGTTCGAGTCAGTCATGATAACAATAATAGCGAGGGAAGCAAAGGAATCCAAACTTACGAAGGTAGCTGCGTTTGCAGGGAAAGCCCGGGCCATGGCCGGGCCAAAGCCCTTCCAAAGCGCACCAATACCGTCAGCTGCAATAGTCTTGCGCGCACAGTCTAATATGCCAGAGTATGTGCCTGTGGGAGCGGACTGAAGGCGTGATTTGAGGACCTGGAATGAGTGTGAAGCGTTAATATGATGACACATTCAAGGTGGTGTATGACGAGATGAAGGAATCACAGTCAGGGGAAAGATGAAAGTAAAAAGGAGATGAAGGGGAAGGGCCTCAGGAGCAAGAAAGTTCCCGCAGTATGTGATGAAGAACGTGTCCACAAGGCTAAGAATACGAGGATTTGAAACGTACATCAGGAGGAATGGCAATTGCCCACATGGCAATACCAGCTGTACCACCTGCAAGAATGATAGCTCCGAGGTTGAGGTCGGCCGGGGAGGAACCGGCAGGTGTGAGGAACTTCTTGGTCACCTCATAAGCGGCAAAATATCTGTCGAGAACCTATCAGTTAACGAAAAAACAAACGCCTAATTATGGGCGTTTTTAACACAATAGACGTACGCAGCACTTCCGGGACCATCGCGAGCAAGTGTAGCGCCCGTACCACGGAAAATACTTCTCACACCGCCTTCTTTGTATAGGTGCTTAAGTACATCCGTGACGCCCTTATATTTGGCTTCCGCGCCTCCTTGACCTTGGACCTGGAGTAGCACTTTAGCGCGCTCCACAGGCGCGGTGACTAATGTAGTTGGCACAGCGGAGAGGAAACCTGCTGTGGCGAGTTCGGCGGTTGATAGGGATTGACTTGTCCGGTTAGGTGTGAGAGCGTAGATGAGTTGTTTCGACGCGTCATAGGCCTATCAAGATCCGGAAGATTCACAATCAGTTTAGTATTTCCCATGTGAATCTGAACATACCCAGAAGGAAACGGCGAATATGGGTGTTACTCCCAATAGAGGGGGTACCATACCACGGTACATTCTACGACCGAATCATCATCAACATCAGGTTTTGGGTCTGGAGGGGAGGGATATACCCAGTGAGACCATCCTTTGCCAAGGTCTTTTTCACCACATCAATGGCACCGGTGTATGTGCCAGGAGCAGCTGTCTGCAGCCTGGTCTTGGTGAGGTCGAATGGATGACCTAGCCCATGGAAAACATGACATCAGTCGAAGAATTATGATAGGTGGAGATGGGAAGATATAGAAGCTTCAGAAAGACCACTTATGATTCAACCATTGAACGAAGGGACTGAGTAAGTGGACGAGCCGAATCGTGTGACGCCGGAAATATCAATCAGGGTCCGGCGGTCAACAGAAGTAGAAAATTCAAGTCAAAGAAGAAGGGAAAACGAGACGGGAGAATGGGGGGTAGAAAGGGACCACTAAAAGACTCACCGACCAACACAGCAGAAACACCACCAAATCCACCAGCGATGAACGACTTGATGTTCTCAGCTGCCGACACCGTCTGTTGTGGTTGTTGCGGTTGTTGCTTTTGCTCGCTCTACCGTATTACACGAATGGCGATGAGACATCGTTTTGTGGCCTTACTCCAAGGACTCGACTCACCATGGTTCAAGGTGATTCTATGCGGATAGGAGGGGTGGGGAATTAAACGGAGGTGAAAGTGCTTGCTTGACGAGGGAGGCGGAAGCGAAAAGTTCGGAAACTAAGGATGCGTCCCAAGAAGAGCCAGATTCCAACGGATACAAAGGAGCAACTAAAGGAAAGAAAGGCGGGTGGATGTTGTGGATGCAGTCGAGGTGGATGGATAACGGTTTAAAAGGAAAGGACTCTCCTCTGACTGGAAACCAATAGAAAAAAAAAGCGGTTAGATATTCTGCTTTGTCTTTGACCAATATAAACTACGCCCACTCGGAAGAACCTGATATGGCAGGGCGGGTGTATATACGGGTTATGGTAAACCGGAACGCGAGCAAGCAGGATGAATTTGAAATGTGCAAATGGTTCCGATTTCACGTGTCGCAAGCATACTTACGATCAATGTCCGTTTTCGTCTTCCGTGGTCCGTACGTACATACGACATTCTGCGTTAGGTTGTGAAGGACATCGAGCTGATGCTAGAGTGCCCCCGGCGATTCTCCTTCAAGCATCTTCTGACTTCTGGCTTCTCTGGATGACGACATACACATGTACTGCTTTACCGGTTACAAGTAGAACCCCATCCCGAACACCAAATGCGACCACACTGATAGAAATCAATGCCTGTCAACGTACAGGATACAGAGATCACCATTATCGGATGTGAAACATATTGAACATAAACAAGAGCGTGTATACTAGACATCTAGGCGATACTAAACAGGTCAAAAGTAGGCTAAACGTATCAAAGAACGAACGGACCAAAGAAATGCCAACATATAATACATAGGATAAAAAAAGACTTGCCATACGCTGTATTCCAAAGTTCACAAATGCAAGATCTTCAAATCCACATACCCACCTAATCTTCGTCGTCTCTGCCAAATCCACCAACAGGCTCGTACGTCGCCTCAGTCGTATCCCAACTCCACACAATCCTAACCCCATAAAAGAATCCACAAATTGCAATCACACCTACCACACCCACGAATGCAGGTGCACCGTACGCAACCCACCAGGGTGGCTCGTAAGGCAACAACAATCTATCAATCTGAATCACCCCACCCGCTGCACCTCCCACAAACACCTGCGACATCGTCACCTTCAATGAATCAGGCGACGAAGGTGAAGAAGCAAATCCGGACGTAGTCGCTCGTCCCCAACCCACGACTTTCGCCCAGTCTGCTTTTCCGTCCGTCCCTCGTGCGTCTTTGATTCCTACAATAAACGACTTCTCGCCGTCCTCCCCTCCCCCCACTGCCTTAAAGACGACGTCGCCATACACAGATTGAGATGACCTCAGTGTCGAATACGACGCCGTATCCTCCAACACCAGCGGTTGGTTGTTGTACATCACGTCATCACGTTCTCCCGGTGCCTTTCCACCATCTCCACCCCCATGTCCACCATCAAAGTCCGCGTTCGGAGTCGTCGATGGTATGAGATGTTGCATAACGATCGCTTTGAGATGCTCCGTATCCGCAAACAACTTTGTCAAATTGTAATGCTTGAACGCATCGTCCGTCGGACAAAGTAACGTCCACCCAACGCCTCCATTCGTATCATACCACTCCGCCCATTCCGAATCCTCAGGTGGCGCAGTCCCATCCAATATCCATTCAAACCCAGCCCGATTAACTATACTCGCCATCGTACTCCCCTTGGCCGCTCTTACAAGCTTCCCAATTGTGATGTCCACAGACCGCGGGAGCAAGATATCTGACAGCTCGTGGATGACACCCGTCTGGGTTAGGATGTTCTTTGGAACGAGACGTGATTTCATGCCGGGCCAACCGCCACTTGGACTGACGAGGATCGTGCCGTTGGACATCCGCTCGAGTTTGATGTCGCTGCCTTCAAGGGTTTCAAAGGTTTGCTGGGAGCCTTTGACGAGATTGCTGGCATATTCGACGTCGGCAAGGGTGTGGTGTAGGAGGACCTTTTCGAGGTCGGATTTGGAGGAGGGACTAAGGAGGTGCGCGCTGACGAGCAGACCAAGACGTTTGAAAGCGGTGTTGTATGGGAGGAGGAGGGAGGTGCGAGGGGTTGTCTTTAGGACTTCGGATTGATTAGACGAAAGGACTGCAGCTAGGAAGGAGGAGAGCTCGAGATCAGGTAGAGCGGTTGAGATGGGATCCGAAGGTGGTACAAGTGGTCTTGAGACGAAATACACCAGCGCGTTGTCGAGTTCGACTAATTTCACGTGAGCCCAAATCAATGGTCAGGGTCTGTGACGGCTTACTTGGATCACCAATGACACCAGCTCCAGCAAACTGGATGCTCTTCGCGAACTTCTTGTTGCCTCCGTTCACGTCAACAGACAGGACCTGTCTTCCACCCTTGAGACCCTCTTCCTCCAATGCAGTCTCGAGTAACATGCCATCATTGAGTTTCTTGACGGGCCAATGACCTGGGATAAAATGGTACTGCAGCATCTTCTTAAGCTCCGGGCTTCCTTTCTCGGGTAAATGACTATCTCCAAAGATAGAAAGTACGTCATCTTTGGGCGCAAGAATGGTATACTTGGTTTCTGTGTCTCCGATGAGATGCGCAAGGTTGACAGAGTGCAGCATCGAAACGAAATTTGTGCAATTGAGTGCAAGAAGATATTTCTCTGGCGTAATCTTCAGTGCGCCCTCGGGAATGAGCAGCGAGGAAACCAGGTGTAACACGCCATTTGAAGCATAGATGTCTGGTTGTATGAGTACGCCATCGGACACCTTGGTCTTTTCAGGAGTCGCAACAATCTCGAGGGTTGTTCCGTCAATGGTTGTCACTGTAAGGGTGATGGGTTAGCGGCGGCAGTATGACGTCAAATAGGGAACTGAATTACAATTAAGTCCCGGGGTAAATGAGTCAGACCACTTGACACCGTTCTCCACGACAGCGTGCATGTTGAGTATACGTCGAAGATCGTCGGCGGCAAACTCGCTCTCGAGGTAGATTCTTTCATAATGACTGAGTTCGTCCCACGCCTTGTCGACGGGGAGAAAGAGAGTGAGTTCAGCAGTGTTGTTAAGGAAGTTGATGATTTGGGGCGTAAGCGTGCGACGGAAATAGGATAGGGACTGCTGCGTAGACAGGACAGTGGCTGCGCCTGGATTAGTACGAGTCAGGAACAAAGACAAAGGCGGGCAACTTGCCTAGGTCTGGTGGCGGATCGAGCACGTCAGAGATGCCCAGGAGGACACCATTGCCCGCATCAACTAGGTCTTTGACAATCTCGGCGCCACCCTTGCCAAACGCATCAACACCGACCCACCCCTTCTGATCGCGTAGTGCCATCCGTAGTCGCTGAGGCTCACCACCTAGTGTTCCTGACGGTATCGGCATCCAAGGAGGATACGGCGGCGGCTCGTGGCTGGGAGGATCCGGGAGTTTACGGGGGTAGTGTAGTGTCTTGAGTGTCTGTGGGCTCAGTTCTGTACTCGGGAGCCCGGAAATAGGCTCATTTATGAGATGATAGAAGAGTTGTTGACGGAGTTGCTCCTGGACATTATCGGTGATGACGAAGTTGTCGTTGTTGAGGATGGCAGACCAGAGCGAGGAGGGGTGTCGTTTGATAGCTTCATTGGTGGGGGCGAAAAGGGTGCTTCCATTGAGTTTGTTGAGGGTTGGGATGAGACGGGCACGTGTGAGGAGCTTGAGAAGGGACTCAAAGTCTTTGTCTGCACCGAGGGCATCGACGAGGGTGGTAGATGCGGTAGAGAAAGGGAGCTGCGCCGCGAGAGAGGGAGCGGCTAAGCCGAGGAGGAGAAAGGCAAGACGCATTGGTTTGTGAGGTTTTGCGGGGAAGCGGTTATATGATTGCAGACCACGTGCACTCCTTCTGCTTGTCCCTCACCATGCTCGATCCCCTCTACACACTCTCTCCCTCTCCCACCCACTCTCCTTGTTTTCTTCCCCTCCAAAACACTGTCTTGCTCGTGCGTAAATTCTTGAATATCGCACAAATTTCCTCCTCACCCTCTCCAGCTCTATCCATCCGCAGACACCACAGTTATACTCAATGCACACACACTCGCCCTTGTCCGCGTCCTCGCTTTCTGGGAGGCCTTCCCAAACTTTAAACACACGCGTGATTCCATATCATGCATGTCTGTCGATCCTGGCCTCAAGCTCGTACGTCTGCGCATCGTCACACAGGTCATATCCCTCACTCTCCGTCCTCAGGTTGTCGTAGCAATGAACACACGCATCGCTGCTTGGTCCCTCTCCGAAGTCCAGCAAGACGCGTGGCGAATCCATTCCACTCTCACCCTACCACCAAGTCAAATGATCACCACTCTCGATAGCAAATCTGGTACCCTCGTTGCTTGCATTTCGTCATATGGGCACTCCTGACCGTCCGTAATCAGGTCTTTTGGCTGTCGGCACTGAAGACGGCCTGTCTGTGTATACTTCAGGTCTCGAAGACGATCTCCCAACGTGGTCCAAGAAGTGGTCGATGAGGTCTACCCATCCCTTTCCCGTATCCAGTGTGCATATACTTACTCGGTTTACCTAGATGCCCCACTCCATCCATAGTAGCCTTCGCGCCATCTCTCATGTACATTGCCACCGTACCTAAAGTGCGCCGGGTATGCCGCTTCTCCGCACTGTCCCCTGTTTGACATTCTTCTTGATTGCAGAACAGCAATATTGTTAGGATATATTCTACCACTTCTGGCAGACAGACCCAGGCTGTCACACATCCCCGTCCAGTGGTTAATCTATCTTGGAGGCATTCACAGGCTTCTAGTCGGTGAGCTTGCCTGTCCTCGTCTCTGCACCTGTTTCAGCTGAACATATCCCTGGCAGAGACGACCTAATACTCTACACCATTACCTCGGACTCTGCACTCCGTATATTCCTCCCCGTCCTTGACTCTCCACGCACGCTACAGCTCCATGCCTGCTTGGACCTCTTCTCTTCCCTCCCCTTTTCCTCCGCCTCAGCCTATTTTGACACTTCCAACATCTTCTGGCTCGACAGAGCCCAAGTTGACACCGTCCTTAAACACCTACTCAAAGCCTACACAGGCGTCGATGACGCCCAAATCCGGCTCATCACAGACATCGTAGAAGAGAAATGGGATCTGTTCTTGAGAGTCCTAACGGACGGCTCCGTAATCCTAAGCGCTGTCGCCGTAAGTAGCTTTCTTATCTTTCTCTCTTCGTGCTTAAATCCCTCACGAGAAATAGAACATTGACAGACGGCCACCAACACTTCTCCAACAATTCACACTCCAGTACGCGCCACCTGACACCCTCCCCAGTGACCCACCTCCGAATTACATCCATATCCTTCCCAATCCTGATCCAGACAAGCTAACACTTATCGCGTCTCCACCGTTACGCACATACGACCTGTCCCCAGTCGAGTTCTTCAATCCCTCTGGACCACCCGTTCCCCCAAAGCCTGGCTCTCCTGTGCAACCTTATGGGACTATCAAAGGTTTCGGCGGAGGTGCGGAGGTGACAAATGGGTTGGAACTTGTGGCGAGGGGGGTGGATAGAGTTAAGAATGATGAGAAGCAGGTTGTTAGGTTTGTTCGGACTTCTGAGGGACGTGGAGTTGGTGTTATTCGGATTGGTGGGTTTGGTGAAGTATGGGGACTAGCTGAAACGGGCGAGGAAAGAGGTAGTCTGGTGCATGCTGGTGACTTTGAGGATACAGATTTTGTTGTGGTCCTCGACCGAGGTGAGTTACATCTCAAACCAACCCTAATTATGCTAACGACTTCGAAACTTGCTGCAGGCCATACTTTTGCAACTTATTCTTCTGCAAGCTCCCTCCTCATACTCCACACTAAAGCACATCCCTCGAGCACCCTTCCCGTACCGAAACTCGAGTCCCTATTTACATACCCTACCCCGACATCCGCCACACTCAGTACGAGACCAGAACACCCTGGATTCACAGCCGAATCAATATTCGGGATCACACCCGATTTTTATATCGTGCATGTACGAATCGAGGCCTCGACAGGGAAGATGGTATTGCATTCACATGATCGGTTGCCCACTTTACCAAAGTTGCCATCAACGACAAGTTGTGGCACAGGTGGAAGTGGTAGTGGAAGTGGTAGTTCATCAGATGATTCACCTGGACCAAGAACACCAACCGACATAGCTGGACATCCATTTTCGGGTTCTGGCTCAATCACACCCGATAGGAATGCTAGTGGAAATGCGGTAAAGAAAATTCTACCAGTTGATCCGATGGCATGGGGATGGGATTGGGATGAATGGGACGGGTATAGGAGAAGCAGTGGGAACGGTGGTGCCATCACACGTTCACCCGTCTCTCCATTTCTCTCAAAATCTAGAATCAGGTTTGATGCTAGTGGGAGTGGGAGGGGAGGGTGGGAAGAGCACGATGTGTTATTGAGTGTGTCCGAGTGTGGCGAACTGGCGTTTTGGGTTCCAGAAGCCTATACTAATTCGAATTTGGTGAATGGAAATGACAATGACATTGGGAACGGGGGAAACGCGAATGGTGTAGGTGGTGCAGGTTCGAGTGGATGGAGGTGTACTGGACGAGTGAGGACTGGAAGGAGGGGGTTTAATCGTGCGAGGTGTAGCTCTGCGAAGAAAACTGCATTGGGTGAATACTTTTTGCTTCACCCGCTTTGTTTTCTGTCGCTAATAGGGCATTCTACAGTCGTGCCTTCACCCGAAGGTGACGAACTCACAATCTGGGACTCTAAGGAATCGGAATTCGCATCTGGGTTGGAGTATCGGGGTATCTTCGAGTACGCGTTCACCATCAACCAAACATAGAACGCACTGACAAAAAATGGATTGTAGTCAATCTATCTTGGATCTCGATTGGAACTCGACACCAGACATGCAATCCATACTCGCAGTCGGGTTTTCCCGACACGTTGAAATTCTATGCCAACAGCGTATGACTTACTTTGATGAAGGTCCAGGATGGGCTTTGTGCCACCGCATCGATATATCTGGGTATACTCTCACCTTTACCTGCCACATCTTTTTCTCTAATGACTTGGGGGACCCTTAGGTTCACGCCGTATTCGATAGCCGATTCGATATGGCTATCGCATGGGTCTTTCCTTGTCGGTTCTGGGCACCAGATGTCGATGTATGGCGAACCAAAGTTGCTTAGGCGGAAGAAACGGACACGCCGCGAGATGAAGGAACAGCCTGATCAAGAGGAGAGTGAGAGTTTATTCGAGTATGTTGCAAGGCAGAACGGACCATTGGAGGATTATCATCCTCAAATGATATTGCAATGTCTTTTGTGGGGTACGCTTCATTGCTTAAATAATTCCAACCTTTCAGCTTATGGGTTTGGTTTAAATAGGTAAAGCAGAGTTGGTGAAAGAGATCATTGTGAACCTTGCAAAAGCCGTGAAAGTGCACCAGGAAGGCGGTGTAAAGAGTGGTGAGGACACGTGGTGTCCGTTACCTGTTGAGAGGTTTTTGGACAATGATCCTGAGTCGAGGGCTTCTAAAATTGTTGTAGCGAGGAAGCAGTATACATCGCTTTTCGTTGGTAACAATAATTATGAAGATGGGTAAGTGCCTTCTACAACCATTAACGAATAATCCAGTTGCTGACAGGAACATCCAGCCCGGAGGAAGAGGAGGGCTTCTCGAGGACCCTCGTCGAGTACCTCCTAGAGGCACTGGAAACAAACCCATTACCGCATTTAACACCAAATGAACACGCGCATCTCCTCGTCCTCATACAAGCAACACTCGAGGTTAGTCCTCTCCAAACCTTTGTCCCGGTTATTCTCATATCACTACCAAATAGATCGATGAACAACGACGAGCCCTCGACGCCAATGGCTTGCGTTACCTCATCTCTATGCGTTCCTTCTACATCCTCAATCAACGTGCTACATCCCCAGCCAGCCCCTCTTCCAACGTCACAAAGGGTGGAGCATTACCACGCCAGACAGGTTTTCGTGAACGGCTGAGATATAGGGATATGATCTGGGCTTTCCATAGTGAGAGCCAGGAATTGTTGGTCGGTGCATGTACGGCAGCGTGTAATGGTAAGATGACATGGGGAGATGCTAGGGCACTTGGATTGCCTATTTGGTTGAATTCGATTGAGTCGCTGGTGCGTCCATTCCTTTCTGTTTCTAGGTGTCGAGTGTTGATGCAGGTGATTCGGTTCTTGGTTGATAGAAATCGCAAATGGAAGTGATTGCGAGGAATGAGTATATGGCTGGGGAGAATCGAGACCCGGTGGCATGTTCGTTGTTCTATTTCGCACTAGGAAAAAGTAAACTCGTGCATGGGTTGTGGAGGCAAGCAGCATGGCATAGAGAACAAGCTGTGATGCTCAAGTTTTTGTCGAACAACTTCAATGAACCAAAGTGGAGGACAGCGGCTTTGAAGAATGCGTTTGCTCTTTTGGGTAAACGGCGATTCGGTACGTATTATCATATCATTGCTTATGGAAACTTGATTGATGTGGAATCGTTGGGCACCTGTAGAATATGCTGCGGCATTCTTCTTGCTTGGCGGGTCTCTCAGGGACGCTGTGAACGTCTGCGTTCGTCAGTTGGGCGATTTCCAGCTAGCTGTTGCACTAGCACGGGTGGTGGAACAGAGCAACGAGGGGCCAATTCTCAAGGACATTCTCAAAGACACCGTTTTACCCATCGCGCTTCAAACTGGCAACCGATGGCTTGGTTCATGGGCTTTCTGGTTACTACACCGCAGGGATTTGGCCGTTCGTATTTTGTTGGTACGTATGGCCTTTCTGTCCAATCAAATGATCGATGTTTAACACTGAGGATGTAGACTCCCCTCCCAGACATTGCAGCAGCATTCAACATTCTTATCGAAGAAATAGGAGAGCCGCACTACGATGATCCAAGTCTCGCATTGTTATTCTCGCAGCTCCGGTCGAAGACACTCCAGGCTGTCAAAGGAACCTCCGAGATATCAGGTCGTTCAGAGTTCAATTTTGTGCTCCAGATGGCCCGTGTGCTTTGCAGAATGGGTGCGTTGGGTCTTAATACCAGTAATAAAGACTTCTTACTCACATGTACGCACTAGGTTGTCACGTTCTTGCACTGGATCTTGTCCGTTCGTGGTCCTTCGAGCGGCCATCCACAGAACTCCTCCGAGGACAACACTCTGAAGAAAGCGCACCAGTCAGTCCCATGGAGGTAGACAGGGCCTCACTCCCGCCTAGCCCTACTATTACCCGGAGACCGGTGTTCCCACTCGAACCTGCCCTCCGTCGTCGTTCGTCCATAAAAATCGACATGGACATATTCTCATTGCCGGCTACGCGTTCTGCATCCCCCGAACGTGATGCCAGGAAGGGTGCCCCCGTAGCCCCAACTGTTCCAGTTATCAAAGAAGAAAGTGACTTCTTCTCGCGTAAGGCTGGCTTGGGCAACTTGATGAAATCCGCAAAACAAGATGTCCAGGTGCCCGAGTTTGACATGAATGCGTTCTTCTAGTTCACATCTTCGGGTTCTATTTATTGTTATTTCACTTCGGCTGTACTCTTTACTCAGACAAACACCAGTTGTACACAATGATAATGGCCTTGTAATATTGTACACCACGAAAGAACACTTGAGCAGAAGGATGGTAGGTAGAACAGCAGAAAGGAAGGGTGCAAAACCTTCGTTTACTCCTTGACGTCGACTTCGCGTTTCTTGAGGACAAGGTCTTTGCCGATGACACGTTTCCAAACATCGTGGACATCATCGACGACAGTCTCAAAGTGAGATGTGGCGTCGTAGGAGCGGGTGATGAAAATATTGTCAGCTTTGCCGTCGCTCGTCGGAGTGTACAGAGGTTTGACCTCGACAAATCTGAGACATATTTGAGTCGATGGGAATGGGAAATGCGCCGAAGCGTCGACTTACTTGTCATAAATTGGGCCTAGAAGTTGGAGACCGGGCTGAATCTCGTTCTCAGGAGCAGAGGTTTCAACAATGGTGCTGACGATAGCAACATAGACGTCCTTGGCACAGACGTTATGCGTTGACGAAACCATAGCGATGTAGATATCTATATTCCGGGTTCAACTCCTCGGAACTAAAACCAACAAGCTGAGAATTCTCACCATTACGCCTGTTGACCTGATTCTGGGGAATGATAATCTGACAACTGTCCGCGTCCTCCGTACCCGGAATTGGGTGCTTCAAAAGACAAATCGCACGAACGACTTTACCCTCTTCGATAACCCTAATCTTACCATCCTCCCCAGAGAGGAAGTAACTAGGGTCACCGATAACCTGCTTGGCCTTGACGGTTTCTCCACCACTCGTGACGCCGACGAACTTGCCGTCATCACCGGTTACAATCTTCTCGATGGGTTTATCAAGCATATATGTGCCACCGTAAATGGCACTGAGGCGAGCAAAGGACTGCGGAAGCTCGCCGAGACCATAGAGGGGGTAGATGTATGGCGACTTGCCGTAGCGAGCCATGGAAGACGTGTAGAGGACGATACGGTCGTATGTAGGCCGTGCGGGTTTGGTGATATAACTGTTCAGGGGTGGTGTGCTTTGGTTAACGAGAGATAGGGGCTTAATGGTATATCTTACGTACTCGTCATCGAGGTAGAGTGCCATGGCGTGTCCAATGAAGTCCTGGGTGCCAGTTTCGAGACCGAATTTCTCGTAGACAGTCTTCATGCTATCTTTATCCAGATCGATACCTATATCACAAACCCATCCAATGAGTTATTCGCTTAGACGTGGTCAATAACCGATGAGACGTACCTTGATGTGTAGTCGGGTCGTCATCACGCCAGTTCTGCAAGAACTCAAAGAACTTTTTCGCGCGACGTTTCTCAAAGAGACCCATCAATGGGCTCTTGACAGCCTCCATCTCCGTACTAGGAACTTTGGAGATCTTGCCATCACGGTACACGAAGCTGCCTGCGATCTGCTTGAACTCGAGATAACGAGTGACGTCTGTATGCACGAGGATCTTGGTGAGTTCACCAGAGGCGATGATAAACTTGGGTACGAGATCGACGGCGTAATCTCTGTCGCGACCGAGCTCTTGAGGAGGTGTTTGGTCGGGGCGGAATTTACGGTACAACTGGGATGTGAAGGAAGGAGTGGCGAGGGATGTTAGTGATGGAGTTCGGCTGTGATTGCGCAAGGTGGCAGGCAGGTTACCTGTGTTAGGTTCAGACTGGCACTGTCACCACCGTAGTAGTCGTTCCTGTCCATGTGAAGGACCTTTTTGCCCTCGACGGACAAGAGGCCTGAGAGGATACACTCAGTCAGACCAGTACCGAGAACAATAACCTGGTCAAAGCGTGAGTAGGGGCATAGATATTCTGTCAAGGACGACACGCACATCGTACTCTTCATCCATGATTGGTGGGGAGGGAGATTGTCGTGATCAGTGGTGGAACAAGAGTTGCTACAGTTGCTATCGATCTCCATAAATAGAGCACGTGCTTTCTATCAATATCACTTCAACTCAAAGACCCCCCCCCGTAATACCATAATACTATAAACAACCCAAAGGCATATGTAACAACAAGAAAGGCGAAGACGTAACATATACAGCAAGCACATTACCGGTCGCGAAGTGTAGCTCGAGTCCCCAAGAAAATACTAGAAACTATACGTGTATACTTGACGTAGGCAAAAACGTTTTTAGCTCCTCGTGCCAAAACGCGAAGGGTAAGATAAAGCAAGTCAGAAGATGCAGAGAAAATAAGACAAGTGAGGGGAGAAAGAGATTACGTGTTTTCGCTGCTGGATTCATTACGTTTCTGCAGGTCATCAGCCTCTGATTCCTCGGAATCAGGTTTCGAATATCTGCGCTTCCCAAGTGGTCGACTTGGTCGTGCACATCGTTCGGGAAGAATCTCTTTCTCCATTTCTTTGCGTATCCTTCTGCGGAGTCTCAGGATGGCTAAAATGGAAAGCATTAGAAGGGGCGAAGTTTCCACATAACGACGGAAACGTACCATCCTCGTTTCGTCGATAATACTCTGCCCACGACTTCGCTGAACGCTGTTGGAACTGAACGCAATTAAGTACAACAGGGCGATAATAGGAATTAGGAGCCCCCACCCTATCTGCAAATGGTTCCCAGCGATCCTTCGATGTCATCTCGTTCCATGCGCTGTATTTAGCCGCATGCTTTGCAGCCATATAGAGATCCCCCTCGGTAAAGGGTTCGCCTTTCTGTCCCATATCGCTCTCCGAGTAGTGTTTGATAGGCTCGCCATCCTCTTCCTCTTCCTCTCCCTCTCCCTCTTGGGATTTCCCTTCTTCCTCGTTTTCCTCGTTTTCCTCATCTTCCTCATCTTCCTCATCTTCCTCATCTTCCTCATCTGTACTCAGTTCACGATAACGCGGCCTGCGTTTTGTGGGCTTAATCAGTTCTGGCTCGTCTTCGTCATCGTCTCCGTCAGACACGTAGGTTTCTCCATGAGCAGCAGCAAGAATCTTATCCGGCAGATCGTGGCGATTTGACCAATGGGACGCCCAAGACTGCGCAGTATGATGAGGGGCCTAAAACCTTCTGTTAATGGGAATATACCGCGATCCACAGAACCACGCACCTTTTCCGCAAGCATATTGCACAAGTCATTTCTCGTCAATGTAGGATCCTGTTTCAATCTCCACGAAATGAACTTGAGGAAGAACTGCCGGTCCTCATCGGTGTACTTGTTACCTCGCCCCTGTGGTATCACTCTAGTCGGCGGACTAGGTGATCGAGATGGTGGTTCCGGAATTTTGAGATCCGCATGTGGCGGTGGTAGTCGATCGTTGAACACAGGAGAGGGCACAGATAAACTGTTGAGTGTGCTTCTGCCACCAGTAGCGGGAATGGGTGTCGCGCTTGTACTGGGTGTAGAATGTTTGCGTTTTTTCGTTGCGGGCGGCGCAGACGTTGGTATGCGACCTGGAGATGATTCTCTCTTGATCGGTTGGAATGAAGGTTTTCGATCGTAAGGCTTAGGAGCAGGTCTGGCATCCTTGTCAACTGATTGAGATTTTTCTTTCTCGAGGCACATATTGATCCATGTGTCTATGTGGTCTTTGTGATCCAAGTAGTAATCCTTCCAGAGACTGGCAGAATGTCCATTTTTCTGATAGCCTATTGAACAGCCTGCGGCACAAGTGATTGAAAAGTCATACTCACACCATGTAGTGTATTCAGCGCTTCCTTGTAACTTTCCTTCTTCTTTTTCGCGCTGAGCAACGTTTGCACCAACAACGGTTCGTCGGCGGCTTCAACGGGCTGTGACATCGCGAGCGCATCTTGAAAAAGCTGTTGTTGGAAGAGCGGGTTAAACCCCATTGCGGTCATGCCATTGGAGAACTGCTGCATCTGATTCATCCACGCTGGACTGAACTGGGGTGGTTGTTGTACAAAGTGGGTGGGGATTTGGGAGGATGCATGATGATTGGGCTGCATGGTGTTGTTGGGTATAGAGTTTGACCACTGATCATTGTGAGGTATTTGAGAAGGATGTGACGTCTGATGGGGGCGGTTTAATCCAATGTTATTTGTTGCAAATAGGGGCTGCTGCGAGCTGGAATGAGAGAGGTCCGGAGAGAAAGAGTTTCCGCCTGGTATTGGCATGCCATTCAGTTCCCGAGAAGGGTATCCGTTCATTTGCGGATGCATGCCACGGTTCATACGCGTCTGTGAGGGACGAGATAGGGCTGAGATCACAAAAAAATCAGGTATTGGCTCCGAGTAAGGGTCTGAGGGGAAATTGGGGGGCTGGCAGGAGTGATGCCAGTAAAAGCAAGGTAGGTGCGAGAGGAGGGGGAACGGTGAAGGAGAGAAGAGAAGAGAAGGCACTGGATGTCAAAAATCGTTGCGACGGCGGTGAACTAGTCGCTTTCAACGTCCACGTGGCACTGACCAAACAAATCCCGACGCGCTAATTAACGTCTATTACTCCCCGACGCGTCTCCACCCCTCTCCTCGCCCTCGACAACGGCCAGAACTCAGTGCTTACCGACTGACAAGTCTGGGCCAAACTAGGGTTCACTGTCACATTGCTCTATAAAAGTGAGCCGGTGATTATTATCAGAATATCACGGGCGCTTACATCCTGAGCCACATGCTCGAGACCAGCATCTGTGCAACTCGTCCAACGTGGTCCTCGATCTTCAGTAGAAGCGATTGTTCCCATCCCCATGGACCATTGTGTGTCCGGCCCGGGCTCCGCACCTTTCCAATCCGAGTCCATATGGACTATAGCATTCGGTATGTCAACCCGAAACCTGATTGCGGGGATTTCAGGGAATTGAGGTCTGCGGCACAACGTTGTTCCATTACATGCCTTGATAATCGTTCTATAATACTGGGTGTAACCCTACGCGTGATGACTATGCCCCAAATATGACCTTTGTTTGAGTTGGTTCCTGCTCTTGTTCTGCCACTGTAGATAAAGTCGTATGAACTAATATACCGTGGCTTCAGACAACAGACAAACCCGTGGTTCGGAACGGGTTCTGTGTCGAGGCAAACAGCAAATGGACTAGCCACTCCGTCTTGTCCAACCGAATAGGAATTGAAGATCCTGTCACAAAGCATGTGCCACTTTTGCTTCCCACCGATGTTACACATCTGGTATGGCTTCATCCAGCGTCAAGTTTTCACCAGTATATCACTGATCTGCAATCGGCCTTCCGAAAGACACGAGAAGAGCATGATGTGGCACTAACCATTTCTCCCCTAAACGCTTCCCCACATTCTCCAGATTCATCTCTTTACGAATCACTTTCAGGACCTCCTTATTGTGCTTTAATACATGCAAGACAAAAATCCACCAGGGAGATTCCCAGAAAGCTAATCCCAACCCACAGGTGTGCCGTAGTCTGCTGAAGCGAAAAAGATGAACAAGCTCAAGTGACTGTTTATTCGTCTTGACCATATCCTTCCCGGTAAGTATTGTCGGAGATTATCTCAGTACAAGTTTTTTTTATGGCACCAGGGACGAGAAGAGGAGAAACAAATGAAGACATCAATCGAAGTTGGGATCGCACTAAGTAGGGGCTTCCTCGAGTATAGGTTTTTCACGTTGGATGTCGACTACTTTTCACCCATTAGGTCTGAATTGCATCCAAGTTACATCAGTGACCCGACGACGCGAGCAGCTGCAGCAGGTGATGAAGTCGAGCCTGGAGTATGCTATGAATTCTTGATCTAAATACTACCTGATTAGTATTTTTAAGTAATCCGGCCCTCTTCCCCCAAGCTCCGGTTCTTTCTTCCTTTGTTTCCCCACATTCTCCTCCATACAACTATTATCTATCATCATCAATATGACTTTGTACCGCTTTCCCCGCCTCAGACACCTTCCCACATCCACACGCTCCTTTGCAACGTCTGCCCGTGCCAATGCTGGACTCAGCGCACTCGCACGACCAGTTGCAGAGAAGATCTCTGCCGAGTGGAAAGGAACGAGTATGACTGGTGGTACAACCAAAAACTTTATCGGTGGTCAGTTCATTGAGAGTAAGGCGGAGAAGTGGCTTGATATCCTTGATCCGGTGCGTCGTACGAACCCTGGTAAAGAACCAGACGATTGACTACGTATGATAGTCAACACAAACTTTGCTTTCCAAGGTTCCGCAGACTACCAACGAGGAGTTTGAACAGGCGGTTACTGCCGCTTCACATGCTTTCAAATCGTGGAGTAGGGCCAGTGTCCTCACACGCCAGCGATTCGTTCTTGAGTGAGTCCGGAACATATATATTCCTGACCAAGACCGTTAATTTGTCATAGGCTTCAACACCTCCTGCGCAAGAACGCAGACGCCATTGCAGGAAGCATAGTTCTTGAACAAGGAAAGACACTAGCTGGTATGACTATATTTCGGCCATTCGAGGACGCCTCATTGACGTTATGATTCAGATGCGCACGGTGACTTGCTCCGTGGAGTCCAAGTCGTTGAGACTGCCATCTCCGCTACAACGACACTCTTGGGCGATAAGATAGAGGGTAAGCTGTCGTAGAACTCGACAAGTTCACTCTCTCAGATTACTTTAGTAAGCAAGGACATGGACACATATGTCAGGAAGGTACCTCTCGGTGTCTGCGCAAGTGTTGCTCCCTTCAACTTCCCTGCGTACGTGCCACATTACTTGCTGTGCGTGGATCTTTTACTGACAAGAGACTAGTATGATTCCTCTTTGGGCAATTCCAATGGCTACGGTCACCGGCAACACTCTCATTGTCAAACCTTCAGAGCGCGACCCTGGTGCAGCGATGATCATTGCTGAACTTTGCCAACAAGCTGGTAAGCCTAACTTTAAACGAGTAGATACATTAGCGAGCTAAACTGCTGAATAGGTCTACCTGACGGTGTTGTCAATATTGTTCATGGCCAAGTTCCAACTGTTAACGCCATTTGTGACCATCCCGACATCAAGGCAATTAGCTTCGTCGGCGGAGACCGTGCCGGTAAGCATATCTTCAACCGGTAAGCTTGGCATTCATAAGTTGTGATTGAGTGTTAACGATACCGGCAGCGGGACACAGAACGGCAAACGCGTGCAGGTGAAAAGGTCCATGAATTTTCCACTCTCATGAGCTAATGTCCTTCCTAGGCGAACATGGGAGCCAAGAACCATGCTATCTTGATGCCTGACGGTATGTTTGGTCGAATTCGCCCACCGATAGACCTCCTCACGGAATTTCTCAGCTAACAAGAACCTCACTCTCAACTCGATTGTCGGTGCTGCGTTTGGTGCTGCCGGTCAGCGTTGCATGGCCATTTCCGTTGGTACGTAGCATATATGTTCCGACCATTAAACCGTATGCTGACAACCTCACAAGCCGTCCTCGTCGGCGAGGCACAGAACTGGCTCCCAGAGCTTGTCGAACGCGCCAAGAAACTCAAAGTCAGCGGAGGTTTCGAGCCTGGTGCGGATCTGTAAGTCCTTCCCCGTGTTCCGTATGATCGTGTTCTGATCAATATAATTTCGACTGAGGTATACAGGGGTCCCGTCATTTCTCCGCAATCCAAGCAGAGAATCACTGACCTCATTGCATCGGCTGAACTGGATGGTGGCAAGATCTTACTTGACGGACGGGGACTGGTCGTACCCGAATATCCAGAAGGTAACTTCGTGGGTCCTACGATCATCGAGGCTGGAACGAGTATGAGATGCTACCAGTACGTCCTTACACTGATCCGAAACCAGTACCCGGCTTATTTCGTGGTGCAGGGAAGAGATCTTTGGTCCCGTCCTTGTCGTCTTGAAAGCTGACAACCTGGACGACGCCATCGAGATTATCAATAACAACCGCTACGGTAATGGCGCCGCCATCTTCACCCAATCTGGTGCTACAGGCCGCAAATTCGAGATGGAGGTCAATGTCGGGCAGATTGGCATTAACGTGCCGATTCCCGTGCCATTGCCCATGTTTTCTTGGAGCGGCAATAAGGCCTCTGTGTTGGGCGATATTGGGTTCTATGGGAAGAGTGGGATCAACTTTTATACTCAGAACAAGGTGCGTTTTTCGCTTTTGAGTTATGAGGCGTCGTTTGACATGGTGTTGATGTTGGCACGATCCAGACTACGACCAGTCTTTGGAGGGCTGAGGACGCTATTGGAAACCGAGCTATTACTGCTATGCCCACTCACCATTAAATATCTTGTTTGAGGGCTAGAGCGGTTTATGGATGCTTTTGGTTTGCTTGCATGGATTTCGTTCTCTTTCATCTTGTCCCGTAAACTCAGGTCATTATCCCGTGTATTTATCACATATAACCACCAAATACCAACTACCCAATTGATTCCACCAGTCCTATACTCGATACGGTGTCGATGATTGTGTTGGAGGATCTGGATACGCGTTATTCAAGATGTGGAAGGGGTGTAGGCGCGGATGCGAGTCGTGTGAAGTTCGGTATGGGATGGTATTGTTCTTGTTCTCTGGCATTTTTAGAGGACTGGACACAGAAGCCTCAATAAGATAGACCATTTTCGAAACCAGGTCTTGCTCTAATTACTGCTCGGGGCTGATATTCCCGTTCTACCCTGTCTTCTCAGAAGTTTATCTCTTGTTCTCTTCATTTTGCTTCTCATCCCTGCGCAAGTTCTCTTTATACTCAATCTATTCCGATTCCGAGTCTACTTCTTTAATACGGTATCGAGGAATGCGTTGGAGAGTTTCGTCACTTGCTGGAACACGCTTTCAAAGCCACCCTATAGACCGATATCAACATTGAAGGCTTCGAACACGCATGAAGAGTTCACTCACAGGACCGCCATAATAAGGATCAGCGATAGGCTGGTTATCGAGGTACGACCCCCACAAACGGACCTCAGCCGTCGCATTGGAGGGCTTGATCCTTTCAAGGTCACGGAGATTGTTCCGGTCAGCAGCGAGGATGTGTGTGAACTGTGTAAAGTCGGAGGTCGTGACTTGACGCGCGGTACTGTTTATTGGGACCTTGTGCTGTTTGAGGGTTGTGAACAGTGAACGTCCGTTAAATAAATCAAGACTAAATTTGCAAGTGGAGGTAGGTTTAACACCTTTTTACACACAGCGACTGTCCTATGTAACGGGGCAGCGACTATGAGGCTATGGTGTATGGGAAGAGGGGGGGGGTTGGCGTGCGTGCGTACCTCTCATCTGGTTCTTCACCAACGTGGTACCCTGCTGTTCCTGCGCTGTCGACCTTGATGTTGAGCCCGCGTTTCTTGGCGATATCGGCGAGGACGGCTTCACCCATTGGGGAGCGGCAGATGTTGCCTATCTCATCCGAACCACGTTGGGAGTGTGGGGGTGAGTTGAGTCCAGGGGAAGGTCGTATGTACGTGGAAGTTTACGCCGAGTGCCGATGTGGGTCATAAGGTTGAAGGTTGAGGGTGGAGGTGTGAGTCGAGATATCAGGTCGGGATTTGATGAGAGGCAGGGACCAAGGATGAGGCTCACCAAGACATACGACAAGGACCTTGAGTTCTGGCTGTTCCTGTTCTGACATTATTAGAGGGAGTAAAGAAGGAAGGTAAGAAGTGGGGTAAAGTAGAGCAGGGCTAAGATGGTTGATCGGTCCGATAGCGTAGCCGATCTTCGCGATTTCCTCTTGCACTAATTACCGGTCAGGGGTCTTCCTCGTCACGTCCTCCCCTGTTTTGTCTGTTCTGTTTCCTCAGCAACCCATATCTTGTTCTTTCCTCTACTTCTGCTCACACTCACATCTCTAACTCAGGACATGCCATCACCACCCATAGCCGTATTCCTGACAACTATCGCATCGCAGCCCGCCCTGCGTCAGCGTCAAGGTATGGCACAAAGCATTTGCTCACCCATTCAACTCACCACATTGGACTGCGCACTGGGCAAACAGAATATCTCCTTCGTATACTACAAGTCAAGAAGATTCCATTCACGTCGTACGACCTCGCATCGGATGAAGAAGCCAAGAGATTATGGAAACGCAAGGCCCCTCCTGGTTAGCTGATGCGCTCGAAAAATGACAGCATCTTACTGAACGAGAACTCAGACAAACAACAATTACCTGGCATTCTGGTTGGAGGGAGCTTCCCGGGAGTGAGCAATGTCATTCATCTCACTAACAACGTCCCACTGATTCTTCACGGATAGACCTACCAAGATTTGTGCGTCCTCTCATGACTGTTCGCCAATGCTTAATGACACCCCCCAATCCCACATAGTGAAGAAGCAGTGGAATACGGCGAACTCGACCGCTTCCTGCGCCTATCCGAAAAATGGAACGACAACGAAGACTCCCTCCTCTCTGGGCCAAAACTCCCCGAAGCCAAACCCGTCGGCGTCCCTGGCGCCATGATGCCACTGCAAATGACACCTGAACGCCTCAAGAAACAAATCCTCGCACAACCCCCTAAATCGCCTCTCAGCGGTAGTGGCAGTGGTGGGAAGAAACCAATACCGGTGAATAAGCGGGTGGGTGAGTTGGATTTGGGTGACGAATTGAGTGGGTTTGGGTTGCAGGGTGTGAAGGTTACGGAAGATGAATTGTTGGATTTGGTTAAGGGTTTGGGGCTAGACGATGATGCGGCTGGGGATTTGGTTAAAGGTTTAGGTGAAGGCGGGAAGAACGAGAAGAATGAGGGTAACAAGGAAGAGGCAAAGGAGGCCAAGGAGTCTAAAGAAGGGAAAGAAACGAAGGAGGAAGCAGAAGGGGAAGTAAGTGCGGAGCCAGCGAAAGGGAAAGCAAGCTCTTCATAATGATGGGAGTTTGGTCTGTATCTGTAAGATGTAAATGTATTATACCCAGTGTTCTACGTCAGGAATTAGGGAACGAAATGGCAGAGAACAACACAGCAAGAAGACTAACATGAACAACCCGTCCAACTCACTCTTCAGACTCTGAATGCCACTCTTCATCGGATCTATGGAATTTCTGCGATGTCCTTCTCCTCAACTTCTCCCGTGCCGTGCCAGAAGGACCAGCTGCATGTGCGCTAATATCGGGGGCTTCCTCCGTCGCACCTGCAGCAGGAGGTATGAGGGTAACTGGCGCCTTGTCCCCAGCGCCCTCCTCAGTTTTCGGAACAAGCTGCATGACTTCCGAATGAGAAGCACGTAACGAGCATAAAGTTTTGAAACTTACAAGTCGCGAGCTTGACGATGCGCGCCTGGTTAATCTTGATCTCCGTCGACGCAATGTCGTGCTATTGCTCCGTGTACGGGTGGTCGGCGCCAATGTTGGCGAAGGCTCAGGTTTGATTTTAGGTTTGGGTTTGGGCTGATAAGATGTGCTGGGGAAAGACTCAGGCTCGTCTTCGGCATTTTGGTCTATGGGCACGGGAAACACCGTTGGAAGAACAAAGGAAGCGATCATTACTGAGAGGATGACGAGGAATACGCCCGAGGCTAAGGTTGATGCAAAGAGCGGGAAGCGCATGGCCAGTCCCCTAAAGCGATTGAAGAGGTCAGTTGCCGCGCTACTCAAGGAAACAGGGTACTTACCGAATACCATGAGGAATTACTTTTCCGCGCAAGGAGGCCGATAATACGCTGACCTCGCGTCCCCGTCCGTCGCCAACATTTTTCCAACCATCCTGACGGCCCACTTCGACGTAAGCGTAAACATTTGATGTCCTCGCAATAAAGGAGCTTAATAGTGCTACGTTGAGGTTTACAACGTTGGGATTTCCGAATATCCACGATGATTTTGGTGGGAATATGATAACCTGTATTATATGTGTCACGTCGTCCCCCGAGGATGAGACTAGTACAGACTTACAGGTCGACTGACTACCGCCAGTGTTTGATTTGAAGATGTTACGAGCGTGAGTGTGGTCATGAAATTCCCAAGAGACATGTTAGATTCGGAAAGTGGAACCGCCATATGCACGGAAATGTCGTAAGACTGGGAAGTTTGTATTTGTGGTATTGCCACACGCGCATACGGAATCATACGTTCACTGCGGAGGACGACGTCGGTAAGGAGTTCACATATTTCCCCGGAGGACGCAGCGCACCCATATTGCAGGAACAAAGGAACTTCCCAACCCACCACCAGACCCTTCCAAACACACCACCCAGCAAATAACGACAGACAAACGGCAATCGGAATGAGGAAAAGACAAACGGCAATTGGAACTAATTGAGGCGCGTACGGGCGCAAGATAGATGCACCATGTACGGCGATCAAGTTTAGCAAGTTCAAAGGTGCGAAGAGGAGAGAGAAACAGAAGCCTAAGAGTCCTCTTGATGGTTTGGTTTTGTTGCGGTGAGACCGGTCGGATTCCGGCGATCCTCGAGACCTAAATTCCATTAGTTCTTCAGCCCTAGACGCTTACTGGTCGTGAAAAGTCGTGAGGTTGAGGAGGACTAGGGGGGCTGGAGGCATGGTATGAACTTGCTACGGTTGTGTTCCTGACCTAAACGAGTGCCAATGATTATCACGTGCCCAATCTGTCCCCTGTCCTCACCCGATGGTGAACTCGCACTATTTACAATCTAAGCCATTTAGCGCCTCGTTTTGCCATGGACATACCTAGAAGATCACTCGCCCGTAGTTATCTCCATCCCCCACCCTCCAGGAGCCCTGAACCGGCTGGTGTGTCCATCTGTCCTCATAGGGTATGTTGCTCTCTGGCTTGGGATTTTTAATGCTTTATAAATACTAAGGCACGGCTGACATCATGGCCTGAGTAGCTATGGCCAGTTCGGTATACACCTCCATTTGACGATTATTCATATGATTCTCATATCGCAGCATGAATTAACGTATTACTTTGTCGGAGGAAATCCCTAACGGCATCCGCCGGGAAAACGCTACAGCACCAATAGGATTGACAGGACTGAACTTCCAAATGCCGGGACGGTCTTATGGAAATTCAGGTATGTAATGACCCTAGCTAAGATAGGCAAGGAATCAACATCGCCGATATCGATAGGTGGACGCGTGGGAGGAGTGAGATTGTTAGAGTCACCTTGAACGTTTGGAGAAGAAATCTGGGATGAGGATTCAAAGAGTTGTTGTGGAGAGACGTCGAGGTCGCGTCTTTCCGAAAAAGACGCGCATTTCTGGAGGCGCGGGGAGTGCTGTGCGGAACAGGATAGATGGGATAGTGATGCGATTGGACCAATTGAGATCCGGTATTTATGCATGTGTGAACTAAATGATTATCCGGTCTAGTTGAAATACTGCTGCATCCCCCATGAGGTGGCCACTGGCTACCCTGCCTCGGATTATTATCATCCGCTGCGACTACCATGTCTTCGTCTGCCCCTACAACCGCCACCCGTACCAGTAATGGACTCAGCGCACTTGCGCGACCAATCGCAGAGAAGATCTCTGCCGAATGGAAAGGAACAAGTATGACCGGTGGTACGACCAAGAACTTCATCGGTGGACAGTTTGTTGAGAGTAAGGCGGTGGAGTGGTTCGATGTTCATGATCCAGTACATTGTATGAATGCTGTTAAACGGCCAGGTGACTGACTATGCTTGACAGTCGACGCAAACTCTGCTTTCCAGGGTTCCGCAAACGACCAGCGAGGAATTTGAACAGGCCGTGGCTGCCGCTTCACATGCTTTCAAATCGTGGAGCAAGACGAGTGTCCTCACACGCCAGCGATTCGTTATTGAGTACGTTCGGATCATCTTTATCCCTCATCGAGATTGTTAACCTGTCAGACTTCAACACCTCCTGCGCAAGAATGCGGACGCCATTGCAGGAAGCATAGTCCTCGAACAGGGAAAGACACTAGCTGGTATGATTATATCTCGGTCATGGGGGATATCTCATTCATATCATGATTCAGATGCGCATGGTGACTTGCTGCGTGGACTCCAAGTAGTCGAGACCGCTATCGCCGCTACTACAACACTTATGGGTGACAAGATCGAGGGTAAGGTACTATCGAGCCTGATAGATCGGGTCTCTCACATCACTTCAGTGAGCAAGGACATGGATACATATGTCAGGAAGGTACCTCTTGGTGTCTGTGCAAGTATTGCTCCATTCAACTTTCCTGCGTACGTCCTATCGATTACTTGCTATATACGACCTCATCCATCGACCAATTACTAGTATGGTTCCTCTCTGGACACTTCCTATGGCTTTGGTCACTGGCAACACACTCATTGTCAAGCCCTCGGAGCGCGACCCAGGCGCTGCGATGATGATTGCTGAACTCTGCCAACAAGCCGGTAAGCCTGAATTCAGCCGACAAACACGTCAGTAAATTAAGCTCCTGAATAGGTCTGCCCGATGGTGTTCTCAACATCGTTCATGGCCGAGTTCCTACGGTCAACGCTATTTGCGATCACCCCGACATCAAGGCGATTAGTTTCGTCGGTGGAGATAATGCCGGCAAGCATATCTACAATCGGTAACCTTCATGTCTACAAGAAACGAGTGGCTGTTAATGAGACCCCGCAGCGGCACACAAAACGGCAAGCGCGTGCAGGTAAGGACGCCACTTGAACATCCATTCCCCAGGAACTAACGTACTTTTTAGTCAAACATGGGTGCTAAGAATCATGCTATCTTGATGCCTGATGGTATGTGCTTGCCCAAGCCTGCAAAATGGTGAATATTCTCATACAATTCTAGCGAACAAGAACGCCACTCTCAACTCGATAATCGGTGCTGCATTCGGTGCCGCTGGTCAGCGTTGCATGGCCATATCTGTCGGTACGTAGTTTATACTTTTTGATCATAAACCATATTTTGACTACTTCACTAGTCATCCTCGTCGGCGAGGCACAGAACTGGCTCCCAGAACTTGTCGAACGCGCTAAGAAACTCAAAGTCAGTGGAGGTTTCGAGCCTGGTGCAGATCTGTAAGTCCCCGCATTCGGTATGATGTCATACGATCGCCTTTTGATCAATGCAATGTGGTATCTAGTGGTCCCATTATTTCTCCGCAAGCCAAGCAGAGGATCACGGAGCTCATTACATCTGCTGAACAGGAAGGTGGCAAGATTGTCCTGGATGGGAGGAACCTTGTCGTGCCTGAGTATCCAGACGGTAACTTTGTAGGTCCTACGATTATTGAGGCCGGAACGAATATGCGGTGCTACCAGTGCGTATCAAGTTACTTCGTCCGGGAGGCCAGGTTGACTGATGTTATTCCGCATATAGGGTAGAGATCTTTGGTCCCGTCCTCATTATCCTGAAAGCGGACAACCTGGATGACGCTATTGGGATCATCAACAACAACCGCTATGGCAACGGTGCCGCCATCTTCACTCAATCCGGCGCTACAGGCCGCAAATTTGAAGTTGAAGTCAACGCCGGGCAGATTGGCATTAATGTGCCGATTCCTGTACCTTTGCCTATGTTTTCTTGGAGTGGAAACAAGGCCTCTGCCTTGGGCGATATTGGGTTCTATGGGAAAGGCGGGATTAATTTCTACACTCAGAACAAGGTGCGTTTTTCCGATTATGTTGCGACATGTAGTCTGGGATGGCGTTGACGTTGGTGCGGCTATTAGACTATAACTAGTCTTTGGAGGACTGAGGAGGCCATTGGGAATCATGCTACCACTGCCATGCCAACCCACCGTTAAGTAATTGGTTGAGGATTAAGACGGTGTGTGGTGACTCTTGAAATGCTTCTGGGTTCTTTATATACCTTGATGTCTCGTGCACTCAGTTCATTGTTTCGTGTATTCAATACATAAAACCTCCGAATACCAACGACTCAATATGCAAGGTATTGAAGATCGTTGTCGCAACCTTCCCTCACTCTAGATGTGCTTTCTTGTTAGAATTCAAGTCAGACCGACAGATACTCCTCTAGCCAAACCTCCAGGCTGGAAGGAAACCAAGAACAAGTTGTACTTTAGTTGGAGGAATTGGTAAGTCCACTATCGAGTCCGGGAGTTTTGCACCCCTCGCAAACAGTACTTGCCTGTGGAACATCCGGGCCTGTCGCGCTTTTACGTCTGCGGCCACGATAACATGGTCCGGCTGCGACATCTTCGCCAGAACTCTGGAAGAAGGCAATACTATACTACCCCACCCTTTCGGTGCGCCCGGGGGTTTCGGTGGTCACGACTTTGTCACACATGCCGAAGGCTGCCGTCTGAAACCCAGATGATGGAATGACACAGTGCATTGAGTACCTAAGTAACCTAAGTAGATGAGTCTAATAAAAGATGATAATATGCTTAATGGTTCACATAAGAGGGTCCCACTTGTGATCCTGGATACTGGAAATGCCATGGGCATGGCATATTAGCCAGTGTGATGAATGAAACTTGGATTGTAGTTTGGCAGTTGCAGTGGAGGATCAACAATTGGTTCTCAAGATGGGTGCCTGTTACACCAGAGCCCAATGTTGTGGCAGTCTTTTCCTTAGACCAATGGAATAAGCCACAGAATCTGGAGTTCTGCTTCATGCTGGATATGCTCCAATAGTGCCAAACTTGTGCCATTATCAGTGAGATCCAATGCACATGCAAGAACACAAGGAGGAACACTGGCATTTGAACATGACAACAAATACCATAGATGCACAAGCAGTAGTTCTATGGGTGTTGTTGTTCAAACTTTGAATAGCTTGCTGTTAATGGTCTTCATATTCTGGGTCCTCATGAGCACATTTTCGCATGGTAAATGCTGATACGATTGACACAGTAAGCGACGCAAGTGAAATGGGCTGGCTAATTTGACAAAGTGATACAATGTGTGATGGGATCATTGTATTCATGCTCCGACTCGGCATCATCTGGCAAGGTGTGACAAAGGGCTCAAAACCGATTCTCATTCTACTTCAGTTGTAATTTTCGAAAAAAAAATGGAGGATGCCAGGAATGGCGTTCTTAGGTGCTGTGCAAAATGCTAACCCGAAATCTTGAGAGTGTGAGAAGATATTTACAAAACACCGAAACCCCCGTGTGCACCGAAACGGTGGGGTAGTATAGTATGTAATGACCACATCCTGAATCCGTCATCATGTGATGAAATGGAAGCAAAATGACAAATACGAGCTGAACTGTTGCTTGAAATTACGCGTAGTGTCTATTCGAATGCGGCCTGATGCCGTTATTGCCCTCCCCAACGAGGTTTTTTGGATTGCAAAGTTGTTGAGATTGAAGCAGAACTTTGGTAAGGTTGGAAATCCTTGCGGCTGTGAGTAATATAGCATACGGTTAGAATTAGAGTATAATATATTAAGGTTCAACATTCCTCGGTATAATTCTCATGGGTTGAATCGACTTGGCGTTGTCTTCGTATGTTTTTTCGGTATTTTTTTTTACAACCTCGAACATTGTCTTTTGGGCCTTGAGCTGGTGGGTGGGTTGTCGTAACATAAATAGGTCCAACTCGGCTGTTCGGTGATCATGTAACCACTGTGACAATGGGTCAGATAAAGGACTCTTCAACTTTCGAACGGGATAGATCGATCATCATGAGGGACCTGCTTGGCCTCAAGCCATCTGCATCTGCCGTCTCTCGGTATATCGACTCTTTGGCAGAGGCAGCAAAAGCTCCGAATGCCAAGATTCCAGAAGTCAAATCCTATTCTGATGCTGTCTACTTTAATTACTACCGTCTGGGCATCAGCCTACTCTTCACTCCGAAGGACGGCTACAAGCCTAAGACTGGTCTCAAGTTGGACGAGCTGCAACAGGACAATCTTGTCCTTGACAGCATCGACATCTATAACGTTCCGAAGCCCAAAAATGACAGCAACGACAAGTCGACACCATCCCGCTCGGAACTTGCGTTCACGACATTTCCTCTCTCCCCCATTGTTTTATCGATTACCGGCCAGGCGAAAGACAAGGATGGAAAGCCGGCTGAAAGGCCATCGCAGTTGAACATCACCTCCGAAACGTCTGGGAAGGACTTTGTGAAGGCGTTGGGGGAGCCAGATCGGAAAGGGGGTGGGACGGGACCGTCCTCAGGTTCTATCAATATTTGGTGTGAATGGTCGAAGGACGGAGTTATGGTCGAGTTTGGCGGTGCGGAGGCGAAGGGGCCACGTGCATGGGATACGGGGAAGGATGCCATATGGAAGGTTCTCACGTTTTTCAAGCCTGGAACGAAGAGGGAATGAGGTACTGAGTTATCAAACTCACGGAAAGTCCCAAGGTCATTCGGCTGGTGGGCGGGAGTGCGAAACTATACAGAGGGATTATCGGGGGCGTTATTACGGTCGATTGTTACACAGCCAAGAGAAGGAGCCTTCTCATGCCTGTTGACCTGGTGACAGAATGAGCACATATGATACATCATTCGACCTTTCCTTGTCTCATGTGATTTTTCTTGACCACTTACATATTCAACCTAAATCCATTTCCTCTTGAAGTTGTTTCCCTCTGATTCCCTGCAGCCATCATGTCCGTCCCCGCCGACTTCACTATCCTCAACATCACCGGCAAGTTCACTATGGTATGCTTTGCATTGAAACGGGAGGGCAGTCCGATCTTATGTTGCTGTTGAACAGAACAAAACACTCACAAATATGAACGATGCGGATCAAATTCTTAGCCTCCAGGGTGTCGGGTGGATCAAGCGCAAGGCCATCCAATATGGCACGATCACCCTTCATGTCAAGCACTATAAGAACGAGGACAACCAAGAGAAGATCGACATCGACCAGACCATCACTGGTGGTATTCCTGGAACCTCGGAGAACAGGACATTGATTTGGAAGGAGAGGGAGAATGAAGATCACCTTTTTGGCTCCGTCATTGGAAAGTCGAGGCGCGTGAAGCCTCAAGAGCTCGAAGAGCTTCCCGACTTCTTGAAGACTGGCTGGACTGAAGATACCATGGAACACGGTCTCGTCCAGGCCTATGCCGAAAGCAACACTCCTAAGAGTGGAACTACATGGATTGGAAACCAGGTTAGTGTGTTTTGGTCGGCGGAGAGGAGTTTTGCTGAGCTGGTTTCAGACTTGGGGTGTGGAGGTAATTAACGGCGAGAGGAGATATGTCCGCCACGTCGACTTCACCGGCCCGCAGGGTGAGCATATACAGACTAAGTTGATATATGACTACCGTAAGTGGACAATTGTACCCCGCAACGCTATCAATTCTGATGAATGTGCAGTTGGGCCACTCGACTCCTAGTGAGGGATCAATGAGTAGAGACTGTTCATGTATGACTATCTTATCTGATACAATGAGTGGTGTGACCCTGATCGGGCCGTGTGATCTCTTCACAAGTGATGTTCACCGTTGACAGAATCTCACAAATTAGTTCCATCCCTTTCTCAGCTCCTTAGTCAATCTCTTAGCATGCAGGACCCCTCACCTGCAAACTCGTCTACATCTCCACTGCCTTTCGTCTTGCAAGAACGTGACCCCGGAAAACTGAGTATTGAGCACACCTTGCTGGACTCAGCCCCGTCGTTGACACCACCAACAACTGTTCCAGCGTTAGAGTTTGAACAACCACAAGCGCGCCAGACATTACCAAGGAGGGTTTTCGCGAGATGCTCGAGGACGCTGGCGTCGCAACATCCCAGGGCATATTCGTGGATAAAACGTGTGGTCCTGTATGTTAGAGGGCCGAGGCCGAAGCCGGATCTACCACGTACGTTTCCCTACACAGCTACAGTTTTTTGTCTGAACTTACCTCCCTTAGCTATGCAGCCTCTTCTGGATAGAAAATACCGTTTTGGAGACCATTACATCTCACTCTCAATAGAGTCCGCGTTCGTTAAACTCACCCAACCGTTCACAAGCCCATGGTTGTTTGTTCTCCTCGCAGCGGCGTATATCATTGGCTTTGCTTTCTTCGCCCGCGCTCAGTCATTCCTAACGCCACCCGAGTCCTTTATTGGCTGTACCTCGACATATTGGTTGGCGCTCGACGAATGTGGGTTGGATGGCAGCCTGTGCGGACCATTCGTGGACGATGATCCGTTCGAGTTTAGGTGTCCGGCACAATGCGACAATGTCATCTTGCAGAACCCAAGAACTGTTGGAGATGAGCAGATAGCTTTTGTACCGTTGATTGTCGGTGGTGGGGACGCCAACCACACATATCGAGGGGATTCATTCATCTGTGCTGCTGCCATCCAGGCGTAGGTGGTTTCATTAACGTGTGAATGAATAATACTGACTATCTGATACGCATGCAGTGGCGTAATTCCACGCTCAAGAGGCGGCTGTGGGAGTCTACAGTTGATTGGAAACTTTACGAATTACCTTCCAACCACAGAAAATGGACTCTCGTCAATTGGCTTCGCGAGCGTCTTCCCATCGTCCTTCCGTTTTCTCTCGACAACATCCTTGACGGATTGCGATGATTTCCGCGACGATGCTCTCGCGTTTAACGTCCTCATTACCTGCGCTCTTTTCCTCGTACTCCGGCCAAAGCCCCTCATACTCTTTTGGTCGCTGGTCTGCATCGGCTTCTGGCATGTGGTTCTTTTCTCCCAGCCCATGGGCCCTCCTCCGAAAATAGACGTGGCCTTTGGCACGTTCCTTCCCGCGCTATTTATTGCATACGGCTTCTGGCGCCTCGCTTTCCGCTTCGTTTTGCCAGAATTCGTAACCAAGGCACCCCTCGAATCGTGCTGCCTGTATCTCTCTGGCTACTGGGTAGGTGTCCTGTACAACCTCACCATTGACAAAATCCCTATCTCGCGTCTCCTCGCGTCCGACATCAACAAACGCCCCGGAGGCCTTGCGGCGTTCATAATCATACTCATAATCGTCGTCGTCGTCGTCGTCAATCAAGTCAGAGTGATAAGAAAGACTGGATGGTTGCCGTATTATGCGATGTGGTATATCTTTGGTGGTTTGGTAATTTTAGTCTTGGCACTGTTACCTGGCCTACAGTTGAGGTTGCACCACTACATTATCCCGATGGCACTTTTGCCGGGGACGGCGTGGCCGACGAGATTGAGTGCGATTTACCAAGGACTACTTTTGGGCATGTTTTTGAACGGTGGTGCGGCTTTCGGGTTCGACCCGATTTTGCAGACGGCAGAAGATGTGAGTTGACATTCCTTTTTCCTAGAAGCAATACTGAGTCAAATATGAAGTTGAGGCAGGATGGGCCAATGGGCTCGCTCTTACCCGTGTTCCTGACGAATTCCACAAATTTTAACGCAAGTATTCCATTAGCAAATCAGATGATATTCTGGGATGCGCTGCCGGATGGATTTGACGGATTCTCATTGCTCGTGGACGACGTACAGAGGTACTCTGGAACGGCACTGAATTACTCGCTTGCAGCCCTGCAGGAGGGGATTCCGCATTTCTTCAGATTGGCTGTGAGTTTCAACCTTCCTTTCATTCGCGTGCGGGCTTGGGGGAGCTAACCTGTTGGAATGTGTTTAGTTTACGTTTGGCGGGCGATCGGGCGATTTCACGATGCCTGCGACCTTGTGGCCGAATGGAACCTGGGTGGATCCTCTGCCTGGACCTTCATAGCCGAGGGGTGGGTGCTCTTGGAGTCACGGTGTGGGATATCGACGCCGGGATGTAGATTCCCTGACATCCTGGACTATTATTAGCATTTTGCGTGGATTTTCTTTACGCTCGTTTAGTACTTGGGGAGTTAGCCTTGGTCGCTGTTTCGTGTATGTTATTTCGTAGATGTTGAATGGCAGCTTAATGGACCACATCTAGTCTTCTTGACCAATTCATCCTGCCCGCAAGACGCTCCGCCGCGGCGTATTAACGATGACGATGCTCCGGCCGCAACATTCTTTTATGCTGGTTTCTTCATACATGCTCCATGTTTTATCCATCCCCTCGGTCTCGCTCTCCTGGATTCATTCGACTTCTCAGTCTCGCCGATTCTCAGTCTCTCCAATACTATGACCCACTCACCAGACCTATCGATGCCGATGGGGCTTTACAGAATTCGCTAGGCTAGGCAACATGACTTCTGGAGCCAATAACTGCTCAGCGACTCGCTGGAAGTCGTTCCCAAAGAACTGTACGAAGTCACAAGAATAACAACACCACCGCGATACTCAACCTCGAGGCTTCAGGAATGATTCGACGCGTTACTCCCCAGTGACACTCTGCTACGTTACCACTCACACGGAACATACCAGTATCGCGTCTTAATGTTCGTTCAGCCATTTGGGGAATTCGAGGCCGTTCGGAAGATTTGAATCGAGGGTTCGCCACAGTTGATGTAGCGACGGTAGAAAAGCGATCTTGTACGATTCTTTTCTGTTGGGACCTTGTGGCAGAACTGGAATAGGTAGTATGTCTGGGGCTTGCGGGTATATAAAGCTGGGGTAGTGGAACAGTTTGAGGGACAATTCAAACCTTATTGCGGCGAGCTGGGGTCCCTCTTACTTTCCTCGCCTTGGTCTGGCTCCTCAGCTCTTCCTTAGTGATCTTTGCTTTATACGGGTTGCTCTGTTGCGATGACGGGTGATACACTCCTGTGGCCAAAGCAAATTCATCCCTGTGGGTATCAGCCATGGCAGGGTCCTAATTGCCCTGTCAGGGAAATGGCACAGAAGCCCGAATTTGAAGAGTGCTATCGTGAGTGTTCTCTTCATATTATTTGAGTTTCCTTTGTGATTGGGATTTGTGGAAGTGCTATTATCATCACATGTTAATATTATGATATTGCTGTGCACGTTGACCTTCCTGAGTCACATCACATGAAGATGGGAGTATAGAAATGCCTTGAGCTTTCACTGAGCTTCTATAGCCCTTTTGGCTTCTTGCTTCCTTCTGCTTCGTTTAGTTCCATCACGAAAATTCATCGCTGAAAACCATACAGATTTTCTCAGAACAGACTTCAGATTCGACCAGTGGTTGTGCCGCCTCTGCGACCGCTTCGATCCATCTCCTACAGGCCAACCCGCATTCTACCGCAAACGCGAGGCGGTAGAACACGAGAGGTTACCGGAACATCAACGTAGTATCGAATTATTCCGCAAGTACCTGGAGAATCTTCCGGCACAGGCTCAGAAGTATTCAAATCGTATGAAGGGGTGGGAGCCACGGGGGGATAGTCTGTTCCCTGATGAGGTGTATAACAACTTAATGTGGCATACGCCGGACGTGAGGAACGGAGTGGATTATGTGAATCGGTTTGTAACGTTCTGGACCGAGGATGTTGCGGCGGCTCAGGGCGAGGTCGATGACGAAGAGTCCCCTCAAACTGTTCAGAGTAAGGGCCGAAGTTTGAGGGGAAAGAGGAGGACCAGAGGGGCACAAATGGAAGTGCCCGTGCGTCATACCCGGCAGACGTTCGAACAGTTTTTTGACAGCCTCGAGTTTCCGTCAGAGAAGTGGGATGCCGCTTTTGATGGTGCCTATGGCGAGGATGGATGGGGAACGCCGGCGGTTCCTGGAGGTAACGCGAACAAGGGGGAGACGACGAAGAAGAGGAAGAATGAACCCGATGCAGAAGGCTGGGTTGTACAGAAGGCTGGGAAGCGGAAATGGAAGGGGAAAGGCAAGGGACAGGTGGAACGCAAACCGAGGTCAAGCGGGAAAGGAGGGGACTCGCCGATCGTTGGTCGGAATCTGTTTGCTCAGGTGGGTCCTTGTTTTCAAACCATGACGACGCTATTGACAGTGCTCATGCAGCTTCAGGTTGATGACGGTGATGACCAAGTGTGATTTGATCCGTCATGTTCACTGCGCCATTATATACCATTGTATACCGTCTCAGTACCATCCGTTTCCTTATCTCTCTCGCAATAATGAGTCCATTACCGGAATTGCTCCCAGCTCGCCTCTTTGAATCACGTCTAGAACCTGCCTTTTCACATTGCTCCGCGTTGTACTTGTATCCATCCCTGATTTTGTACAGAATATGGAGAATATTGGATATTAATGTTTACATGTGCTGCCACCGCAGGATGACTGTCAGACAGGTCCCATACACTGTCACTCAATGGGCCTCTCTGAAAGCCACACGGATGTCTGGAACTCAAGGCATGCCACTGGCCCTGAGTTCTATTTGATTGATAGAACAATCACGACGGTCAATAGTTCTATGTGCACAGCAACAACAGGGTTATTTCTTCCGCTGAGACTCGATACGAAGGCTTTTCCACTCCGCCTCATCTAGTCCTTTCGAGAAATAACGTACCTCATCTCAGTGACCCAGGGGCAAGAAAGACTGTATTAAGTACACTCGGCAGTCGGGAGGACTGCGCACCTCGGTCTCCACGCCAGGGCAATTCACACCGCATCTGATACGGCCACCTCAAAATGTGCCGGGTCGTAGTGTGTCAACTATCGAGTGGCCTTCCGAGTGTAACCTGTCGCCATGTTCCCCTCCATGATCCTGGATTTTGCCTCACGACGAATGGTGGGACCCCACTTAGCCATAGGGCAGACGATGATTTGAGTGATAGAGGTAGTTTGTGATCCTTTTGTTTATGGGTAATGCAGAAATGTCGAGTTTGATGTCCCAGAGATTAAGGATGAAATAGCTTCTGTGAATGTGCTTAATGTTTCTCAAATTTTCCCCATGGGTGTCCAATTACTCAATATTCAAATATTCAGTGTTGTGGAATAGGCAATGCTTAGTGTGAGAATTACACTATATTGATATCCCTCCGTGTCAATTGAAATGGAGTGCGATTCTACAGAGCTGATTGGTACATGTAACTTTGGGTGGTCGTAGTACATCAGCAACTGCAGCTTGATTCTGTCTACATCAGCCCAGAATAATGGCTCGCGTTATACCGTCGTCGCTGAGCCCGCATGTCTGCATCATACCCTCACCAGATCTCTCGGAATTACTCGAGGCGTCATCACTGCCTTCGCTGCCAGAAATCCTGCAATCATTTTCGCCCCTTCCTCAAGGTACTTATTTGCAACTCCCCGACACAAGCATGGATATTCACCCCTTGTTACTTGATTGTTTCTCTAGTGACAACTCGGACGACATCGTTGACTTCGGTACCACATGCGACCTTTGCGTTGCGCTTTTCGGATTTGTACGAGATAGAAGAGGCGTGTAGAGAGGATGAAGAGCGGAGAGCAGCACGGTTGATCGACTGGATGTCTGGGAGGATAAACAAGAGGTGTGCGAGATGGGTGAGTGAGATGGAGGGACCTGAGGGGAAAGAGAGGGAAAAGGACGCGTGGAGGACGCCATGGTGGGATGAAGTCAGAAGATGCGCGGAAGGGGACCATGTTCCTTCGAAGCATGAAGGGTGGAATCACCCGGTCGCCAGTGAGTCCTATTCAGACGAAGTGAGCATGATGCTGAAGGTTTCGATGGACAGTCATCTTGGCTGCTTCGACGACCGCGCCCAATCCTCTCCAGGCCATCACTGCGCTTCATGCTAGACCCCTACAACTCCCACCTTGGGTCGACTCTAACTATCTCAAATATACCTTGATCATACATCCACAGAACTCGCCGCTATCAAATGAAGAGTAAGTCGTCCATTCAACCCATGTCTCTTGGTCCTATCCGCTTTTGTAGGGCTACTGCGCTATTTAACGCTGTCAAGAAGCAGTTTGGCCTCGATGTCTACCTATTGCACCTCGCGATACCTTCATCTCCTCCCCCTCCGGTTCCAGTCCCACTTCCGTTGCCACGTTTACCTCGCCCCATTCTCCTTGAATCCCCACCTATGATGCGGAATCCGAAGAGAAATAGTACCAACGGTCCTGTAAAGGCATCCTTGGACCCTGTTTCCCCAAACACTCTGCGTTTGGTACAAAGTGACATTCAGCAGACTTCCAAGTTCGCAAGAGAGTTTGTAGTTGGATGTTTGATACCTTGGATGGAGAAGAACGTCTTGGAGTGGAGTGAAGCGGTGAGTCTGGACTCTTAATATCACATTGGGTATTTGATTCAAATGCCTGACCTAGTTCACGAGCAATCGTCGGCTCCCTTCACGTCTCTTCTCCTCCGCAAAACGACTATTTGGGTCGCCTTCTCCATCACCTACACCAACGCACTATTCTTCTTCATCTGTGGCATCCCTCCCTCGATCGTCCACCTCATCTATCAACGGTCCAAACGTACCATCACCTCCGTCCCAACAAAGACGCTTGGCTGAATTTGCAACTATCCTCGGAGATTTCAAGCTTGCTGTTACGGTATGGGAGTCTCTGAGAAAAGAATCCAAGGGTGGTTCGGTAAGTCGCACACCACCCCCAACTTCCCCTGGCACATTAAATCATAAATGTCAGGATATCTTGCCAATATTGGTGTCGTCTTCGCCCGCATTATCGTTACATGCCTCAAATGCTCTATCCGGTCTTCATGCAGGTAACCAAGATATCCCGCCGCTGGCCCTGTTCCGGGCTTTGTTAGCTGCTGTGAGATGGGAGACTGCTATTCCACCGCAGGATTTCTTGAGCGACGTACTGGAGGGCGAACGATGGTTGGTCTGGGCTGCCGGTAGTGTAGGTCATCTTCTTTTCCCAAGAATAATACTCACCCCTTTGATTTTACAGTCGGAGGAGGTGCCGGCTGCTCTTTTAATTGGCCACGCCGCTTATCTAACCTCCAAGAAACGGGCGAGGCGGAGGGCCGCGTATTGGTATGTTGTGGCTGCTAGTAGACTGGAAAAGTGTGGCATTGTAAGCGACAGCCTCTTCCTTCCCTTGGGATCTGTGTTCATCGTGCCTTAGAAACCGCTGACGATGCATTTCCTCCGGAAAGCTCAAGAACTCTACAAGTCCAGACCACCAAAGGAGCTGTCGCCGTCTTTCTGGGATGCAGAGGGCAAAAGTCCTGCTCAGAGTCCCTGGTTTGACGCCATCATGTCTGGAATTGAACATCCCCTGGGTCTGTCCAAAATGTTATACTTGAAATGGTGGACTGATGTCTACACTTTTTTCAGGTCGGTTATTGTACACAACTGGGGATGTGTTTTCTGCAGTGAAAATTTTCCTTGGTCTTTTGCGTGGCTCTGAGCCTTCAGGTGCACCAGCGATCAACAGCATCCCCGACGGAGAGGCCAAGCAACCAAGTAGCAGAGACAAACTCTCGTTGGACGATTTCCGTGTTGCTTTCGGAGTACGTGTGCATCATCTCTACTCGCGCCATTTTTCAACCTGAACTGGGTTTCACCTAGCACTTGAAAGCCACGCAACCTGAAAAGATTGCAACCGCAGATTTGAAACTGCCCTTCAAGTTCTGCCAAGTCAAGCAATCGAAACTGCGATTCCCTGGTGACGGTTCGTTTGGTGATGCCAATACTTGGGAAAGAAGAGAGGAGTCTTGGAGGGCGTTTTGGAGATCACAAGGCGGGAGGGAGGGATTTGCGAAGAGCGGGGATATCGTTGTTGGCGGTGCGTGCATTTACCGACTTGGTGTCATTCCAGAAGCATTGACTGAAGTCCTGCAGAGACTTTTTGGGTCGACCTTGTTGTGCGCAACCCTCTAGATGCAGAGCTCAACCTAGCTAATATAACGCTCGTTGTGCGAGATGTCAATTCATCTCAGCCGGAAAGTGAGTCCGACCCACTTGTTGATGTCGACATCATCGAGGACGTGATCCTGGCTCCTCGTGAATCCCGCATCGTGAGTCCTTCCTACACTCCTGCGTGCAACAGCTTAAACCACCTGAAATACAAGGTATCTATCGCAATTACCCCTCAACACTCGGGAACTTTCCATATCTCACTAGTGAAATATGATTTCATCTCACTCTTACCCGCATCTGAACCTCTATCTACCCGCGGACGTAGACTTAACGCCACAGCTGCTCAAAGACAACAACCGACCTACGCTCCAGATGTACTCATGAAATTCAATGTGGCGGAAGCGACGCATAAGTTGGTTGTGAAATTCGTGGAGGGTGGCAGGTTGAGGATGTTGCAAGGAGAGAGGAGAGTTATGAACCTATGGATGGTGAACATGGGTTCGAAGCCCGTAAGAGAGGTTTGGATGGTGCCAGATGCAGAGGATCAGATTTGGGTTGGGGATGTTATTGCTGAAGGCGATGAGGAAGAGCAAGAAGAGGGGGAACAAGAAGAAGAGGAAGAAAGCGATAATGGGGGTGAAGAGGGCGGTGTGAGTGTTGAGGTTGTTAGATCCTCAAACTCGCTGTTACCGCCTAAGCCTCTGAGGATACCGGTGCCTGGCGGTGTGCTTGAACCAGAGGAGGGGGTTAGCGTGCCGTTGACGTGGCATATGGAGGGATTGGGGGAGAAGCACATCTGTCTGTTCTTCGTGTATCGAGAGGTATGTTTCATTCTTGCCGGCAGTGACGAGCTATTGAAGTATGCGCCATAGGGAGACTCTGATGACTTCCATACCGCACGGATATCTCGTATGGTTGACGTGCAGCCGCTATTCGATGTTACATCGGTGGTCGAGCCAGATCAATCATCCGAGGGCCATTTCACCGTGAACGTCTTCTTGAGGAACCTCTCGAGTTCGGTGGTTCAGTTGACGCAGGTGTCGACAGTCAGTCCATCGTGGAGTAGTTCGCCGGTGGTTGAGGGTTCACTGTACGTTCAACGATCGACACATTCTCCTCAGTTGCTTACACCTGTTCAGATCTATACTTTCTGGTGCACAAAGTTGCAATATCTTGTTGAAGGCACAACGGTGGACTGATGGACAAGGGTCTCGAGAAACAGCTGATTTTGTTAAAGACCGGCTTAGTGATGTGTTGAATGGCAGACCTGTGGGCAAGGTAGATCCTCCACCGCTAGATCTGTGCTGTAGTTCCGTCACACAAGTAAGTTATTGGTTCTACGATATCCACCGAGTCTTAATAATGACTTCACTCAGCCTTCGCGAACCAAGAAATCCTTCGCGGACGAAACAGTCACTATGTTCGTACACAGCGGCCGGCGCAACTTTGTTTCCAAGCACACGTCCAGCATGCATGTACATATTCCAAGCACAACACATCCACACATCTTCCCACTATATAATCCTACCTCGTTTGATATTATCCTCTTCTGGGAATTCGCCACCCCCTCCGTTGCACTACCGCCGTCAGCCCTCGCCTCTACTCTAACCTCAACTTACCCCTCTCCATCTGCATCGCAATCCCTTTCACTCGCGAGTTCGAGATACACGCACATGGATCGTTCCAGGAAATCTCGATCCGGGCATGTAACGATTCATGGGCTTACCCTCGGAGCGACACATGGACCACTGCAGAGTATCATTGACGAGGTCGAGAATTCGAAAGTGAAGAGAAGCATGTATGCGGAGACTGTAAGAGAGAATAAGGAGATGCTGGAGGCGATTAGGGAGTGTGAGTGGAATAGGGAAATGAACCCGCTTGATGTGGTCGTGAAGAGTACGGATGGCGTTGTGCATGATTTTACTTCGGGGTGAGTTGGCCTAGTGACCCTTTTGTGTAAGCTTTGGCTGACTCGTGTGGTGTAGACCTTGCTGGACATCGGTCGAGTTCACGATTAGAAATTACTCGCTGACGCATGAGGCGGGGTTCATCCTCAAACTACGTAGTGGTACGAACTCGAGCGGTTCGTCCCAATCGATGAACCCGTACGTTTAACACTTCGTTCGTCCCTTCGCGCCCACTGACGGATTTTTTAGACGGGTGCTACCACCTCCGTACGCCGCTAAGCTCAATTTCCGGGATAGAATTCCACCATCTGGTTCAGTCACACTTCACCCCAAGTTGTGGATAACTAGACCAGGGACGTTCAGTCTTGATGGTTGGAGATTAGACGCCGAAGTCTACGATGAGTCGAACATGCCCGAGCGGCCGCAGAAAATCCGACATCGATATACACTGGAACGGCCCATATCAGAGAGGGCGTGTCTTGTAGTGCAAGATACCTCCCATAGTAGTAGTAGTATCTCATAGATTGATATAAGTTACGGGTTCGGGCGACATACAAAAGTGCGGATAGAGATGAGAAGCGCATGCCTATGTGCATCAATCATCAATAAGGGCAGAAATCAGGCCTGAGAAGAAAGTCCAAAGTCGTAGGTTAAAGAATACCATATGCTCAACGGTATACTTGGAGGATATGGTATTCTTGAGGATTAAGAGGAGTCCCCGTCTTCTTCGGCGTTTCTCTTCTCTTTCTCGGCCTTCCTGGCTGCTGCAAGACGAAGTTGCTTGACGCGAGTGTTGAAGTATGTCTGGAAGGTGATCGTCAGGCCATTCTCTATACCACCAGAGAGCATGTAAACGTACTCCGAGAACGAATTGGATGCTATTAAAGAAAGGTACCCAGAGCTATGAACCAGGGTTATGCATTATCACCACTGGGCCCCGTAGGATTTGCAGAGAAAGCCATACCTCGACAGGAACGTACTTCTGAGCGATAAGCATCGCGAGTGGCGAGACGACCCAGGAGACCTACAACTCTAGGTTAGCGAACCCGAAGCTCATACAAAAAGGGCTGATGATGTACATACCCGAATGACAGAAAAGAAGCCAGCTTTCACAGTCTTGATGACCTCATCAATCGACTTGGCACCGTTGATGATGGCCATAGAAGCAAGGTAGGCTAGAAATGTGATTCAGAAGGTAATTCACCCTGTCCCCTTTCATCACCAAAACGGAAGCCAGTCCAAGATCCGAACGCCAAAATCCAATCATCTCACCAGGACCGCCCGCCATAAGGCGAGGATCTACCAACGAACTCCGAGCGGAAATGGGGATTCGGTAACTCACCAGAAGCCTGAATAGGTGACACCAATAAATTGTTCGCTACGATCTGTGCAATTTTGGCTGCGGAACTCGTCTTGCCCGCAAACACCTTCTGCAAAAGTCCAACGAGGAAGTGACTCAATGGCGCCGAGACACAGAATCCATAGATTGCCATCTTCACGGCGCGCATGTTGATGTGAGCACGCGAGAGAAGCGCGATGAGGAACGGCGTATCTGCGGAGACTTTTGGGCGGGGTACGCCCGCGATGTTGCTCCCCAGGACTTCTTGGAGGAAGGAGAAAGTACCTGTTGGAGACGAGGGTTGACAGTGGATCGGTATGCCTTACAAGTGGTTTATTTGATGGTATGTACTAACCAGTGGTGATGGCCTTTGTGCGCAGGGGGTGTTGCGCGAGCTGGGACAAGTATCTGACGAGAAGAGGGTGGGGCGCTTTCTTCACGGGGGAGCTCATTGTTGGTGTGCTGCAGAGGTGAGGACAGTGGCAGTTAAGATCTCAGCGTAGTGTGGGACCAATGCTTATGAGGATCTGGGGTAGCCGGGACAGACCCTTTCCCGGCTTCCGGATGCAATCATCTCATCACATTGCCCACATTGTGTTCATCCACGCTGGCTTATACTAACTCAACAACAAGCAATGTGTAATTGCTGGCGAGGAATATACTAAGTACTCTATGCAAATACGAATTAAGACAACCACTACACTCTCTAGGGTATATCATACCCATAAATTACTTCCCTTTTACCCTGTAAATTCGTAGATGTGTCAGAAACAGACTTTTTGATTGGTGAAGGGGAAAAAAAAAACACACCAATCTTTGACATAATCCGCAAGCGATACCATGCAAATTGTCTGCCAAACACCAAGACCGATACGAGGAGTCACACCGCGATACAAGCCCTTGATACCGTTCTCTTTGTAGATGTACTTGAGCGTACTCAGGATGGTGAGTTTTTCAGGACGATTGGCGGTCGCAGCGCCCTTGGCCATTGATTGCATCTGAAATTCACGGAGAAAGAAAAAAGTCAAATTCATGAGGCACGATCACGAGAAGCACAGCGATTACAAACCTCCACGCGGATGACTTCGATCGGTTGGTTCCACGTTGCCAAAGCACCACCAACAGTCGAGGCAGAGATCTTCTCGACGGCACTGAGGCTGTCGTTATCACCCTTGCCACGAACCTTGCGGATCAAAGTCTCTGCAAGGCGCGCGAAACCCATACTACATGGACCGATTAACGACAAAAACTTTGGACAAAAAACTAGTGTCTCACCGGGAACCCCAGTTGGTGCACTGGCGGACAGCGACAGCGTTGACACCCTTGTTCACACCAGCAATACCCTCACGACGGTAAATGTCCATAAATACGGCCCACGTTGATGGGGGCTTAACACCAGCGGCGGCTGTCTTGGCCCGAGTAATCTCAACAGTTTTCATACATGTTGTGAAACCTAATGTAGCATCATCGTTAGAAGGCGTCCCATACAGCGTACCATCAATATGCTCCAGAGTTCTTCCAGTCGGCAGACACATCCACCCGACGCGAAATGGTGCCACATAGTGGTAAAGGACACTCACCCATAGTAGCATAGGCCTGTGCGATACCACCGGTCATACCACCGAGCAATCCGGCGACACCGGGATTGATGCCAGCAGCAAGAGACGCCGTCTCAACCTCCGAGGCGGTGAACACGAGCACAGCACCCTTAGTCGAAGCCTCAATCCATGCCTACCGACACAAGAGCACGCCGAAATTTTCAGTTCTGCCATCTGGACGAGTCTATGCACGCGACAGACTCACCCATGGAATCAAACCCTGGTAGAAGCCAGCGACACCACCACGCGACCAGACAGTCTTGCATGCCTGCCACATCGACTGTGACCGGTTAGCAGCCATCTGAGTCTTCAAAACCTCCAGGGGTTGACCGAGTGTCGTGACCTGTAGAACGAAGCCTCTGTTACAACCACCATTCGCCGCCGCTTGGGACTCAAGAACTACTCGCCTCCTATAAATGAAATATTAACGCGTAATTTCCTTGTGTTCCAAAAATCGGACACTCACAAACTATATGACCGATGGAAACACAACGCGACACGTAGCATAGACCGTCAGACCAACACGCAAACACATATTCAAATAAGAGGTCATACCATGTTCATGATACCACCTACACAATAAACGACGTATGAGCTGTCGGCTCGCGGAAAAGTATAAAGCCACAGCACTACGTACCAACAGCAATGTTGGACCAGCTGACGCCCTTTTGGCCAGGTTCTCTTTGGACACCCATGACGATGAGGAGGCTAAAGACAAAGACGACAGGGAGGGGAAGAAGAAAGGAGGAGAGAGAGGAAGTGGGGAGAGTGGAGAGTGGACTGCTTGCCAGAAAAAGGGACAGCTCGTGCCAAAACAAGCCAAATCCTATTCACCGTCACTCTCGGACTACTTCGGACTACAAACAGAACCCGCCAATCACCATCCTCCGTTTTTAGGCAAACCTCCGTCCTCCCCCGTCCCCGTCCGTCCTCCACCCTTTCAACCTCTCCTCACAATCCTAACATCAGAATTAGCTTTGTGGTGCGCACCAGTAATATTATCTGGAGGCTTTTTGGTACATTTTCCCCCCTCTATCCTTATCGCCCCACAACGCCCCTCTTTACGGGGAGCCGCCTATCGTAGGCGGTAGCTTTCACCCCGGTACGCATCACAAGCTTTTTACTAGCCACCGCAACGGGAACCGGGGACGTTTGAATCCACCCTCATCAGCCCTCATCCACCCCCCGTTCCGCAGGGCGCGCCAAGAAATCGCATATGCAAATCAATCAGATGAATCAGATGATCTTTGCTATCAAATTCAGAACCTCCATTCCCACAATCTACTCAGAGCTCATTACAACGGGGTATGTAAAAAGGTGTCGTCAGGGGAAAAAAAAAAGGTGAGGAAATGCGCGGTGAACCAACGAGTCCGAGATATAAAGAGTAATAAGACTTTTCCTACTCACACAAATAAGCTTAAACGACGAGCGACTAAGATATGGGTGGGTCGTGAGCAAGTGAGCAAATAAGACATGTAAGAAATCGTGATTGGCGTGATGTCGAGTCGAGTCGAACCGGGGATAAGCATATCTGGCAATTATGAAATGAATGGTATCGTTGGGGAGACACTTATGGTCGACGCGTGGTGTGTGCGTGGATCTACTCGTTGGCGTCATCGCTCACTTGAGGCTGTATCCCGGCTTTTAGCAGCTGATCCTTGAGGACCCACACGTCATCCTTTAATCTGTCACAAAACAAACGAGGTTGGTCAACAATCCATCGAGGCACGTTACGGGAAGAGAAGATGAGAAGCGAATAAACGGAGATAATTGTGCATGAATGAACAATGCGTATATGAAAATAAATAGCGACGCGATGTCCATATGCGATAAATAGCAACAAGAACAGATCGACATGCCAGATGCCAGACACACGGAACCTAGGTCCCAATACAAGAAAAATTCCGAAGACAGAAGACTCAGAAGAACCCATAAATCAAAGCCAGAGCAACAAGGCCCCCAATAAAACTCTTAATTCTGAAAAATTTTACATACCTCGTCACAGCTTCAGCTTGTTCATCTTGCTCCGACTCCATAAACTGGAGCTCCATTGTTTTCCTCGAAACATCCGCGCCCAACTCTTCAATCTTTTTCTGCGCCTCCTCCAGCTGCCTTTGCATTGCCCTCATCGCCTTTTCATGCTCAGCCTGCAGGTCTCCAAGCTTCAAGTTGTGCGCTTCATGCAGCTGCCGCAGCATTTCATCCGTCACTACACCACTGGCAGACGGCGACGTTTCTCGTGCAGCAGCGGCCCCACTTCCATTTACCCTGGGCGAAGCCTTGAGGCTGACCAACTCCGCTTTCGCGGTAGCCAGCTCGCCTTCCATATCCGACAACCGTACAGCAAGGTCGCCCTTTTCCCTAGCAAGCGCGACAACTTCCTCCTCGTGCATGGCCTTCAACTTCGACACCTCCTCCGTACGAGCCTTCGCAGCATCCTCCAAGTCTTTGGTATGATGATCCGACATTTCATTCATTGAACTCTTCGTGAGGTTCAACATCTCAGTCATAGCCGCCAAATCATCCTTCGTATGCGACAACTCCTGCGTCAGTTGTGCGATTTCTGAAGCGTGTTCTGGAGTAATGGCAGATGCAGCACCGACTGCATTTTTGGCAGCTTCCAATTGCCTGGCAAGCATCTCAACGTCATTGCGAGAGGCATCAAGAGACGTCTTGGCCTTGGCAAGGTCGTCTTGAGTCGCTTTGAGCTCAAGTTTGGTATTGTTGAGTTGTTTTGTAAGGGCCTGGACTTCGGATTCAAGGGCCGCTGCGTGTTCAGCTTTTAGCTCGCGGAGGGTTACTGAGTTGGCGGCTTGGATTTCTTCGACGAAGGCTTTTGACTGTGCGCGAAGCGCCTGAAGCTCTTTGGCATGCTCTTCCCCGGCTTCATGCTATAATCTTCCGTTAAGTTCTTCAACTTTAGCTGAACGAATGAATGAACGAACCCTGGCACGCTCGAAGGCTTCCTGCAAAAGTCTGTTATGTTCATCCTTCACAGCTTGGACCTTCGCATTATACTGCTCCTCCTGACCCTGCAGACATGCTATCAACACTAAAAGTAACCCTAAACCAATCACGACCACATACCTGAAGCTCCGCAGAAACGGTCGCAAGCCTCTCCGTCAATTCGTTCTGAATCATCATGTACGCCTGCTCAACCTCCGACAACTTGAGCTTATGCGCCTCCTCAGCATCATCCGCTGCCTTCCTTGCCTTTTCCAACTCTAAATTTGCGGTCGCCAAACTACTTTCAGTGACCTCTAACGTCCCAACAACTTGGGAATGCCTCCGCTCTGCCGCGGCCAGCTCTTCCGAGTGCTTCTTTCGCAACTCCTCAACAGCAGCAGCGTGTCGCTCCTCCGCCGCTTTGAGATCCTCCGCCGCCTTACTGATATCGTTCTTCGCCTGGACCAAGTTGCCTTCGAGTGCTTTGAGGGTATTCTTCAGCCGATCCCGTTCATCTTCAAGTGCCTCTTGAGCCTCCTTCAGCTCGAGGATTTCAATCTCAAGCTCAGAGACTTTGGTCGCTGTCTCCTCTTTCTCGGTTTTCAAGGCCTCCAGCTGAGATGTAAGACCCTCGGCTTCCTGTGCCTTGGCTTCGAGAGCTGCAATCTTAGCCTCAGCATCGTCGAGAGCCGATGCATGCGCCTGTTTCAACTGCACAGACTCGGCGGTCACGGCTTCAAGCTCTGCACGAGCCATCACGAGGGCTTCCCTATCGGCAGCTGCAGCAGTGGTTGCGTCCGAGCTGGCAGTATTATGAGAGACTCTGAGGTTTTCGAGGCTCTCCTTGGCGGTTGAGAGTTCCGATTCGAGGGATTGGATTTGCTCGTTAAGTTTGGCAACGAGATCATTAGACGATGTCACGGCTATCTTGGAAGCCTCGAGCTAGAATTTGGTCAACATCGAATACAAATCAACATCCTTTCAAACACTTACCTCTTCCTTTACCGACCCGAGCGTAGAGTTTAAAGCCTCGTAATGAGTTTCCAACTTCGCAAGCTCATCTTTAGTCTCTTGTAGTGTTCTCTCCAAGGTAGCCTTTGAACCCTCAAGCTCGGCCACCCGTGAATCCTTCGTCTCCACTTCACTCTGGATAGCCTCAAGCGAAAGCTTCAAGGTCTCAAGTTGCCCCTCTAATTCGGCAACCACGTCGTTCTTTGACTTAAGCTCGTCATTTGCCGTATTAAGCTGTACAAGGTTCAGATTCAGATACCGAAACCCACGCTGGCAGAACCCATATCGCACGTACCTGATTTTGGAGATCACCCAAAACCTTGGCACTCCCATCTTCTTTGATTTCTTTAATAGACGAAATAGAGCTAGGACGTGTGACTGAAGACCTGCTCAACGAGGCTACACCCGACCGAACAGGTGCCCTTGAAGCAGTAGCTGATGATGTCGCTGTACTAGGTTTGGAAGTGGCCGAGGATGAAAGGCCAGATCGGGAAGTTGTTGAAGGTTTCCTGGCCACCGCTTCCGATATAGAAGCGCGAGGTTTCGCAGTGGCGGAACCTCCTGCGGATTTAAGAGAAGAGACGGAACCCGAGGGTGAGACGACGGAAGCACGACTGGGGGCAGTCCCTGGCTCTGCGGCGGGTTTACCCCTGGCAGACGAGGCAAGGGAAGTTCGCGACGTGGACGATGGCACGGCTTTGGTCCCTCCCGCAATTGAGGTGCGACGGGTAGGGGTTGCGGAACCTCCAGTACCGGAGGCAGGAGTTCGCGTTGTTGAGGGTGTGGCTTTCGACATTGCTGAGGAGGTTGTAGTTTTCTTCAAAGGAGAGGACGTAGTGGGAGCAGTTTTGGTACCGGTGGAAGCTGTCCTTGTCATAGTCGTAGTTGGCTTTGTAGAGGACGAGTTAATTGAGCACCAGGGGTCAGTCACATCACGAAAGCACACGTTGGCTACTCACCTTCACAGGGGAAGTGCCAGCTGGCTTTGCACCAGTTGTAGCAGACATGCCTCCTTTCGCCTTACCCCTGGTACTTGTTGCGGTTGTCAATGGTTTCTTCGCGGGTGCCTCAGTGGCCGAATTCAATGTCACCTCCACGGGAGGAACCTCGGTTTCCTCAGACTGAGGTAGGTTATTGGAGGTATCCTTGAGAGGGGTGCTGGGCTCTTCAGATGTCTGAATATCATTTGATTGATCAGCTGGTTCGCTTTCCTGGCTTGGGCTAGGTGCTTCGACAGACGGATCGGTCTGGTTTTCTCCATATGCCTCGTGGTCGTCATGCGGGCTGTCGGCACGCGGAGATGAGCCGGTTGGCTCAGAGATAATGTCGTGATCCGTCTGTGAGGGCGAGTGAGGCAGTGCGTCAGTCGAGGCCATTTTTCGAGGGATAAATTGACAAAGGGTGAGGTGAGAGTGGGATGGAACAGGAGGGATCCTTCAATTAACACTCTTCCTCGCACCCTTGCGGGAATCCGCATCAACATAAGTCAACAAACGCGTCGCGTTAATTTAGCTCCCAGATCTCGGGGCAGCAACAACTACACGATATGTGTCTATTCCTCAATCCAAGCAACGTAAGAATTTTCTACAACAGAAGAGAGGATAGATTCAAAGCAGTAATAGATGGCTCGTCGAGGGTATTGTGGTTGTAGCTCAAAATTGTGATCTGGAAGAAGAATGTTCAATCGATATGGAGTCGTACAAAGGTGGATCTCACTCACAGAACCGGCGTCCATGGTGAGCTTGGTTCCTGGAAAAGGTCGTTGGCGCTCAGTCAGAAATTCACCCGTTCGGCTTAGCTCGCTATAGAGGCCCTACCATATGCCAATGGCAACCCAACCCAACGGGCTGTCAAGACTCTTCCAAAATGCCCGTGGGCAACAATCATGACATCGCGAGAAACAGTCCCCTCTTCAAAGTATTTCCTATGGTATGCGCGGACCTTCTCAATAACGAGATCTACACGAGACTGCAGCTCTCCGACACTCTCGCCGCCGGGATATCTGGCAGGAAGTTGGATTATGATATTGTCTGAATCAAGAATACAACTCGCACCCATCTTTCCAACCGTCCCACCCGGGATTCCTCTGAAGAATTTCCGAGGTCAAAAGGCCCTCGTATTCGCCTACGCCCCTCCGTGAGAATGCGGGCTGAGTTCAATAAAGTTAAAGAGACATACCATAGTCCCATTCCCTGGCTTCTTCTGTTAAGATATGATCGGGAGTTCTCTCCACATTCTCAAAAAGTAAATGGAAAGTGTTGTGAGCACGCTGCCTCGGAGAGACGAAAACAGTGCAAAGATTCTTTGGATCAACGAGTCCTGTTTCTCCGGAGTTAGATTATTGCCGCGTTGCTACTCCTTAATTACATACGGCCTTCACCAACGAGCTTTTGAGCTGTTGCTCTTACTTGCTCAACCCCAAGATCAGTTAGTGGGATATCCGAGGTTCCTGTCTGTGAAGATGTCATGATCTCCATAAAGCCCAAGTTATGGGATGACGTACGTGTCTCCTGCGTGAACAGATCCTAGATCATGAGCGGAATGTGGAAGCCTTAAGGCAGAAGGACTGACCCGTTGGCAGACCATTCAGTTTGGCCTGTTCGAAGACGAGGTCGTAAATCTATACTTATAATATTCTAAGCGAAGGGAGAAATTGTTCACCGTGCCGGACGATAAAAAGCCTGGGCATAGGACGATGGGGCATGGTGATACTGGAGGCGAGATGAGGAAAGACGAGGAAAAGTTAAGGAGATCAGGCCAGGAAGTGATTTGAAATATAGATTCCTGTTGCTCAAGCGCCCACCGGACCCAAGTAGATACCAACGTGACTACTGCTCTATTCCGAACATGAAGTTGCTCAATCAAATGTACTGGGTAAATATAATGGGCTTATCCATCATATGCATCACCTTCGATGCCCTCAGAATGGGAACCTGTACATAATTAAAACCGGCCCGACCGGCCCCGCAGACGTGACCGACGCGTATGAGTGACGAGTGTCAAGTGACAAACACCATATACCCCAGAAACCCATACCCACTAACCCCTAAGTTTCTTCAGCAGTCCATAGTCTGCCATGTTCGATGATTGTGAGCTCTATCACCTAGCGTTCGACGTATATTTGAACATGAGTTTACAGACGTCGAACACACCACGACAACAAGTGGACTCCCTACTGCCGGCACTCTTCCACTACCAAAACTCCAATATGAGGGGTTCGAGCCGTCTCCTTACGAACTCGGGGATTCTCGCGCGGACATGAGCGAGCTCGCTCAGGTGTGTATCCCCCTTTTGTCACTCACCCAAGCATATAACTCAGCACCTACTCAACAGCTAGGTGCCACGGGTGTCGATGAACCCCCCGCCCCCATCTTCGAGCTTGGCCCTGTCCAGTTCTCATTCCCCGCTCCCCTCGTCTCCTTCGTCGTTAGCTCAGACCTACTAGCTATGGGCCTCAATAACAACCTCCTCGTCCTCATCGAACTCTCACATGCCGACCAAGTAATCAAGATCCAAATTCCCCGCAAACCCACCGAAATGACACTATACAAGTTGTTCATGGATCCCTCTGGTCGGCATATCATCACAACCTCCACCCAGGGCGAGAACTGGTACTTATACCGGAATTGGAAGAAGCCACGGATGCTGAAGGGGTTCAAGATGGTCATTGAGAGTGTCGCTTGGAACAAGGCTGCTTTGTTATCTTCTACCCATTCAACGTCGACAAAAGAGCTATTGATTGGTGCGCGGAATGGCACAATATATGAGGCTGTCTTGGATGCGGAGGAAGACTTCTTCAAGTCCCAGGAACGATATTTACAGTCTGTCTTTTCATTACCGGAGAGACATCCAATTACTGGCATCAAGTTTGACTATTTCAGCTTGGTGGATGTAAGGAAAGCATTGGTTGTTGTAACCACTACGACGAGGATATACCAGTTTGTGGGGCCTGTGGATAGGAAGTCGGAGGAAGCGGGCAAGGTGTTCTCGCAATTGTTCGCTGGGTATCGGGAGACTGCTCCAAGTACGTAAATTGCAGTTTTTCATTCTTCGGGATCTGGTCTAAATTTCATATGGTACAGAGATCCTCGAACTACAGGGAGACATTGAGCACTCCGACCTCCAGTACTTCACACCAAATCCTGATCAAGCGCACTCTGTGCCAACACGAATGGCGTGGATGACAGCAGCCGGAATCTACCACGGCACCCTCAAAATCGATGCCGAATCAGAAGACCATATTGACAATGCCCAATTGCTGCCGTATCCGAGTCTCCTTGGTCTAGGCGTGAATGATTTCCCAATGTCTCTGGTTTTGACAGAATTCCACTTCCTGCTGTTGTATAAGGACCGAGTCATCGGTATATGCAACTTGAATGACCAGACGACGTATGAGGAACAACTCCCTGTTGTAGGTACCATATTATCTTGTACTATTGCTTTGGCTGCACTGATACGTTCCGCTCTTTAGAAACAGAGTGAAGCTGTTCTTGGGATGGCTGCGGATCCCGTACGTCGGACGTATTGGGTATTTACCGACCAGTCTTTATTTGAAATCGTCACCGGCAACGAAGATCGGGACGTGTGGAAAATATACCTCGAAAAGGGGCAGTTTGATACCGCGCTCCGGTTTTCAAAGGTAAGCTGGACTCATTTCAACCCAACACTCCATTAACAATCAAATGATAGACCGCATATCAACGTGACCGAGTGCTCGCTGCTCAAGCCGACGCATACTTCAAAGAAGGAAGGTATTTCCAGGCGGCTCAGTGCTATGCACAATGTTCAACTACGTTTGAGGAGGTTGTTTTCAAGTTCCTGGATGCTGGAGAACGTGATGCGCTGAGGTCGTATCTAATCTCGAGATTGGAACGCACCAAGAAAACGGCAAGTCACGCATCGTAATTGTCCAGAACCGCCCAGTTTATCTGTTTCTAGGATCTGACGCAAAGAATGATGTTGGCTACATGGCTAGTCGAGTTCTATCTGAGCAAGTGCAACGAGCTAGATGACATCGTTGCTGCCGAATCCGTCTCACAGGACGTGGATAACCTTCAGACTGAAAAGGCTATCCTTGAGGATGACTTGCGCCAGTTTTTTGAGACCTACAAGGTTGGTGAAACTGGTATTCGCATGGTGTTGTGCTTATTTGTGTGACTTTTCAGAGCAACCTTGACAAGGAGACTATTTATGACCTCATACAAGGACATGGCAGAACGGACATGTATCTTTTCTTTGCCTCTACTATTGGTGATCATGATCGCGTGGTTGAGCATTGGGTTCTTGAAGAGCAGTGGACGAAGGCCATAGAAGTCATCAGTGGTCAGAACGAGCTTGAACTCTATTACCGCTTCGCCTCAGTCCTCATGCGCAATGCACCAAAAGAAACGGTCGACTCCTGGTTGCGCCAGCCATCCCTAGATCCACGGCGTCTGGTTCCGGCCCTTCTACAACTACAACACGCACCCCGAGATCCACTTTCACCGAACCAAGCTATTCGATACCTCAACCATGTCATTTTTGAACAACACAACACATCACCTACGATACACAATCTCCTCATCACATTCTACGTCTCGCCCTCCTGTCTTACCACCGCCGTTTCACACACGTCCCCAACATCACCAAAACTTGCAACATTACAAGCGCCCGAAGATGATGGACCCCTCCTCCGCTTCCTCTCAAACGCCCCGAGTGACCCCATCACAGGCAAACCATACTACGATCTTGACTACGCCCTGAGGATATGTAAGCTCGCAGGGCGAACGCACCCATGTGTGCATATTTATGCAAAGATGGGGCTATATGAAAATAGTGTGGATTTGGCGTTAGAGAAGGGGGATCTGGAGCTGGCGAAGATTAATGCGGATCGGGTACCTGAAGAGGAGGATCAGGTGTTGAGAAAGAAACTGTGGCTGAAGATTGCCAAGTATGTTGTGCAGGATAAGAAAGATATCAAGACGTATGTGTCATTTCAACTTATTTCCCTCATCGTTCATTGTGATGTGGATTTCTTGGCTATACTGGTTGCTGATGTTCTGGTATTTATAGGGCGATGCAGTTCTTGGAGAACACAGATCTCCTCAAGGTTGAGGATATACTGCCGTTCTTCCCTGACTTTGTGGTTATCGATGATTTCAAGGAGGAGATTGCGCATGCACTGGAGGAGTATTCTGCGCATATCGAGGAGCTGAAGAGTGAAATGGATGAAGCGACGAAGACAGCGGAGAGTATCAAACAAGATATCACGTCTCTCAAGAACAGATTTATCACCATCAATTCAAATGCACTATGCTCCAAGTGCGAACAGTTGCTCCTTGCAAGACAATTCTATGTATTCCCTTGTCATCACACATTCCACGCTGATTGTTTGATCGGGATGGTGCGTCCGAGGACTTCTCTCGCCGTGAGGAACTGTCTAACTTTAGCCTCAAGGTTAGGGAATATTTACCGCCTCATTCACTACGCAAAATCATCGCACTGCAAAACGAGTTAACAAAAGAAGCACCATCCAGTCTAACCAAAAACTTAATTGCCAACGGTGGTATTAGCAAACCGTCGGCGGTAATCCCTGGACAAACTGCTCTCCCTGCTCGACGGCCAACCTCTCAACGTACACTCTTATCAGCCAACTTCGGAAACATTGCTGGAATTGCAGTGAATCCCCTAAAAGGCAGCGCTCAGGCCGCAAATCTACTCGGGCGGAGCGTCATCACAGCGGGAGATCGGTTAAGGGATTTAATTGTGCCAGACGCGTTGGCCGCTTTAGTTTCTGCACCGGCGTGGATACCCAGTATAGGGGGCGGAGGCCAAGGAAAAAAGGGTGGTGTGGATAGAGATTTGGGACAGAAAGCGGAAAAGCTGCGGACGGAGCTGGAAGATATTTTGGCGAGCAATTGCCCGATGTGTGAGAGCGTGATCGTAGGTTTGGACAAACCGTTTGTGAAGGAGGGTGAGGTTGATGCTTCCTGGGCGTTATGACGATGGTACCGAGTGGATTAATGCCTTTTTTGCTTGTTCTCATCTTTGGAGTTCGGGTTGTATGATAGTATACTTTACACTGTGGAGTGGAAGGGCTGACTAGTGGTTGACTTTCTTGCTTCTGCCGGCTTTGCGTCGTAGCCTGGCGGCCTTCCGAGCGCCCATCTGAACACATAGGTAGCGTAATGCGGGTTTTAATTATTGGGATATTCATTAGACAGGCAGGCGGAACTGAACAGACGGTACCGGACGCACCTTGGCTTTTGCTTCTTCTAGTCTGCGCTTCTCCTCCGCCGCTTTCTTGCGCTCCAGCGTGATTTCTCGCCGCCTAAAGCGAGGGATGAGTCAGGGTTGACAGAAAGTTCGCGAAAGGGAGGTTCTACCTTTGCAGCTCAGCCTGTTTCTCATCCTTGAGTTCCTGCTGTAGCTTTTTGATAGCTTGAGCTTTCTTGGTTTTCTCCATCCGGTCCTGCCAGCCTTTGGTTTTGACACCCTCAGGAAGATGGGATCGTCTGAGAATGAGATTTAGATGAACATCAAGATGATAATGAACAGCCTCGTACACTGTTGCTGATTTCTGTGCCTTCCATGGCTTCCCAGAGACACGGCCACCTGAAGACTGGGCGAGCGGTACCACTACGGAATCTGAGGACATGGTGGATGGAAAAGGAAGGGAGATGCTGGAGGGAATGATGATACAATGAGATACGCCGCTGTTAGCCGTCCTCTAAGTTCAGGGTTGCCGATGGCGTATACCCACCCTTCCTGCTTCTCCACCAAGGCTCTGTCCTTGTCCCCCCACCGCCATGTTGCGGTCTGTGCGTCAACCAAAACTCGATGACAACCGTCCCAGGCTTCTCCTCGACCAGCCCGACGCCTGTGCAGACCCCTTCGGCCGCTTTACCAAGGATTCCCAGTTTTCTGCTACCCCTTCTCTTTACAGCCGTGCCTTCTCTTCTCCACCACCAGACGATAAGCCCCACCCCAATTTCCCAACAAATGACTCTTCGTTCAATTCTCCCACGTTACAACAGCCCAACCGTCGTCTCCTCGACGACCCCTCCTCCAGTATGCTGGACCTCGACGAGGATGTCCGCTCTTCCATGACCATCTCGGAGGCTTATGATCATGGCGACGAAGAGGACAAGAGGTCTCAGGAAGAAGACGACGACGAGTCACCCACTCGCATGTCCTACTTGGGTCCCAAGATGCGTTTTCACTCGCGAGCCCCTTGGGAATTAGAGGACGAGACAGTCCAGGAAGTCGACGAGACTGAGTCGACTGGTCATAGCAGCTTCATAGGCATGTTGACTGGCGGGCGAGGAAAGTCTGGACAGAAGGTGGACATCTCGAGCCCTCGGACATCCAGTGTTGGTCGACCAAGCGTTGAATCCAGTCGCTCTCAGCTCAGCGCCAAACGATCCTTTGAAACTACATCCTCAACCGCTCATCCTCGCGGTGCCCTCTAGTGCGTGCTTCTTGTTTACCTTCGCGTCTTTTTTTAGAGTCACTCACTTCCTTGGCTTTCCCTAGTGCACTTGCTCAAGAGAGTCTTTCCACCTCTTCTTTGGGTCAGGGACACCAATCTGGTCGACGGGAAAGGCTCCGTGGAAAATTCACTTTTGGCAGGCTTCGGTCGCCTTCGTCGAATGTTGATATACCTTCCCCTAACAAGCCTGCTCCTCGGCAACCCTCAAATGATCATACTTCCCTCGCTCCACCGTCACCTCGTGCTAGTTGTGACACTTCTTCCTCTGCACTAGACGTCCAGCCGTTGCCTGGGTATAATACCCATTTCCCGGAACGTCGGGGATCATTGCCTTATTCCGACAAGAATATCCATCCCTATGCGAACCCCGATCTTGTATTACCATACTCTGCGGAGCCACACCCTAAATCCCCACTACACACTACTCTACAACACTCAGAGGTTCCTCATAACGATTCTAATAGCCCTACCACTGAAAGTCCTGCAACGCCGTCCCTTCCCAAACCCATGGTAAAGTCTACCCTAACTCTGGAAACGCCGTCCGGCCCGCCAAAAAGGCAAATGTCACACATCCAAGGCAAGGACATCTCGTCTCCTGTCAGTGTTGTTAACCCGCTTTGGCATTCCGACTCTCCTGGACATCAACAGAATGATGCTCGCCAAGAATCTGCTTCGCCACTCCCAGTCGGAACCGCTGCCCTTCCGGGATGGGTAGATCACTCCTTAAATCCTGGATTCTCGCTCATTTCGCTGGAAGAAGCTCGTGCACAACGTACCCGCACGGTGTTGGCTCACCCTCCATCTTCATATTCCACCTCAAGCGGGGAATCATCGGTCACGACCTCATTCCATAACACCACTCAGGAAACCCCCGCCACTTTTGCGAGTGTATTCTCAGACTCGAACCACTCGATCAATGCTAGCACTGCGCGATCACGCGCACGCTCTATTAGTGCGGGTGCCAAAGCCAAGAGTGCATTGCAATCCTTTGTTGGACCTAAACAACCCGAACGGAGAGGATCAGAAACTGGACTTATTTCCGCCCAGTTACCTGCCAAAGATGCTGGTATTAGTGCTGGAGGTAAAACTATAAAACATAAGAAGAGCGGGTTCATGAGGCTATTTGGGAATAGTGGGAAAGGCAATGAGAAGGAGGACCGCGTCCCACCCATGCCGCCACCAACACACCCTCTCCCAGTTTCCGCGTTACCTGAAGGCCAGGCCACTCCTGTTCCGAGGCATAACACCAAACTCTTATCTCACAGGATACCCGTGCCAAGTCTATCGCCTTCGTTGCTTGAAGTCATTGCTCAGCACCAGGGCAGTCGTGCGGGTGATTCGTCGAGTGCTTCCCATGCTCCAGGCAAGCCGGCTTCTAGTCCCAAACGCACGCTCCCACCGCCTCTGTCCATCAATGTTACATCAGCCACAACGGGCGCGTTCGCGGTCGATCCGTCCTCGCATGGAAGCCGCCTCTCTTCAGGAGCTTCCGACCAAACACACACCCCACAAAGCGCACCGCCCCGCATTTCTGACTTTCCTACGCTCAAGTTACGTCCTGTATCTACACTTTTCAGTGCCGACTTCGGCGAGCATATCGACGTCACGAAGTTCAACTCTGATGACATTGGGATTGGACCCAAGGAGAGTAAGGAAGAAACGGCGAGGAGGAAGGACAAGGAGAGACCAAGGCAGGATTCGGTTGCCTCTGGGTCGGCTTCGTCTGGGCCTTCGTCGGCCTCCGTTGCATCGTTTGCGGAGTCATCGTCCCATCTGAGTCCTGTCGCGAGTTCGTATGCGAGTGCGATTGGGACGGCGTTGACGACGCCTACGACTGGGAGCTTGATGTCGCCTGTTGGGCCAATGGTTTCACCTTGGAGTCGCGATGCATCTGGTACTGGCGGAATGGATCAACACTCGGTTGTGTCGTCATCATACCCCAATTCGAACGGGACATCACATGCCATCGGGGACGGGGAAGTGTCGACGACGATCAAGGTCTTGCAAGAACATCTTGACAATACAAACAAGATGTGGCGGAAACGGGTGTGGGATCTGGAGGATCAGGTTAGGGAGCTGAAGAATGAGGTTGCGGAATTGAAGAAAAAAAGTGCGGCGAGCGAAGATAGAGCTTTTTGTGACACCTGTGGAAGAGGCTCTGGTCTTAATGATACTCAGCCATCGCAGCGGCAGCAACAACAAGGGCATAGGAATACAGGTAATGTCCTCAACAGGCAGAGGGCGAGGACAGGGGGTTCGGCGAGATTCGTCAACGCCCAACTCTAATCATCCGACCCAACGGAGGAGGATTCACCAAGGCCGTGGACGGATCTTCTTATCCCTTATGCCATTTTTAAACCGTCGTGGACACTTTCTATTCTCCATAGGGTGTTAATCCCTGGCTCGCGTCCATGCACCCTTCTCTCCTTATTTCTTCTCCCCTACTACTACTTTGGAACCCACTGTTGTACAACACACTCTCGTAATTTCTTCCTCCCTCTTCCTCCCTCCTCTCCTCGCCTTTACTTCCACGCCACTAATTCATCCGATCGCTATCTTCTTGGTTACCCATTTTACACCCTTTTGGTTTGCTACTCATCTCTGGATCTGTCGTCTGTCCTTCCGTCTCTCCGCTCTTCTATGCGCTACTCTCGTTTTCCCACTTATTCATTCCCTTTAACTTCCTCGCCTCTGCTCATATCCTCACTAGTTTCTTGGCTCCGTGTAATATCTAGTCTCCTACCCCTTCCTCTCTGAATTTCCGTGTTTCAGAAATTAACGGGTTTCTTGTTATTTTGCAGTAACCCCATGTCAGTCCTTATATGTTATGGTTTTATTTCGAATTCGAGGACCCTTTTCTACCCTTTGATTTATCCTTAACTTTTATTGCGGATGCCTCTCCTTTCTTTTACAGATTGCGTCCTTTACAACGAATTGTTATTCTCACAGAAGATATCTGGTTTTCATTTTACCTCGGTCTTTTGAGTTCTACATCTTCGGATGTAGTCGAATTTACATGTGCCTCTGTCCGCGTCAGTTCCATGCAACCTCGGTGGCCATCGCGTTCGTTAACCATCCGGATGTTCATGTCCGCGGTTGTCACTTGCAGCCTTGGTATGGACTGGGTTTATAGGTCATAATTAATATACCCAAGTTCTTCTCGAGCTACATAAACATTAAAAAATAAAGAGTTCCGAATGAATCAAGTAAGGGAGCGAAGCAAGCAGGACAACATGAGACTAGAATCTACCTAACCCGAAACCTGAAATGAAGTTGCTCAAGGAAGCAGACGCCACTATTCGTCATCTGCGCCAATAAGCCACTCAATACCCTTCGACAACACCTTGGAAGCCTGCGTGGACACGTCATCCAGTCTATGATGACCAGACTCGGAAGAATGCAGACCACCCCCATACCCATGATGCTGTCGTTCATTCTCATGATGGGAAGCCTGCGAGGGGGTCGTACTCCGCTGGCCAACCGGAAACGGGAAGTTTGCAGTGACGCTGCGGAAGGTTCGGCTGGCCAATGCAGCTGCATCTGGAGTCGTTAACAGTGGAGGTGAAGGCATATGGAATTGCTGGAGTTTGGCGCGGAGGGAAGAAGCAGCCGTGTTGAGTGTTGCGCTTGTCATTGTCGACGCATGGCCCCATGCGTGATGTGTCGATCCATTTCCGCGAGCAAGACCGTGTTTTTGTTGGTGGCGTTGTAGAGACGCTGTGAGTGACTTTCCGCCCACATGGAGTTGTTTCTTTTGCGCAAGGTCCTCTTCACGGTTCGCAATATCCTCTTTCTCAAGGCGTCGCCATGCTGTAAGAATGTCGTGGAGTTTCTCAGGTGGGCATAGCTCGAGTGCATAGCCAAGTAATTGTGATTTTTTCTTGAGATCGTCGAATTCCGGTTGCCGGCCAAGTTGGAAGCAGCCGATCCAACATACTTCTGTCGCTTCCTGGATTTTGTCATCTACGGAATCCAGAGGAGTAGAAGCCTCGCGAAGCTTTTTGACGATGTCCACCATCCGCATCGTGTTCTCGTAGGCCCGAATAAAATCCTCTGCCTGCAAGGCGGTATCAGCAAGCATAGCTAGAGTCTTCACTTCGGCTGCCGTATCGCCTCGGAAACCGAGCTTGTAGCAGAGGTCGAGAATGACTTCTGCATGCTTGTAAGCGTCACTGTTGCTTGAGAGGACACGCGACACAAGCGACAATCGATCCTTAGTGAGGCGGATTTCAATTGGGGATATGGGGATGCCGGGGCGAGACTGGACGTTGAACGAAGAAATGCGGGAAGTTGCCTCAATGAATTCCTTCTCGCGGTTGAGCCGCTCGGAAGGTGGAGGAACATCCAGACTTGGAAGTCAATCAGAAGTTGTATCAAAGGTGATAATCAATTTGAACATACCAATCGTATGCCAACTTCATGTCACCAATTTTGTAGTTCCCAGAATTGGCATTGTCATACAACTCATGAGACGATGTTATGACGATTTCCTCCACTGCTTGAGGGTCCAAATTAATCTTGCTATGTTTGGCATAAAGCATAGAGCGGGCAATATCAAATTCTAGGGAAGTCTCAATTGAACGAAACCATGAATGACAAAGTGTGGCTTACTGCCAGTGCTCAGAAGCCCACTCAAGAAAATCCTCATAATTTCCCCTTCAGTCAGTAGCCCAAACGCATTCTTAATCCCCGTCTCGCTCTTTCCCGTCAGCTTGAGCATATCCTCCAGTAACCAATCCCAGTCCTCCATTGTGTTCAGCTGATCATGCGTCCCGCCAGCGCGCCTAGCCATTCTATTTGCCCATGCGCGCTGCTCTTTAACATCACCATTGCTCTGCAAGAACCACTTCAAGGAGGCAGGCACGCTCCAACGTGATAAGATCTCCCCAGCCTCGAGATGCACGTCCAAGATATCGAGAGCGCGGGACAGGGAAGCGACTTGTAAAGGCTTGAAGAACGTCATGAGCTCGGTTGGGGAAACATGAGAGTGAGCAGTAGTAGGCGTGACAAAGGCACCAAGGGAGGCTATTGTCGTATCTGCTGCGACTTCGTCGTTGTCCTCGTCCCGAGGGTAATCCCAGGCTGGCAGACATTCGAATATACGGCTCATCGTCGACCACTCGTTTAAACTGTTGCTGCCATATAAACACGCCAAAGCTACTCGCGCCAGGTCCTCGTCGTTCTTGATAATCCGCTGAGGTGCGGATAGTGTCGGCTTTGATGCCTCGAAGATAGATACGGCAAGGTCCAGGGGCAACGTAAGGACGTAATCGTACAAGAAACGATTGGGGAGGTCCGGGTCTGGTGTCCCTGTGCGTTCAGCGCGAGCTTCCAGGACGTAAAGGTAGGGAAGCACGAGCCGCGCAATATCTCTAGGCAATGATTCGGGCGTGGAGTTGGCCAAATAAGCGCGCACAACTGCGGAAGGATCCATGGTGTACCAACGTGTGAGTGTCCAGTCGTCTGACACCTCATCTGCATGAGGGGTGTCATAGACGAGGCGTGAAAGCAGACTGAGTTCTTCTCCAAGTTCATCCAGACTTGGAATGCCCTGTGAGGCGCCATGTTGAATCAACGCCAGAGCAACGTCCACCATTCCAGACGACTGGATGATTTTATTTACGCGATTTTTGTACCATGTTGCCAGCTCGTCGACAGACAAAGGCTCAGTGTGGGGTTCGACATACGCGGGCTTAGCAGCAACATCCAGAATAACTGGGACATCTAAACCGCTCTCCCGCAATGCATATTGAACGGCTTCCGTCTCCGAGAAATCCGCCTCCAGTCTCCATGGATCAGTAGATGACCTCAACTCTTGGTCAGAGGCGAAGTCGAATTTGAGGGCGACTGACTGATACTCTGAAGGGAGTGTGTGTTCGGGGATACAGTCCAGAACCGCCAAACGTAGAGGCCACAAATACGAGTTGTGCTTATCGAACAAAACTCGTAATGCACCGAACCATTCCAACGATGCAAGTTGACAAGCTGACCATAGCAAGTCATTTGTAAGGAACGTGGAAAGTGAGAATGGTATTGGCAAAGGTTTTTTGGGCTTCGGCGTGGGGGGAGGTTTGCTGGTTGGTTCTTCTGCCCACGGATCGTCCCAATCCTCCTCTAACACATCCTCGCCTGCTCCCTTCTCCATGTCCTCATCCTTATCCTCCTCCTCCTCGCCCAAAGCCGCTTCTTTCTCCATCTCCACATACGTGCTAACCCGATCCAATCGTTTCAGCAGCATTGAACGGAAATGACACAATTGGGCGTCAGCTGGGACAGCACGAAAGTGGCCAACAAGTGAATTGTTCGCTGCCCCGGATGATTCTTCTGATGTGTTCTCTGAAGCAAAAGCAACCGCATCTTTGCTCCTTTCAACGGCAGGATCGGTTCTTGCAATGCCAGTTTGCAGAAGTGCTCGTTGCACAGAAACGTCATCAAGAATGCGGTCGATGCAGGCTGCAGCCACCCAGAGGTCATCTTGGGCCTGCTCCAGCAGAGCCTGGACGTTGTCGACGGTGAGGTCTGCGTCAGCGGTAGACGTCCATTGTTGGTAAGGATTTGCCTGGACTGAGGTCATAATGGAAGGATGGGGTATGTTCACGGTGTGCTCCTGAACACGTATAATATTCTGCAACTATTGATCCGTATCATCACTGCCATCACTGCATCCACATGCCTCAAGGCCTTGCTCTCCGGATACACATGCCATTATCACTAATTTACAACCTGCCGTGAGCAGGGCCAATCGGTTTCTGGGCCAAAAACATGGTCCAGATGGTCTGCGACCCCGGAATGTCGTCACATTCCTTCTCCATCTGTTCCACCAAGGCGTCGAATTCAGCTTCACTAGCGACTACCCCATATCCACCACCCTTCAACATTGGAGACTTCAAGCCTCGTATGACCCCTAACATGTTCTCCTTACCATCAATGCCATGTTGACCTGCCCAAGCTCCACACACGATTGCTCGAGGATTTCGGCGCACGTTGATAAACCCACTTTGCTCCAGGAATGTGGGTATGCGCTGAGCTATGTCGCGCCACATCGTCCCTTGGTCCTCGGCTAGCCGGAAGACGAGTTCGGTGAGCCTGTTGAGCGCAGGTCCGGATGTCCAGGCTTCAGGCTCCAAGACTTGGATCCAACCACCTGGTTTTGTGACTCGGTACAGTTCGTCGAAGGCGCGTGGCCACTCATGTGCACGAAGCCCTGCCACAAGAAGACGTTGGTGGACAACTGTGAACTTCTCGGTCCATTCCGAGGGAAGGTTTAAAACGGATTGGACTTGGAACCTTATGTTTGACGGAAGAGTCGATGGCACTGGGAAAAGCTTGGACTCGATGTCTGTGCCAATGAACTGGGGTTTCGAGGGCGTCACTTCGGCTAGGTCCTTCAGCCAGATCCCTGGAACTCAGTCAGAAAACTTCTTCCACTTTTTTAGGATTCGCCCACCTGTGCCCGAACCTGTCTCCAGAACCCAATCCCCGTCCTTGAGCTCTACAGGAGCATGCAGAACCTTGTTATCGAACACGCGCCGGAGGAGGTCGTTCTGTTTATTTAACCTATGTTCTTGCCTTCAAGCCGTGATGCTACAGCATCAAAACTCCGGAACCTACCTTTGACGCTCCTCTTCGTCGTGAGGAAGCGAATACGTTGTTCCATCAGCGGTCGTATAGTTCCTTGTTTCCCTATGCTGAATCTTTGGCATTCTGTTTCGAGCAATGGTATGATGTGTCGACTGGAACAATGGCCAGTGAATTTATATGTTTTTCGTAAGCTCATGTGACCTTGGGCTCCCTCTAGAAGACGTGTCCATTCTCGGAATCGCCGAAAGTAATGCTGGAAGGAACTTCGGGCGCATTACTAATGGCGCAATCCCCGAGACGGGAGAAAGCATGAAGGTTGTCTATAACATAATGCACGCCAATTTGGTCAGCTAAAAACGAGGAAAATCATGTCTCTGCCCAGAACGAAATATGTGTGCCAAGGGTGGGTTTCCCAAATCTTCTCTCGTGCTTGTTCACTACTTGGACACTTAGCTCGCCTGTTCCGAGCCGATACGTAACCTAACAGAGCTCCAAATTCCAACAGTTCGTCGCACCCAATGTTGTCCGGGATCGGAGACTCACGTATCAATAAACCGACGCCATATCCTCCTACCCATCTATATTATGTCACTTGGCTTTAACCGCAAAACGAGCTGCCTGGGTATCCTGGAGTAAGTTGATAAACCCACGGTCGCCGAGGAAAGTCAGTATAAGTTTCGCCACATCATTCCCCGCTCGTTATTAAGCCTAAAATCTTGCGACATTTTACAGGGGGCAGGTCCGGGTGATCGGTGTCTAACTCAAGTAGTAATTAGACACCCAACCAGTTTTATTCTGCATACTGCGCTGATGGCTACTGACGCCCACTAACATCAAGAAGTGTGATGGACTGAAGTCAATTCGCTCGTCTACTGTGAAGGAAAATGAATGGCAAGGCGAAGCTCAAATCTCGTGCTTAACCTGAGGGTCGAAGGATTAGGGAACACGCTTGAAACAATGACGAAGAGGTGTCTGATGATTTCACTGTGCTTATCCTATGGTCGAAATGGTCTTGATAGTCCTTGCCAGTGCACTGTGCCAAACTCCTGCAAGGGATATTCTGCGCACATCTCGGAGCGCCCCAACTCAGACCTGAGTGCTTGCAAGAGCCCCCCCGATGATCACGATCACATGTAGATCCATGTGTTAGACTGTGTTCGCATGTTTCGGCCATGTTAATGACCCGACGGAGTCATGACAGTATGCCGTTTCATTCGCATCTACACCTTCTATTTTGGCAATCGGGAGGACCTTGTATCTAACACCATTCTTGGAAGCCAAAATAGAGAAAACAAGATTTGGTAGGTGGTTAATGATGGAATCACGGCACAGGAACACCATAAGAATCGACTTACTAACCGGACCTATTTGTAGACCTTGACAGTTCGAGAACATCACTTATGAGTCAGCAAAAACAAAGGTCCCTTCCAGACAGGTCGTGAGATAGACGGAATACACCCTGGCAACTTGCGTAGCAATCTCAAAGAACTCGGTCACAGTCGTTGAGTCTCGTTGGAGTATAAGGGCCCTTATTAGAAGTTGGGGGAGAGACAGCTACAGTATCTATGTAGCCCGTGGCTTGGAACCGTAGTAGTCCGTGGAACTTTGGGAATTTTGTGAGTGATGGGTCATATTGTAAGGGACCACGGCCAAGGTTCAGGGAATTCAAACTCCGCGGGCAGTAAACCGATGTCAGAGCTACCCCAGTGTACGATGGGTAGTTCGAACGTGCCCGAACTTCGAACTTCGAACAGTCACTTATTTACAAACACGAGACCACATCATCCGCTCATGTCCCACCTATGAAAGACACCTCCAGATCCTCGTCTCGGAGTGCCTATACCTCCCAGACATACTGGGAACGAAAGAGGGGACTGCCGCACTCGCCGAATTTCTGAAAAAATCGGGTACAGGCCCAACCAAACGAGCACCCTCAACAACACCCCACTCGACACCAGCCAGGGAGAGGATCCCGATGAGGACCAGGGATAGACAAGTACCCATCATCTCCTGCCGCCCGCTACAACCCCATTCCTCCCTGTTTCACTTCACCCTTTTGTTCCTTTGCTCCTTCCTTCCCTATCTCACACCCATGCCTTATCGTAAGTTATCCTTATGAGTATGCTTAGTATGTTTATGGTCATATCTCCGCAGTAGCGCTTGACAATGCCCTACGTCACTCCCACACTTTCCTGCATGATTAGCCCCTCTACCAGACTCCTAAACGTATTTCCTCAGAACCTCTATCATAAGTAGATACCACCTTGCCGAGGGGCATAGATATTCTGTTAGTTCAGGACACGCTCACTGTGTCTTAGTAGGTATGCTTGTAGTGGTATAGAAATTGAGAGTTCAACAACAACAACATCAGTCACTTGACTGACTTGTTTCTCAGGCGATAACAACCCGCCTGATGGATGACAGCATTCCAATAGACCATCGGACTTACCACAAAATCTCTGATCTCCGATGGCGCCTCTTTCGGCTAGCGTGACTTCGAGTGACTTTCAGACCTCTCAAAGCTCTTCTCAACCACTCAGAAAAATAGAAAATAAGTGCTCGCATAATGCTTTGGATGGTCATAAGATGCACCATTCCCAATTTTATGCAGGAAGAGGTGGAACTCGGTGAGATACAAATGCTCGCTCGAAGTTCGGGCACGTTCGAACTACGGGCAGCATAGTAAATTCTGAACCGCAGTCCTGGGCCATAAAGCCGTTGTGTGCGAAATGATGGAAATCGTTATAACACAACGTGGCTAGTGTTGGCGAATCTAACGGAAATAGCCTGAGAAGATGAATCATTGTTCCACCGTCTTCCTTGACATGTACGGTGCAGGTCACCCTTCGAATCAGAGCTTGCTCTGCACAAATTCCTTCGGCTTCTGAGCCCAAAACATGACCCAAACAGCTTCTGACCCCGGCGTGTGATCAAATTCCTCCCGAATCCCTTCCAACAAACTATCATACTCGGCCTCACTGTTGACTATCCCGTATCCTCCGCCCTTCAATATCGGGGTCTTAAGCCCTCGAAAAATGGACAATACGTTTTCCTGGGCATCAATACCGTCTCGACCAGCCCAAACTCCAAGCGGTGTTGCGCGAGCGTCCCGGTGTAAGTTGATGAAACCACTTCGTTTGAGAAAATCGGGCATACGCTTAGTAACGTTGCGCCACATAGTCCCTTGACGGTCTGAATGCCTGTACAGCACCTCGCGATGCTTAGCAAGCGCGGGACCGGATGTCCAGATTTCCAACTCGAGAAGTTGGACCCAACCACCTGGTTTGAGTACACGATACATCTCGTTAATGGCTTTCTCCCATTCATACGCGCGAAGGCCGGCAATAAGAAGGCGTTGATGAACGACAGTGAATTTGTTTGCCCAGTCGAGCGGAAGATTCAAGACGGATTGAACTTCGAATCTCATGTTTGACGGAAGAGTCGATGGCTCTGGGAAAAGAGCAGGTTCGATATCGGTGCCAACATACTGAGGGTTTGTGGGTGTCTGCTCGGCTAGGTCCTGAAGCCAGATACCTTGAAAAATGATCTGAGCATATCGTTCGATCAAGCAGACGGGGAGTTAACCTGTGCCAGTACCAGTCTCAAGAACCCAATCCTCGTCTTTGAGATTCACTGGTGCGTGGAGAACCTTGTGGTCATACGTACGTAGGAGGAGTTTGTGCTGCAAAGTCAATCTTGGCTTTATGATAAGCACTTGGGAGGCAGGTACTTCAACGGAGAGTTACCTCCACCGCTCTTCATCATCGTGAGGAAGATGGTACACAGTCCCTTTGGCCCTGGTGTAGTTTCGCCGTTCTGCGTGTTTGATTCCGGGCATGGGAGGGGACGCGATATTCAAATCGTTTGTACCTGTCTTATAACGGGGAGCTGATTTTCCACGATAAAATTGTATTTGCAGTGCAGGGAAGTAAAGAACACGGAAGAAGATATGATCCCTATGGCCTCGGAAATCGGAAAACAAGGCAAAGATAACCGGGAGTGCACAAGTTACATACGGGGAAACGTGCGACAGCGGGAATAACAATACAGCGAGGCACTGGATACAAGACCTACAATGATAGATGTGAGTGCATATGGCCCAAGGCTTCGGTGTACTTTTGTGTTACCAGTCTCCCTTTGCCGATTCTAACGAAGAAGAGCGGTGATATTGGAAGAGCGACGATGACGAACGGCCTCCCGACGAATTCTAGGCATCGAACACCAGTCCTCTCAAGAGGGATATCGGATCTAACTTTTGAAGCGAAGTAAGGAATGCTCTGGAATGTTTTGTCTCAGAAAAGAGTGTCCTTGATATCATATATGAGCATGATAAATTTTGCACTGCATGGAAATATACTTACTTCATCTCTCAAGTACTCTCCCACATCGCTGATGTAGCCCGGCTCAGTGTCATCAAGGACTTCTGAAGATGAGGAACTCACGCTTGATGGAATGCAATTATTGCGGTGGGGTCCAGTTTCCTTGTATCAACCGTCGACCGAGCAGTAACACCAAAACCCTAACCGCAAATTCAGCAAAAATCATTGTGCAGCCATACCGGACATACCAATGGGATATCATTCATGCTATATATCACCACACCCTGGTGTTCAGGTGTGTCCTCTGTTATACGTCCCAAGTGTGCTTTGAGGACATGATTTCCGTAAAGGAAAGGCATTTCACCATTTGGTTTTATCCAGATCTACAAGTCCAGCAAATATGGTCAGCCTGGTAAACGCACCCCACACCATAGTTCGCGTTTATTGGACAGACCTTGTATTTCGCATACTGTGCGAGATAATCCAGCGCAGTGATATGCAACTTGAATTTCCCGCTCTTGCTAAACTTTCCGAAACATGTTCCAAGACTAACAAGGTTCGGCCTCGCAACTGAGATAGCTAATCGCATGGATGATTCGGAGACATAGTAGACACGATCTTTGTGTAGTCGGAAACAGTGCGGTTCGTCCGGTCTGTCTATGAGATGGACGAGGTTTTTGCCCTGCAGGAGGTAATGAGTACTTAAGACTTGTGACCAGAATGGAAGGAAGAGCACTGACGATGTAGTTGGCCAGTTTTGTGAATACTGCTTTTGACTCGTCCTCGGTTAACGGCCGCATGTTGTTTTGGACGCTGCTGAAGCTTCTAGAGGGTTGCGTTTGTTCCCAATGGTGACCGCGAAAAAAGTTGTGAAAGCGCTGTATTACGTAATGAACTGTTAAGTGATATGCCTTGGGCAGGTGCCTGGTTCAAGACGTCAGTCCAATTGTGTTCATCTCTCCCATTTCTTTCTTCACCATTTTTCTTTTTCTATGTCAGCCCCTTCGTTCTCATCTTTCCCGCAGTCGTTCTCCTCATTTCCTGACCTTGATCCTGGGCCAAGCAGTAGGCAATCGGATTCTGAGCCATCGCGAGAGAAGAAACGGAAACACGAGAAGTCGCCAAAGGATGGGGACAAAGACAAGGAGAGGAAAAGGAGTAGGAATAGGAGTAGAAGTAAAGGTAGGGAGAGGGAGAGGAGGAAAGAACGTGATAAGTCGAAAGAACGAGACAGGAAGAAGGGGAGGGAGCGGGAGAAGAGTCGGGAACGGCATAAAGATAGGGGAGGAGTGAGGGAAAGGGATGGTGAACGAGAACGGGATAGGGAACGTAAATCCAAGGAACACCGCGACCGCGAAGATAAGGGCAAGTCCAGACGTCACAAATCCCCATACGCAGAGGAGCACGAAAGGGGACACAAGCTTGACGCGGACTTAAAAAAGCATGATGAATCCTACCGGCTCTATTTCACTGATACAAAGGGCGACCCGCTAACCCTGCAGTACGGCGGTCTATACGCAGGCGATGTACCGAGGTATAACTTGTATCGTGGTATGTGACCTCTACTGAATATTCGTAACATCTAATGATAGTAAAGGTGGTAGACAAATTCTTGGACTCTCTAATGCCTGGACTGTATTTCGAAGGTCCGGTAAAGGGATAGAAGTCGGGGTGAAAGGCACGCACAAGGTTGGTTCAAGCACTCCTTGGTATCAGCAGTATGTCGCTAAGAATTCACCCAGCTCGTAGGCCTTTCGAACTCAAGCGCCCGCTCACTCCTCGCCCTCCCACCAACAAAGAAACTCCTCCCTTCGACCACACCTTCTTCCAAGTATGAAGAAATTGATGGGGTCATACGATTACCCTCCCGACGCGGTCATAAAGACCCAGAAGATTCTTATCGCGCAATAACAACAATAACAACCTCTCGAGATGCAGACTCGGATTCGTTCTCATCAGCAAGTTCTGCCGCTGGAGATGATTCTGACGACGCAAATTCCGACGGCTCGCCCGCACTTACTTCGCAACAACTTACAATCAAGAACCTCGAACAAGAATTGGCGGAAAACCCAACCGCAGCGAGCAAATGGCTCTCGCTCCTTAATCACACATTATCTACTATCCCAATCACATCTCGCAACGCAACCAAAGCCCGATCGGAAATCACGGTATCCATCCTCTCTCGTGCATTATCCACAGACCCTCAGAACGCATCGTCCAAATTGCTCAGATTGAGGTATATGAAAGCTGGAGAAGAGATTTGGCAAGAAGCTAAACTCAGGGCAGAGTGGGAAGAAGCGCTCAAAGTTGGTGGAACAGAAATCTGGATGGAGTGGCTAGAGTGGCGGATACGCAGTTGTACGAAGGGGATGGACGGACTCGTGGAGGATGTATCGCGGGTCTATGCAGCTGTTGGGGACGTTGATGGCGTGGCTGGGGAATTGACAAGGCTGAGGGTGTTCTGGAGGATGGCTGTTATCTATAAAAATGCAGGTTAGTGGTTGATTTGTGTTTCGTGGCTGGATTATTGAGTGGTATGTGGGCAGGATTTACGGAAAAGGCAATGGCCATGTTCCAGGCCCAGGCTGAATTGTGAGAGGTGATTATTGTGCACGTTGGTTGATCGCTAACAGATTATAGAATATTTAAGGTTCCACAAAATCTCGTGGATGCACCTCTTGAAACCCGTCTCGCAGAACTAGAAGAATTCTGGGACTCTGAAGCTCCAAGAATCGGCGAGGAAGGCGCACACGGATGGAACAAATGGTACACCTCGGGCAAACCTAACGCCACTCCGCTAAGTGCCACGTTGACCAGAGGAGACACGAAACGAGTTATGCAACTCGATCCCTATAGGCAATGGGCATTCTGCGAGGCTCAACAGGACCAATCGTCACTTTTCCCAGCGAAATCCTTTGACGACGAGACCGAAGCGGACCCTTATTTGACTGTTCTGTTTTCTGATATTCGTGCGTTTTTGTTTGAGGCCAGACATCCCAACACGCGGTCCGCTCTGCGGTTGGCATGGTTGTCATTCTTAGGTCTCCACATTCCCGGGTTTGCGACCTCGCTTTCGACAGACCTCGACTTGAACTGGGATGACCGATGGAATGCGGGATACCTTACAAACCAACCACATCTCGACGTCATCTTCCCAGCCGAGTTGAATCAAAAAGCGCTCACAGCAGAGTCTGCTGCTGGAGTGCTAGTTGGCCGTGAAAAGGAATACGCAAACAGCTTCGCAATTCCCGTGAAAGAATGGGGGAAGGGTGTTGTGGGTTGCTTGGACACCGCAGTTAATGGGTCTAAGGAACTGAGGACTTGGTGGAACCAGGAGGATGTGGTTGAGGTGGATGTATTGATTGTGAGGAGATTGTTTGCACAAATGAGGATGGGGAATAGGGATGTGGGGTGGGACGAGTTGGCACTTGCGTTCGAGTCTGCCGTGAACTTGAAAAAGTGAGTTCTGTTGCTTTCTGCTACCTTGTTGACTCATGGTCTCGAATAGCTCTCTTAAATTGTCCAAATCTATGGTCTCGACGGCCCAGGATTCATTGCTTCATTGGGCAGCGCATGCTCGATTGGAGAGAACGCGCGGACGATTGGATGATGCCAGAAAGGTGTATCAAACTGTTCTTATTGCTTCAAAACCGACGCGTACTGCTGGTGGATTTCCTATCTTATGGTGGGACTGGGCAGAGCTGGAATGGATGAATGGGAATGATGAACAAGCTATTAACATCATCCTGCGATCCACCGGCCTGGAGAGCACAAGATCGGGGGTTGTGGTGTTGAGAGTGAAGAGAGGGTTAGAGGATGCGGCTGAGGCGTTGGCACCGTCCATACACGACGAGGTGAAGATGAAGGAACGGGAGGCATGGATCAAACTACGGGCATTGCTAGAGATCCTTACCGGAAAAGACGTGGACTCCATGCTTCGGATTTTCGACGGGTACCTTCATCCGAAGGACCCTCTGGATGTCGCCCACCACGAGAGCATACTCACGGCAAGCCTGATCATGCTTTACCGTTATGGATTTGTCCTTAAAAATCCGATGCCGCCGACGATCCTACGAGAGCGAGCGTCGGCGGCTTTGGAAGCGTATCCTAGCAACTCGATTATTTTGGGTATTTTTTTGGAAGGAGAAAAAGGCCGGGGGGTTTGGGGGAGAGTGCGTGGAATGCTAGGTGATGCTGATACGACTGTGGGCAAGGTGAAGAATGTAGCTCGGAGGGTAGAAGAGGTATGGATTGCAGGATGGGAGAAAAACCGTTGGCGAAGCGAGATCGAGCGTACCAGAAGTGGATTAGCTGGTGCCGTAGAGAGTGAGAGGTGGGTTGTTTTTTTCTGAGGTTTTCAGCCCGCATGGAGCTGATCAGACGGTCACTAGGACTAGAGCAAGTCCTGTGATTTGGAGGATCTACCTCGAATTTGAAATACGTGCGGGAGAATTACAGAAGGCCAAGAGGATTCTGTATCGTGCTATTGGTGAATGCCCATTGCACAAAGGTATGTTAATCAACCGCATGACAAATACATGGGACCAACGATCGGATTGCAAACAGATTTGTATTTGTTGGCATTCGGAGTGTTGAGAAGTGTGTTTTCTGCTCATGAGCTCAATGCACTCGGAGATCTGATGGCTGAGCGGGGCCTAAGACTACGAAAGGGGCTGGACGAAGTGCTGGAGGGGTCAGGCATGGAGGGGGTACGGAAGCGAGAGGGAGACTTGGAAGGAGAAGAGAGTGAACTAAGTGAAATAGAGTACCGAGCGCAGGAGCTGAGGCGATTAATGCCGTACTAACTAGGAGACAATATACGTGACGCGACAATGGGTGTGACATGTACTGTGACAAAGTGACAGAGTGTTTACAACCGCGAGGCTTGTGTTGTTAGACGCTTGCCCGCTTTTTCTTCCTTGCCTCGTCCTCGCCAACAGCGCCTTTCCGCTGTGCGAGGGGCTCATTGTCTTCCATTGTCTCCAAAAAAAAAAACCCGACTTTACTTCACTCTTTCCTTCTTCTCCTTTTCTCTTCTTATCTCCTCGATTCTTCAACATCTGCCTTCCAAATCGCATCGCCACCGTAACACCAGAGACACAACAACTCAACATTCCCGCCACTCGCTACTCCGTCCACCGCCTTTCTACTCGACCGACTCCTCAACACAATCTCCATCTTCGTAACATCCATACCCCAAGATGACAACTATCCCAGCTCCCAGCCTCGTGGTCTCTCGCGAGGAATGGCCCGACGCAGACTTTGACCTTCCCGAGGGCGTCCCGATTACGTCTTCCGACAAGGACGACGACAATGAAGACTGGGACATCGAGATGAACCTGGGTCAGACTGGTGGTGCCAAGGCCCAGGCAGTCATCGCTGGTATCACCGCTCGATCGGAGTCAGCCTCCTCCAAGTCCCAGTCATCATCCATGTTCACTATCCGGCCTCCTATTCTTTCTTCGGATGAAGGTGAAGAAGACGACGAGGGTGTATCTACTATCAAAGCTACTGGCACCCTCAAGGCAACCATGAAGGCAACTCCGATAACTGCTACCATCGACGAAGACTTCGAGGACGGCTTGGCTTTGCCCTCGGATCTAACTCAACTTTCCCTTGCCCCCCTGTCCCTCCACCACCGCTCCTCGAAAAACTCGCTGGAATGGGCTGACCGAGATCAGACTTCGTCTTCACAATCATCCGATGCTTATTCGACACTCGGGTTCGCTGACGCCTCCCCCTCTTCAAACTCCGCTTCGTCTGTATCGTTGCCTGAAACAGAAACGGAGGAGGACGAAGAACAGGACGACCTTGAGGGCCTTGTCATCCCTGCCGCCATTTTCGAGTCCGGAAATGGCGGCAGGCAACTCAACAAAATACTTGAGTTGAAGAAAAAGGCCTCCTACACGACACAACAGGTCAAAGTAGCTAGTCCTGACCCCGAAGATGATTTTGAATCGGGATTGGTGCTTGACGATGATGCAGATCTGAGCCCGAGTAGGCTATTGCAAAACACACAGAACCAGAAATCCTTCCACCATTACAACCGCAGTAATAGTGCCCCTCTTCAACGCCCTTCGTCGACTTCACTACGACCGCCCTCAAGAATGCGAAGCGAAAGAGCTAAGTCGCCATCAGGACCGCCACCGTCGTCTGTCCGTCAACTCCAAAAGCTCCGACTATCCCCATCACCACCATTGCACCCACCTCGCGCTCAAACAAGTTTTGGTGCATTTCCAGTTGCCTCCCCCTCCCTCGCTCCCTCGCCCTCCTCGACACTACTAGTACCTAAACCAGGCAGTTTGAGAGGTCAGAAGTCGCACTCTGGCTTGAAACCACCTACTCCGCCATCTACGCGGAAACTTACTCGCAAGGCATCACTATCTTCGTTGATGGAAATGAGCCATGCTAATGCTCCAGAACCTGCTGCTGGGACATCAAAGTCTCGCATCGCTCGATATGAAGTGCCCACGGCTGCTTCGCTTGCGAAGGCTCACAAGAGTTCGACCACCAAGTTTACTGAGTACCCTGTTCCCCCAACTCGCCCCCACACACCTTCATCTAACACCGCTGCTCTTCGTCTGACAATGCCAACTCAAATGCGATCAAAATCGCGGCCTGCCCTTTCGCAGGTATTCGCCGCTCCTTCGACATCGGGCACTCCATCCCCAGTAGCCAGGGCCACTTCCCCCATACCACCGCCCCGACCTCCGTCAAGTTCCTCGCTTCGACTTTCAAGTTCTCGCATATTAAAGGTTCCTCCTCCTTCTAATCCCCTTCCTCCTTCGTCGCCTCTAACACCCCCTGCACCGAAAATTCTCAAGCGTCCAAAACGACAGAGAACCTATGGCGACGGGACGGAACTTGATGGCTTCGAGGACCTTCCAACGGATCGCGATAAAGAAAGCCGTTATCGTGTACAACCCAAAGGATATGGCAACCGAATACCTGGAGCTTCTTACCCATCAAAAACCATTCCATCTTCATCTGCTGGACCTGACAACAAAGGCACAGTGCGGAAGAAGAAACGCGAGGGGTCGACTGGTAACGGTTGTTAATAATGGCCTTGGCATGTGCTAATCATACCTTGCTCCTTTCTTAGATTCAGCGATTGTTGCTTTGGCACCAGCGACTAGCACACTACGACGGACCAATACTCGCATTGACTTTTCGTCGAAAACCCCTACAGCTGTTGAGCCCCTTCCAAAGAAGAAAAAATATGCTTCGCCATCGAACCAGACTAAAAGAAAGCCGACGCTGATACGGAACCTTGGCGGTGTTGGTGCACCAAAGGGTACGTCACATATTGCGTTGGACAGGCGGATACCTGCTTATGGGTTTGCAGTTGTTGGCGATATGAAATGGAATCCCAACACTCTTCGATGGGAAGGCAATGACCAGGTTCTCAAAGACTTTGATGCCGCCGTCGCAACATCAACAAGACCTGCACTCATTACTCATTTGACTGGTTCCTCAATTGGATCCCCAGTCGGTTCCTTTGCATCTGGCGCAAGAAGAGTGGGCAACATGATATTTGACCCCCAACGGATGTGTTGGATATCAGCGCTGCCTCCAGAAGAAGATGAGCCCGACGTTTTCGCCAACCTCGCAGATGACGAGAACGAAGACGATGGGGACTCGAAAGGTGGAACAATACGCGCCATTATTCAACGAACGCCTTCCGAAGCAGGAAGCGCGAACACAACCACAACGTCGGACGACCGATTGGAGCCTGCGAGCCCCGCAAGGAGTCTTTCTCAGGGAGGAATCTCCGATTCTGAGAGTGATAGGGGTTCGAGAGCTTCATTGGTCGTCTGTGATATTGACGATGCCTTTGTGGAAGCTTGTAAAGCCGCGGAGGAACGACATCGTCAGGAGATGAAGGGATGGCGGTCTGCGTTATCGAGACATGATGTGTTCTCGGAGCCTGATCGATCATACCTGTATGAAATCCGTGCGCTCGCAACGCGACGGTATTAGTATATTCTGCAAGTCTCTCACATGCCTCTCAGCCTTATCCCCTCTTTCTCTTTCCCTCTCTCTATCTCTCTTCCCAGTCATGCACATTCCTTTGATTTACTGTGCCATAACAGAATTCTGACACCTCGATATGATATTTATCTGACATTTTATTGCCATCTGTCTCTCATTCCTCACAGCTTTCCAGAGCTACAGAGCTCTCAATTTTTTATCACCTCTAATCTTCTTTGACCTCACTTCCCATGACACCTTGTTTTGTTTATTTAGCACTCCCCTCGTACCCCCACCCTCTTCTTTTTCGTTCCAGACTGTTTAATATTTTTGGCATTTGCCCTCGCCTTTTCGCTTTTTATTAGTAATAGCGACCGTCACAAAGCCAGACTTAGCCGAAGTTGTAGGTTTCGACTTTCACCCCCGTGTATGCAATTAGCCAAGGGACTTGTTACATTCAACTGATACATCTCATCTAACTGCACAGTACCCACCGCTTCAACGGTTGAGCGTGGATTAAATAACATTTGTTAATAGGGTTTTGAACCGTTTACCACTACTACCACTACTCATCACAACAACCGAAAGATAACCTCTGACAACATGGAGTCGCGATAAGGGATACATACATTCACCACATTCCCTTCGCAATTGCACCCTATTTCTCAACTTCCATTCGGCCGATGGCCTCGCGAGATTCATTACCGTCTACCTCGTCGTCACCCGAGATTAAGAAGGTCCCAGGTGGAGGTGGACGCATCACACTAGCAGTACATGGCAAGAAAGCGGTATTCGAGGAGCTCTCGTCAGCCTACCCGTTAAAATTGTTGTCGCCGCAGGTTCATGAACAAGGTGTTGCGATTGTGTATGTGCTGTCGTATGGTGGTGGGCTGATTGCGGGAGATCGGGTAGAGTTGGATGTGAAGCTGAAAGAGGGGAGCAAGCTATTGGTTTTATCTCAGGTGAGCTGTTCTCATGCTTGTATCGAATGTAAGACTGGACTGGTCGAGAATTGGATTATGATCTGCTTATAGGGATCAACGAAGGTGTTCAAGACTAGACCTGGACAACGACTTGCATCGATTCGACCAAGCGGGACAGATACCGACTTTTCATCAGCACCTTCGGATGATTCACTAACGACACAAAGGATACGCTATACATTACACTCTGGAAGTTCGCTCTTCCTTCTCCCAGACCCAGTCACCTGCTTCCGCTCTGCGTCGTATAACCAGATTCAGACGTTCAACCTCGCGCCAGATGCTTCGGTTGTGATACTCGATTGGTTGACTTCGGGACGAAAGACGCTAGAGGAGGAGTGGGTTTTCACGAGGTATTATTCAGAGAACGAGGTGGTTGTTGGAGGGAGGAGGTGGGCGAGGGATGTCATGTTCTTAGAAGGTGACGAGAAGGTGTCGGAGAGCCCTGGGAGGCTGGGGCTGCTACCTAGAAGGACATTAAGGGAAAGATTGGCACCCTATTCGTGTTATGCGATGGTCCTCCTCTATGGGCCACAGGTGCAGAGAATAATCGAGAAACTCAGAGGGCAATTTGAGGAGACCACGGTGTTTAAAAAGAGGACGCCGGAGGATCTGATATGGTCCTTCAGTCCCGTTACTCTTCCTGGTGCGGAAGGATCGAAGAGAATAGGGGCTGTTGTGAGAGTGGCGGGGAAAGAGACAGAACTGGTTAAAAGGTGGTTGAAGGAGGGGCTAAGGGGGATAGAGGATGTGGTGGGTGTTGATGTTTACAGCAGGGCTTTTGCGTAGGGGTGCCTGGAATGCAAGTATTATTCGTTGCAACCGCGTTCTCTCTGTTCTTCCTTCGCCCTTTGGCCCAGACTTAGTTTCTCTGCTTCTCGTGCGATGATCTGACAGGTGAATTCGATCTCTCTTGATGTTCTCCGTGCGGACTCCTCGGTCGTGGTAACACCTAGAGGCGTGATGGTGGCTGCAGAAGCAGTACTGTGACCTGTCCTATGTCAGATGTGTCATGTTGCAACAGCCCTTGTGGGTGCGAAGTAACCAGGCCAAACTCTGGGAGTTGTAAAAGCCATGAAACTGGCTGGAGACCGATAAGGTGAGTGCCGGGAGGAATACGCTTTTGTAAAGCGCTGATTGTTTCAAGCAGATGGCTCTTCAGAATGTCGCCACTCAGCTAAGTGATATGGGTTTGGTCTGGGAAACATGAAGCTTCTTTCCTCAGCACACATGATCATATTTCCCCTTGACATTGCGAAGCGCTCCATATAATCAATCCAACGGATCTTGTCCGATCATAAACTGCTAAACAAATGTCATAGCTTATCGCAAGTGGCCCGCGACACGTTTACAAGCCTAACAGCACATGTGCATGAATTCTACCTCCTTGGTGTCTTTGCATACCTTCCAGACGACGTATCGCCAGTGTTCATAAACCTTTAAACCCGGCCCTGGATCCCTCAACCACTTACGTATCTGGTGACCTGCAATCGCCTTATCCCCAACTCAACTGTCCGCTAACTTGGACGTGGAAAGATCATATTACAGACCTAGGACGAGAATATATCTACACTCGCTAGAGGTTTTCCGATCCCTCTGTCCCTGTCTCTAACCACTCAGATCCTACTTTGGGCCGTGACCTGCTATGATTGCCGTCGTGGACCATGAGGCTCATTACGAGTCTAAAGAGCACGAAGAGAAGGTGTATCGCCCCGATGTTGATACGTCTGACGTGGACGAGAAGAAGCTGATGCGGAGAGTGGATTGGCACGTTATACCCTGGCTCGCTCTCCTCTATCTCCTCAACTTTCTGGACCGAGGAAGCATCGGAAATGCGAAGGTGCGCTTCTATCTCTCTTTCGTTCTTCATACTAACGACGTTGCTGAAGCTTTATAATATGGAAAGAGACCTAAGAATTAATGACAACCAATACCTCATAGCACTGACATTGTTCTTCTTCCCGTATTCGTTGTTCGAGGTGCGTGGTCTCGCTCGTCTTGAGCACCTGTTCTGACGTCACCGAAGCCTGCTAGCAATGTCATCTTGCGAAGATTGAAGCCTTCAATCTGGCTATCGACAATGATAGTGTTGTGGGGTATTGTGATGGTTGGCCACCATGCATTCTAGCAGCTGATTGCTAACGTTAATATGCTTATAGACACTGCACGGGGTCATTCATAACTACGGAGGTCTAGTCAGTGAGTCCCACCCTCCATCGACGATTTGCACATAAAAATCTTTGATTATTAAAACTGAACCTAGCCCTGCGACTCCTGCTCGGCCTCACGGAAGCTGGGATGTACCCGGGTATTGTCTTCTACATCTCGAGGTCAGTTCCCACTGGCGCAGTTATAAATACTACATTGATCTCAAGACCCTTACAGCTGGTATAAACGGTCCGAGATGGGAACCAAGGTTGCCATATTTTTCTCGTCCGCAACGATCGCGGGAGCGTTCAGTTAGCCGGTTATCCCTGAACTAGAGAGAATGCGTTGACAAGTGATCAGGTGGTCTGCTCGCGGCTGCGATTGCCAATATGGATGACATCGGAGGCAAGCCAGGTATCACTCCCACTTTCGTCAAATTAGACAAACACCGTTTCTCAAAGCTCTGAGCAGGCTGGGCATGGATTTTCATCCTAGAAGGTCTCGCCACCGTCGTAGTCGGCGTCATATCCTACTTCATAATCCAAGACTTCCCTGACAGCGCAAAGTTCCTCTCGGAGGAGGAACGTATGTATTCCACAGCTGCAAAGTTGTTTCAGGGATGCTCACTTGATGCCATATAGGTGTTTTCATTATCCGTCGTTTACAGAGCGATATGAAGTTTAGTGCTGCTGGAGAGAAGTTTCACTTCAAATATGTGTGGAAGAGTTTGAAGGACTGGAAGACTTGGGTCGCCAGTAAGGACATCCTTCCACAGATCCCCTTTGTTTCTTTCTTAAAATAATTCCAGTGGCAATTTACATGGGCTTGTGAGCTCCACAACCACCTTCATTATATCAAAACTAAAACTTTCAAGTGACGGGCCGCTGTATGCATTCTCACTTTTCACGCCTTCTATCATAAATGAGCTAGGTGATGCCCTACCTTTACTCTGTTTCTCGATCAATAGGACTTATTCAGCCCAATCGTAGGGTTCACCGCTACCAAAGCCAACCTTCTCTCAGTCCCAGTTTATGCCTGGGGTTGCTTGATGACCGTCATCATTGGCATATACGGTGACCGCTGGGGTAAACGATGCCTTGTCAACGTGTATGTAGCTCCTAGTTAACGTTTACTTGACAATCATTCAATTCGCTATTTCTAAAGCGCCTTGTTCGGCGTTGGGCTGGCAGGATACATCATCCTCATTTGTTCAAAAACGCCCGGGCTGTCCTATTTCGCGGTTTTCTTCGCAGTCTCGTAAGTGCAACTACCATAGTCAGGATTCTCCCTTATCAACCAGTTGAACTACAGTGCTATTTATCCAACTATCCGTAAGCGATTCGCCTTCATCTAATTTATTCTAGCTGACGCCAAACTTGCCTCAGCCAATTCGGTAGCATGGGTGGCCAGTAATGTCGAGGGCTCCTACAAGCGCAGCGTGACATTAGGAATGGCAATTGGGTTCGGAAACCTCAACGGAGCTGTCACGGCCAACATCGTCCGTTTCCCTCTCCCCTTGAACGTCCTCTTAGAATCTGACTTGCGGCTCAGTATCGTGCAGAAGATAGACCGTGGTATCAACTCGGGCACGGTATCGTCTTGGCTTACATTGCCATTGGGTTCTTCAGTAGTATCCTGTTCGCTTACCTCCTTCGTCGGGAGAACCTCAAACGTGAACGCGGAGAGCGTGACGAAGTCATCGTTGGTATGGATAACAAACGCGCTCGGGAGTTTAATGGTCATTATGAGAGCATTGAGGCCGCGAAAATCGATAAAGGCGACGAATGGAGTGGGTTCAGATACACTATATAAGCTTGCCATATACCACGTATATCATCGGAGGACTTGGTTCTTAAATCCAGAAAGATTTCTTCTATTCATTAATAGGACATGAACACAAGAAGCAAATAAGTCATTGCACATGAAAGTTGTTGTCAAAGGACCGGCAAGGTGAAAGGATCAGGAGGGGGGTACTATACCGAGAGTAGAATACACAACCTTGGTGTGAAAAATGTGTAACGATGTCAAGAGGACCTACGTCTATCCCAACAGAGATAAAATGCAACGCAAAAGCATTAATTAGAAAAGGACCTATAGAATTCGCGGGTCATCTAGGGCTTTGGAGATGGGTGCTGGTGTTGGGTTTGGCATGGGATCGTCGACCTCGCCTTCAATTGGCGGAGGAAGCTTAGCCTCTTTGCGATGCTCGTCTAGCCATTTATCCATATCATCCTGGGAGGAGAATGGACGCTTGCCGAGAAGTCCGATCATATCCTCGCTGAGAAAAAGAGTCATCAGTTGGAACAAGGGATGTATACGAAGGGAAGGGACGAACCGGGTAATGACCTCCTTGGTAAGAAGTAATTGGGCAACTTTCTCGACGTCCTCCTTATGTTCAGTAAGGAGGTTCCTTGTTCGCTCGTATGCATTGCTAAATGAAGCAATGAGGCGCGGTGTGTGCACCTGGCGAGGTTCACTTACGTAATCATCTTGCGCACTTCAGCATCCAACATCTCTGCTGTCTTCTCGCTGAATGGCTTCGTCCAGCTCTCCTTGGCCGCACGATCACCACCATAGCTAACAGGTCCGATGACATCATTCATGCCATAGTTCGCGCAGGCCTCAAACGCCATTCTTGTGATCTTCTGCAGATCATCTTGAGCACCTGTCGTAATGTTCTCAGCGCCAAAGAAAATTTCCTCTGAGACACGACCACCGAGCGTCATGCAAATCCGGTCCATCATTTGGGGTGTGGATAGCAGATAGCGATCAGGGGGGAGATACTGGGGATGTAGTCAGAATGGAACTACAGAGAAATTAACGTAATAGAATAGCTCACCTGAGCATATCCGAGAGCACCGGCACCCCGAGGGATGATACTGACCTTCAGCAGAGGATCAGCGTGTTGCAGGAACCATCCGCAAATGGCATGCCCGGCTTCATGATACGCGACAGTCTTCTTCTCTTCCGGACTAAGTACCCGACTCTTCTTCTCCAGACCAACAATAACACGCTCAATAGCTGTGTCGAAGTCCACCGACTGCACAGAATCAGAGCCTTTGCGAGCAGCATGGAGAGCAGCCTCGTTACAAACGTTGGCAATGTCGGCACCGGAGAAACCGGGAGTAAGGACAGCAAGTTTCTGGGCAAGAGCTTGAACGTCCTTGGAGAGTTCCGCATCGAGTTTGAGGGGACGGAGATGGACCATGAAAATACCCTTACGTCCTGAGACATCTGGACGATCAATGGCAATATGCCTATCAAATCGTCCGGGACGCATAAGCGCAGGATCGAGGACATCAGGTCGGTTGGTACCTGCGAGGACAACAATGTGCTCGTTCGTTCCGAAACCGTCCATCTCGACAAGAAGCTGATTCAGTGTTGATTCTCGCTCATCATTACCACCGAAACTGCCACCCTTCGCCCGAGATTTACCGATTGCGTCGATTTCGTCAATGAAGATGATACAGGGAGCGTTCTTCTTGGCAGATTGGAAGAGGTCGCGAACACGGGATGAACCGACACCCACAAACATCTCGACGAATTCTGAACCAGAAACAGAGAGGAAGGGCACTGACGCCTCGCCTGCTGTGGCTTTCGCCAAGAGCGTCTTACCGGTACCAGGAGGGCCAGAAAGAATGGCACCACGAGGAATTTTGGCCCCTAACTTCTCGTATTTGGCGGGGTCTTTCAAGAACTTGACAAATTCCATGATCTCCTCCTTTGCCTCGTCCATACCGGCGATGTCCTTGAATTTTGTCTTGACATCGGTGTCCTTATTAAACATCCTGGCTCGGCTCTTGCCCATGCTGAAAATGCCGCTGCCCGCATTGGTAGAGCCGCGTCTGCTGAACCAATAGAGGGTGCCGAGAAGGATAAGGGTGGGAGCGAAGTTGAACAAGGCGTTCATAGTGGAAATTTCTTCGTGATAGGCGACAGGTATCCGTTCGTGGCTAGGGATACCCAACTCTGTCTGGGCATCATCGAGCTTACGCTCAAAAGCCTCCACACTCCCAATATAGAAGTGATACTCTCCTCCACCAAGAGCCGCCTGAGGGTACATGGTACCGGCATTGGGATGCAGCTTGACACGGACGCGGTGGTTATTAACGACAGTCAACTTTTCCACCAGGCCCTTATCAAGGAAAGCGTTACGGAATTCCTGCCATGTAATCTCCCGTGACGCGGAAACGTTAGAATTTGAGTATGCCAAATAGGCAACGGCACCGGCAACTATCCATGCCAGCTGGTTGTTGGTGAAACCGTTGTTATTGGGAGGCGGTGGAGGTGCTCCTCGCTTCTTGCCCTTGTCGGACGAGTCCGACTCTTCCTCTGTCGAAGACCGCTCCTTCCTACGCTGCTGCTGGTATTGTTGGAAGAACCCTTCAAGCGCCTTGGGAAGCTCGGGTTTCTGGGGTTGACCAGGATTCGCGGCAGAGGTCTTCTTGTCCTTTGGCTGATTATCTATGCTCGATTCATCCTGCTTCTGTTTCCCTTTTGAGTCCTGTTGTGCGTTTGAGTCCTCCGAAGGCGGTTTTTGGTCGGAAGTTGGTGTAGCGTAGAAACGAGGGGAAACTGCAGATCTGAGTGCGAGTCTGCGAGAGGAAGTAAGGGAGATGGAGCGTAGGGAGCGTGATAACATGGGTGTAGTGGAAGAAAGAGAGCTCAGTAGAGAGCCGATGGATGACCGACCGACTCTTGCCGCCGATCTGGCGTAATCACTGCTTTTCTCCAAGTGCTGACTCAGCTTTGCCATCACCAGTCACGTTCACTCTCCCACAATCACCGCGAGTCATCTGACCACGCACACTGCTCTCAGTCAGTATTCAACTTCGCAATGGGAGATGCAAGATGCAGCGATAACCCCGCCGCAGTCGGAAGTGCTGGAAGTATTTAAGCAGTCAAGAAATCATTGCCATCTTATCAGTCACCATGGACCCCGCTAACTATAAGGACCTCACCACCTCGCGCGGCCTCAACTATCACTACTATTTCTCCGTGGCTAGAGACGCCAGACCCACTCTCCTCTTCCTTCATGGCTTTCCAAGTTCGTCATACGACTGGCATAATCAAGTAACGTACTTCCAGGGGCTTGGTTATGGACTCGTCGTTCCCGATATGCTTGGCTACGGTGGTACTGCAAAACCGAGTGATCCTCAACAATACAAGTCGAGTTTGATTGTCAGAGATATTATCGACATTCTTGATGCAGAGAAGGTGGAACGTTGTATCGTAATCGGCCATGACTGGTGATCATACTAAACTTCAAGCTGGCCGTTCAAATATTCACAGCTCGACAATTTTTCAGGGGATGCAAGATCGCTAGTCGACTCGCAAATTATTATCCCGACAGGTTCACTGGCTTTGCCTTCTTCGCTGTTGGCTACATCCCTCCGAATACTCAGCTCACATTCGATCAGATGCTTGCCTTCGTGAGTGCATATTATCCTACGTGCGGCCCAGACGAACACATCCTCGTTCTCGACAGTTTAAACAGACTTTTGGAAGGGAAAATGGTGGCTACCAGTAAGTCTCATTGCGAATCAGGTGCTTTTATGATCTCGCTGACGTTGTGCAGGGCGTTCTTTGCAGAGCCTGGTGCGCACGCGATGTGCGAGAAAAACGTATGCTTGACTACAATTGGATGCGCATGTGCCTGCGTCTCATTATCATCCAGTTTGACTCTTTCTACAGTCTTGTCCACGCTAGCAATACGGAGACACTCTGGCCCGAGGTTGTTGCTCCCTTGGGTGAAACTAAGAAATGGGTTGAACAGAATAAACAAGCAGAGCTTAGTTCTCTTATTCCAGTCCAAGTAGGTCTAACGTTACGAAAATCATTCTTACCCTTTACCTCGCCCACTACAGGACCATGCATACCGTAAAGAACAACTCCAAAAAGGCGGGCTTGAAGGCCCGATGTGTTGGTACAAAATCATGGTTAGTGACATCGATCTAGAAGACAACAAGCGTAAGTTGCCCCCCTTCTGCCCCTTTTTCGTTCTGATAAGAATGAAACACGCAGACATTCCCGCGGCCACGTATATACTCGAACTACCGGTGTTCCTTGGGCTGGCGGAAAAGGACCCACTTGCAATACCGTCCCTAGTGAAATCGACCACTGAGAAGTTCTGCAAGAATCTCATGGTCAAAGCCTTCAGTGGCAGCCATTGGTTGTTGTGGGACAATAAAGACGAAATCAACGCGGAGCTGGCCGCTTGGCTTGAGACTTTGAATGCTGCCGCCTAACGGACTAATCTACTGCTTCACGTCTTGCTAGTCCGTTTTTGTGCCTTCCAAGCATATATCTTCCTCTCGGCTCACGCGCCAGTGTCTGGTGCACTGTAAATGAAAATGAAAATTGAGACCTAACGGTTACGATTGCTGGTTTAAGAACCTGAAAAGGCTTAGCGACGTGTCACTGTGAAGTGTAGAAGATAAACACTGGTAAGTAAGAATGATGGTTTCGGTACAGAATCGACTGCATTGTCGCTCAGCGTCTCGGGAACAATGCATTGTGCATCAGGAGGTTATGGCTGTTCTTCAGAATGGATTAACACATAACACCCGTTTGAGTGCCTGGGTTACCAACAGGCAAACGACAAGTTAGGATTCTCCATCCGGAAGTGTTCGAACCAGGTACACGCTACATACGCACAAGTGTGATGATTGGGCAATCAGTCATGTTTCTTCGAAGGCTTTATTCAGTTACAATCAATGGCCATACATGTCTAGTCCAAACTTGTCAATATGCCTCCTTGTGGTTTTTGGCCTGCTTGCAGTGTCAATCCACCCTGACAAGAGATATATTCAGATACTCTATCATTGACAGGAGCTGATGTGCTATGTAACTTGAGGATGTGGGATGAGCATCACTGTTTATCAATATTCCCACCAACTTCTGCAATGAACACAGTGGTCTTTGGCAATCCTCACCCTCTCTTTACAGAAATGATGTTAAAACTCAATGTATACTGATCAATGTTGAATGAATTGAGACTCTTATACTGATTTATACACATGTTGATAATAGTAGTGTGGTTTGTATTGCCTTGAATCAATGCTAGTGTCAAGTCTCCTTGACATAGTAGGAATTAGGGTTTGTTTGTACATATTATATCAATCTGAGCTAGAGGCATGAAACTTGGTGTCCACTAATATACTTTGCACTCAAATGAGTGCATTTCATCACATTCTTCAACACAGCCCCCTGATAAAATATTGCTATTGAGTTAGATATAGTAGATCATGTAAACAGACCCCTGATCTAGCACTTTTGTTTCATCCTTCTAACCTCTACACTCATCTCAACCCACTTCTCTTTAACCTCTATACTTGCCTTAACCCTTCTTCTTTAGTCCCATAATAGAACAGAATCTCTCAATCTTCATCCTTTCAAGTGGCTTGGTAAGAAGATCAACCAGCATCTTATTTGTTGATAAATGCACAAGCTGAATCTTTTTCATTACTACTTTCTCATATAGCTAGTAGAATGATAGATCAAGGTATTTTATCCAACTATAATGATCAGGGTTTTTAGCAACTGATATTACAGACTGGTTGTCAATGTAGAGGACAGATTGTGTATATGGTATATAACCTAACTCATGTAGTAGATTCTGAACCCATAGGATTTCTTTTCTAGCTTTATTAGCAGCAATATACTCAGCTTCTGTAGTTGATTTGGTTACTACTGGCTGGCATTTACTCCTCCAACACACAGCCCCCAAACCCAGCCAAACTAGGTAGCCTGTTGTAGACTTCTGAGTATCTTTATCACCATCATGATCTGCATCAACATAGGTCATGAACAACTCATTTCCAATGTTAGGGTCAGGTCCATATGTGAGTTGATAATCCAATGTGGCTCTCAGATATCTGAATAAGTGCTTGACAGCTTTCCAGTGCTGTATCCCAGGGTTTGAGTTAAAATGTGCAAGAATCCCTATAGCATAAGCAATATCAGGCCGGGTCATTGTAGCCAAATACATTAAGGAACCAACAGCATTTATGTAAGGGATATTTTTCATCACAGCACTCTCTTCCAAGGTTTTTGGACATTAATCCACTGTCAGAACTGAATTCAGTTGTATTAGAGTCTTTCGTAGTTGATATTCAGACATTCCAAACTCCTCTAATTTATTGATTATATACTGATGTTGGTGCAGGTATAACAGTCACTTTGGCCAATCTCATATAATCTCAACTCCTAATAAGTAGGATGTTGGACCTAGATCTCAAAAGTTAAAGTATGATAATAGAGTTGCTATGAATTTACTAATTTTGTTCTGATCCTTAGAGGCTATAGTGATACCATTCACAAACACAGGAACAATGACCTGTACATCATTCCAGACATAAAGATAAACTGATGAGTCACTTAGTAGTTTCTTGAAGCCCATGCTCTCAAGAGTTACTGCAAGTTTCTCTCTCCATAGTCAAAATGATTACTTCAGACCATACAATGACTTGTTTAGCTTATAGACATATTCAGGACCATCTTGTTCAAAACCCTCTGGCTATTTTATATAAACCTCTATATCAATGTCACTATTAATAAAGGCATATAATATATTAACTAAGTGGAGGTGGAGGTCTTCAATTGCAGCCAAGGCAAGAATGATATAAATAATACTTTGCTGCATAGTTGATGCAAAGGTTTCAAAGTAGTCTTGTCCTGGATGCTAATTAAATCCTTTTGCCATAATGTGGGCCTTATACAAATGGTTGTGATCCTACTTATATACTAGCAGTCAGGATAAAGTCTAAAAAATAATAATTAAGCAAGAAACAGTATTAACTACCCCAAGGAGAATACAAGTAACGTGTAAATTGATAATAGGGTAAAAATACTAGAATAGGGAGTCTGTCCATATGATGTCTAGACATCTGATAGGATGACAGTGGAAGTGAAACATCAGATAACAGAGAAACTAAGATATATAAGGGATAATCAAGGATAAAGGGAAAAACTAGATAAATAGGAAAAATGCAAGATAACCAGATAAGAATTCTGGTAAAAAAAGTGATGGAAGAAAAGGTATAGAGAAAAGTATTTTCAGAGAAAGGATGTCTGACAGCAATGGAAGAAAGGTTAAACTGAATATGATCTACAGAATCTGAGTTATAACCAAGGCTTCAAGAGCTTAATAGGCATGAAGTGAAGTCTATCACAGTATTCCTCTCTTAGGGCCAAGCCTCCAAGGCCTAAGACTGGACTGGACATCTGTCCTGAACTCTCTCTCTGCTAGTTATAAAATGAGTTCCTTTAGATTATAGACTTCATTCCCCAACTCAAGAAAAATGTCCCAACAAGGCAACTAAGCCCCTAATGCCAACCTCCCCTTCAATCCAGCTATGATGGCAGCCTTTTCTGTCTTCTACCAATAATGGCAGAAGGAGCAACAGTCATCTGCAACTATGGAGCATCCTGCAGTAGAGGCAGGTCCTAGCAAGAAACAAGGGAGAGTGGAGGAAGCAGAAGCAGAGATGTCAGTGAGGAGGATTGAGAAGAAGAAGAAAAAGATGAAGAAGGCCAAGAAGAAGTGGGGATGATAGGAGGTAGAGGAGGTGGAGTAGAGAAGAGTCAAGGAGGAGGAAAGGCAGGTGAAGGAGCAGGTAGAGGAAGAGTGGAGGCAATGAGAAGAAGAGGAGAAGGCTTAGAGGAATAGGGAGGAGGTGGAGCAGATGCAGAGGGAATAGGAGGAGAAGGAGAAGAAGACAGAGGAGGAGGCAAGGAGAAAGGCAGAGGCAGAGGCAGAGGCCAGAAGGGGAAAGTAAAGGAGGTTTGAGTAGACTTGGATGCAGACACAGACATCCAGATTGTGGATTATCTAATGGGTTTACATAAGCAACTTCCCATGAAGATAGAGAGCACTAATATCTGCTACTACTGCAAATAGATAGGAGTTGATTATCAGCCCCACCAGAGTAAGTTGTCAAAATTTGTTACCTACTCTACTAACCTCTTTATAGAAGACAAGATTAACTCCTGCACCCAGTACTACATAAAGAAGGCCTAGTGCAAGCCATTCCTTATAGAGGAAACAGTAGACTGGAAGAATCTGCCTCCTGTTTACTCCATTTCCCACATCCTTAATCCTTTTACTAGGGATGGCAAGAATATTACAGAGTCAGAGGTCAGAGTGATCAGTGCTCTCCAAGATATGATAAGTGCCTATGTGAAGGATAGAATTGGTGGTAAGCTCATCTGAGAGTACAGTAGGTACTATGTTATAGCCCATTGAGCAAGAAACAGGTTGTCTTATTTACAGACCTGACTGAAACTCTAATAGAGACTGTTTGCATCCTTATTATAGAGATCACTGCACTCCAGAGGATGCAACAGAAAATACTCTTCTGTAAAGGGCATTTGACATTATGAAGGAGGATATCCTGTAGGTGTAAGGATCAGTGGTGGACAAAAATGGCTCAGCTGAAGTAGAGGAGAAAAGGCAAAGATGTCTAGGATATGGACATGGATGAGAGAGTAAAGATAGTTCTGGCAGAACCAGAGGAAGTGGAAGGAAAGAAGGAGGATGAGTTGGGAGAGAACAAGGAGGAGGAGAGAGGACTAGACAATATGGAGGGTGAGAAAGAGGAAGAGGAAGAGAGGAAGTCCAAGGACAGAGGCTTGGACAAGTAGCTAGTCTGTGCCTCTAGTGATCATGTAAATACAAAATTTTGGACTTTTAGTATTAAAGTTTTCTTAAGTGTGCTGCTACCAGTAGAAAGGGACAATAAGATTAGAAACCCAAAATAAAAAATAAGATAAAAGAAGTCAGAGAGAAGACAGAGGACCAGGCTTATCAGGATAGCTAGCATAAAAATTGGCTACCAACTCTTGAGCATGGTCAAGCTCCTGTTATGGTCCTGAGGATTTCATCTATATTTAGACATACTGACTTAGCATAGTGTTTCATATGTTGTGTCAACTCTTTGATGACTCTACTCTGACTCATCTATTTACTTATCATGACTCATACCCTTACTCACCATCTGTTTCATCTATTCTTAGTTTACTCCTTTACTAGTATATAAATTCTAGGTAGAGTACCTATATTCCTTATGCTTTACCAACTTGTTCTTTCCCCTTTGCTCATCCTCATGCCTTTGCCTTAGTTGCAACCTGAGTGCATAATAAAGGTCATAACATTTGGTAAAGTATCACTTACTTACCTTACAACAAGGAAGGCCCAGCTAGGAGCATATATCTGGGCATAATCAGGTACATTGTCAGGGCTCTGTATAGAGTGAGGCTCAATGCATGAGCAAGAGCAACATCTGGAACAGCAGAGAAAGAATACTAGTACTGTATAGTCTAGGACAAACCACAGAGCCATCAACAGCAGAATTTTCAGATGTTACTGAGAGCAAGCATGTCAATGACAAAGAAGAGCCAATAGACAAAGAAGATCTTGAGGAACCTGTAGATACAGAAGAGCCAGAGCCTATAAATGAAGAAGACATCACAGATGAAGAAGACCTTACAGAACCCATAGATGAAGAAGACATTGCTAAACTAGTAGATGAAGAAGACAATACAGGGCTTAAAGACAGAGACTATCCAGAGCAGACAAACAATGAAATTGATGACATCAGTATGGCTAAAGAAATACAACTGCAGACAGAAGGGAAATTACTGGTTCCTAACCCAGGATTTTTTGATGGAAATAGGAGCTAGTTCAATAACTGGTAGAGATTTATGTCATTTTTCCTGAAGTTCAACAAGATTACCAAGGCTGATACACAGGCTGTAGTAGTACTCTCTAGGATGAGAGAAGGGACAGCAGGATAGTTTGTGAGCATGAAGCTTGACCAGATGGAGAGCAGTAATAACACAATTGTGTGGAAGATATTCTGAGAAGAAGTAAAGGCAGCATTCAGGGATGAAGGGCAGCAGAATGAGGCTGAATGGCAAATCAAATCATACTGACAGAACAACAAGTATACTGCAAATTTCCTTATTGAATTTAACATTTTAAAGACAAGGTCCAAGACAGATGACAATCATACTATCTTCCTACTCAAGAAGAATACATATACCAATATCATTAAAACCATTTTAGGATTCCCAATTGATGCCAAACCTAAAACCTACAAGCAATGGAAGGACACAATCCTCAATATTGGCTTGGGTTACAAAGCAGTAGAAATCTATACCTAACACACAGAGACTAGTATCATTTACAGAGAGTCTGGGCAACCTATGGAGATTGGAAGACTGTTACGGACCCCAATTCTCGTCCGTTAAGCTTTCGAGCCCCAGTTACGAGGCATTCTCGGTGGGCCCAGACCAGTCGGTTCACCCCCGATCCAATCGGACAGC